>JACEIK010000235.1:484372-501836 GCA_018107945.1 Datura stramonium | reverse complement strand
AATTGAGATAAAAGAGAAAGAGATAGAGAAGAACCCTAGAATTTTCGTCCTCTCAACTGCCTGTAACCCACGTTCTTCCTCAACCAAGTCAGAATGTTTACAATAAAACCTAAATGTGCTATTTATACTATTGAGAATTTTTCCCAAAATAACAAGCAACGTGGCACGGAGTGTATCGCGGAGCACTCCCTTCCGTGCCACGGGGGTATCGCGGACCCTCTCTGGAAGTCGGCTCCTCAGCAATTTCACCTCAACGTGGCATATCTTGCAGCGCGGAGCCGGGCCAACGTGCCACGGTGCTATCGCGCACCTTCACTGGAACTTGATGTTCCAGGTAATTGTACTCAACATGACACGGAGCGCATCGCGGAGCATTGCCTCCGTGTCACGGAGGTAACGTGAACCTTCACTGGAAATTGCCAAAATTATTTCATCCGAGGTAGAATGCCTCCGTGATGGCAGCGTGACACGGCTCCATCGCGGAGCCCTTATTTTTGCTGTTCTCCCTTGTCAACTTCCACTCCTTGTTTTCAAGTCCATTTCCGATCTTCACCAACATGTATTTTAGCTTCAAAAAATTCCCTTTTACCTGCAAAACAACACTAATCATGTTGGTTAGTATAAATTCACATTTAACTAAAAATCACATGAGAATGTACACATAACGATAGATAAACAAGTCGAAATGAAGCATTTGAGTATCACTTGGGCATGCAATTCTGCCCAATATCACTGTCTTAAGCCTTACCAGGGTAGAGGATGATTAGGGCATGATATCACTCGTGAGCCCCGTTGGGCGAGGGAACACTCTTTGCGAGGCTCAAAACATGAATATACACCTATAGTGGCATGTAGTTTTAAGACCTAGGTTTCTGAAACCCTGACCTACTCAGTGCTAAATACTACTCCCAACACATGCACATCGCTCATAGTCATAATAAATAAAATATACTTGATTTTACATTGGCTAGTTAGAAAGCATAAAAATCATAACATACTTGATATACATGAATTAGCCATGAAAATAATGCTACTGATTCTCCATGATACTTAAGCTTGAAATTCATGAAATCATGCATAATTGATAAAGCCATCATCACTTGAAAATCATACATTCATGAGAGATTCTTGTAGAAAACATGTTGTCCTAGTGATAAAACATCGATTGAATCATAAGAGAAGTGAAAACATAAGAGATCATGAGAGATTCATCAATATTGAGTCTAACCCTAGATATTCAAAGAATCATGCTTGGAGACTTGAATTCATGAGATTAGCTTGAGAATGGGCATGAGGATGGAAGAAATCCCCCATTCATATCCCTACATACCTTATGTTTGTCCTCATAACTAATAACACGAAGCCACAATACCTTTATAATGTCAATCTATATCAATTATATAGATAGGAACTACAATCAATAGCTTAACAACGAAATCCAAGTCATAGAGGTATTTCATCGAACACCCGGAGAGCATAGGAAATTCAAGCCTCTTATGAGTGGGGTTTCCTAAGACCCACTTCTTTCTACAGCCCTTTAATAACAAGAATAACATTACAATCCAACCAAAGCAACAACATCCATCCTCAAACCAAAATAGTCCCATAAACCCTAACCTAGGTCATCACATGAACTCATGGCTTCCTAGCACCGTCCCATGAGTTATGACCTTAGAACAACCCTAAGGAGTATAAAACAATACTCATGTAAGTTTTTTGAGAGTTTCTTACCCTTGAGGAAGGAGGAGTGCTCAAGCTTTCAAGTTTTGGAACTCAAAGGTTGTTCTTGACCTTTCTAGGGATAGGAAGATGATTTTGATGTTATAATCATGAAGAAATTCATGGATTTATGTTGTAATGTTTTGTAGAATGCTTACCTAGCCTTAGGAGGGTTGAAGAGAGACCTTAGAACTAATAGGATTGATCTGTAGGCAGAACAATACATAAAAAATCATTTAAGGCGACTTTTGAAAGCCTTGAAACACCCAAGTGACGCCCCAAGTGACGGGCCATCAGTCCCTCGATGGACCATCAAATCGCACACCACTTTGGGGTGGAAATTCACATCTTCTGTTTAAGATTGATAGACCAATCTTGACGGGCCATCGGGTGGTTGACGGATCGTCACTCTTCCCATCACACCTGAAAGTGCTCCACTAAATTGCTTATAACTTTTTATTTCAAACTTTGATTGACGCAAGGTCAGATGTGTTGGAAAGAAGACTCAAAGAGATTCAATTTGAAGGGTGTAATCACCCAAAATACTTCATAAATTAGGGGTTATGGTCGTTTGATGTTGATCCTTGTAAGAACTTATACAAAATCTCCATCGGTAAGAAGGCTCTCAACTCAACTTTGTACTAGAGGTTCCTTATGACCTTAATTCGCATCCAATGCACTTCTCACACATAAAATTTAATATTAAAACCTAATTTCCATAAAAATTTAGACAGGTTTAGGTCTATCTATATATCTAGATGGCTTCAAACTTAGCCTGAAAGTCTGAGGTGTTACATTATCTCACCCTTGGGATCATTTGTCCTCTAATGAAGATTAATTAAGTTGAAAAGATAGGTAAAGAGCTACAAACCCAATACTAAATGCTAAACACTGAATACTGACGGATAACAAACTCCATAGTGAGATACATTTGCTAAACTGATTTCATGAAACATGCATGCATACTAAGACATGAGAGTGACTAAGGGACATGAAACTGAGTGGAATACGAAGGAGGAAACTATTACCTCATGCTAGAAATGAGCTGGAAGGAATGAGGTGATGGCACTGGTCATCATACCTATTTTTGGCTTCCCACGTAGCCCTCACAACAAGCTAACTCCTCCAAAAGGGCTTTCACTAAACGACCTCCTTACCCCTCAAGTATAAAACTTCTTCTTCTTATCATGAAAATCACTCAACCTCGAGATCTAATCAAGGAGTTACTAGTCACACCATACTATGTTCCACCCATACATCATCACAACATTCAATCCTATCACTTATAATTATCCCATGGCTCATCTATAGCTTACACTATCCAAAAATTTCCCCATCTCCCTGGATTGGTTAAAAATCTGCACTCCATGAACTTCTACATATTGGACACCTAAGGCATGAATAGAGAGTAATTATGAGCGTACACATTGTAACCATCATTTATGTCATGGGTGAACGTACACAGGGCTTAGAGTAAGGACATCATAAGCATGAATCATTCCAGAATTCTAAACTGAGCACATACATGAGATAACATGATCTGCTTAGCCGTTAAGGAAAACTCTAAGGACTGAGTTCATAGATCTAAGCATATTAGGAGGCATGAATTTACATACGTAATTGGTTTAATGACATAAGGCTGAGATTTATGAAATAATGGAGTAAGACTGGGATCACTATTTGAAGCGGTTGTTTCTCATTCTGAAAATCTGAGTATGGGCGTGGGAATATAATACTTGGGCCTTTGACAAGGTCATGTCATGATTACATACGACATGAGTAGAGTGTCATATTGAATAAAGCACAAGGGAAACACCTGAATAAGTATGGATCGACCTTTATAGTTAGTTCTCTAGAACCTTTCACAATTGGAAACTCAAGACTTGACTTGTTCCTTCACCTTATTATCACCCCTTTAGCTTAAGAGTCATCATTCTAAGGTCCTTGGATCCTTTCTTAAAACTAGGCTAACATCACTAACTCTTGACTTCACATACACCTCTAAACCTATCACGAAGGTTCCATACTTATAACCATTCCATACCATCCTCAGGTTAAATATCATACTAGAATACTAAAAGGGATTTTATACCCTATATTGTGGCTCTTGGGACTAATACATGCAAGGATTAATCATGAAATGCTTATAACATACCTGTGACTACTCCTGGCGAGTTTCCTTTATCGTGGCGTGATGACATGGCATAGAAGTGGTCCTGATGCTGTCCTCTTCCTGAACCAGTTGATGCTCCCTGCTGAGGTGGGCGAGCTGCCAGAGCTACTAAAGAGGAGGATGGGGCACTACCTTCATGTCATTTGGTTGCTGGGCAATCTTCGAGCTTATGGCCTGGCTTGCCACACCATAAACAAGTATTTGAACCAGCCATGCACTCTCCTAGGTGCTTTTCTCCACAACTCTTAAAAACTAGATATGTAATATCCCTTACCCTGGATCTAAATGGAACACTAGGTATCAACGTGCCGGGACTAATGACCCTTGACGGGACTGTGATCAGTGTCCACCCACTTGTCCTATGTTGTGAAACCTTAAAGTTGCCTGTCCTAGGTCTCTTGTTCCCTTTGTCTTTTCCATTAAACTTCCCATCTTCTTTTGGGCGGTGGAACTTAAATGGGCCCTTCCTAGTGTAGTCTCGAACCCCGGTAGCTTCCACCTCTCCGTTAGAGTTTGTAGGTGCGATTGCCTATTTGTTAAGCTGAGTGGCCATGGATTGCATCAACATTCTAAAGGCAGCCCCGAGCTCCACAACAGTAACTTGCCCACTAAGGAGGCCTACTGGAGTTGGTGGGGCTGGAGGATTTCCACTTCCAATGTCTCTTGTAGGAGGCATTCTCTGTGAACACATATAACACGAGTTAGAAGAATAGACAGTTGGACTTTACGCATGTTACAAAATCATGAAAGAAGGGAAGTTTCCTAAAATGCCACATAGCCTCTTCCTCATTGGTGTGGCACACTTTACATCCATGAAAAAGACTCTACTTAATGCGGCTTTCACACATCCTAGGATACTCTAAACCTAATGCTCTGATACCAAGTTTGTCACGACCCGCACATAAACCCCAGTATGGCCTAGAACCACGAATGGCCCAAGCTAACCCATGACACATGCATAGCATAATCAAGAGCATAAAACTATGCGAAAGTAAATCATAAACCAAAACATGAGCGAAAGTATAAATATCATAAGTACGTAAGAGGGACTACAAGTTAACATCGCTGAACATCTACATATAATTTTCTAAAAAGCCTCCAACAATAAAATGAGTTGATGGGACAACACCCCTAACTAACTCGACCAAGTATGAAACTGAAAGACATAACAAAACAAAACAAGTTAACAAGTGTCCTCAAAAGATGAGGACTCACCTAAACTGGGGCTAAGTTGGACTGAAGTGGGAGCGGAGCTAACATCTGGGCTGAGACTGGCCACCTGAACCTATATCATGAGATGATATACCATAGAGTATGTGGTCAGTATTTTGAATGTACTGAGTATGTAAAGTAAGTAAAACATGATAGTAAAATCATAAAATAAGATCAAGGGTATAGGATAAGCTAAAACATAGGAGTAGGGACAACATGCTAAAATCATGATTGTGAGATAGTCGTAGACATGAGTTATTCATCATAAGCTATAACATAATGACCTATGTTTTTGAAAGTAAATCATATAGTATATCATGTTTGAAAACGTATGTAAAAGCACATAATCTGATCAACGGGTTAATCATACTATTAAACATAGTATTATAAGTCATGAACATGAATAACTTAAACATGAGGAACAATAGGAGATTTTCATAACCGACACCATCATGAATGAGAACATGATGCCCAAACTCTCTCGCTCAAGTGGGTAGATGATAACGTCCAAAATACACTCCTCTTTTACTAAAGAGTGTAAAAGGTCGTTGTGTCAAAGCAAATGTCCCAACAGATGTCGAGGTCGAATCCCCAGAGAATTGAGTCGATAATTCAAGAGTTATAAACTAATTCAAACTGGAATGCATAATTTTTCAACATTTTAAAAGTAAATTTGGGGGGAAATTAAAGGGAAATAACTATCTAATTCTAAACTAAGACTAACTTGGGGAAATTCCAATTGAAGCAATCAAAAGTGATATGGCTAGGGGGATTCTATAGATGAGATCTCAACTAAATCGGGAATTTGTTCAATGCCTTAGACTCAAAATTAGCATAGATAGCAGTGGATAATTCACATTCTCTTGTTTTTCAACCATAAGAATGTTTATGCCTTGGGTTCTTTAAAACCCAAAAGCCAATTCAAGTAATCAACCACATAAGCTTGAGGAAGGACTAACTATTTCTAGCCTTGACGTTCAATGGATTTAAAATGTGAGTTTTAACTATTTCTAGCATAATAAAACACACAAACACTCCAATTCCTCACTATTATCTTCTCACCCAATTCTCACTTTTCTCTCTCAAGCAAAAGCAAGAAAAGTAAAGCACAATTCATGTTTGCAACCATCAATTATAGTAATGATAATGTAAATGGAGATAATAGATCTATAATTCAATAAGAATCCAAGATAAATTTATGAAAACCCAATCAAATTAACAAACCCACCATGAATATACCTCTAGCTAGCAAATTAGTCAAGAATATTTACAGATAGAGAGAAGATACCAAGATGATTCCCCTCACATTCATTGCATTAGCTTCACAAATTTGCTTCACAAGCTCTTACAACAATAGTGGAATTCCCCCAAAATGGGTTAAAGAAAAAGAAGAACAGAAGTACTATCTAACTCTACAAATCTATGGATAAAAGATTCTACTATTAATTCTATGAAGAAGATGAAGTCTAATTGAGAGAATTATTGAATGAATGAATGAGTGGTTGGTGTACAATGGAGGTTATATATCTGTACTTCTTGTGTACAACTTTCCCCAAATATCCTTGGAGCTTCTAGATGCTTTTGAGACCTTTTTGGACCCTTTTACCCTTCATTAGACGGCCTCTCCAGAAAGGAACCGGCATTTTGCCAGCGACAATTCGTGGAGAGCCAAACTGTGGCCGATTGAAAAGATTGCTTTGGAAGAGGGAACCGGTGGTTCCATGGGCTTTTAGCCTATGCAATTCTGTGAACCGACGATTGTTTAGCAAGTATGGGCAGTGGCTTCAGTGTTTCGCCCGCGTTTCACCCTTCCAGATCCGCGTTTAGCTTATTCAAAGCATGTCCCTGCACCTCTTTTTAAGCTCAAATCTTCTCTTATATTTGGTCATCTCCGTAATATGCTAAATCATCAAATTTCTTCTCAAATTCCGTGTGTTTTGCTTGATTTCATGCTTTCTTTACTAACATGAGATACCTACAAAGAATTCAAGAGAAAGGGCATAAAATCCACATAAATGACTCAAAAACTAAGCAAGAACTCATGATTAGGAGCCTAATGAGGTTGTAAATTTCCAACTCATCAAACCCCCAAACATGAACTATTGCTTGTCCTCAAGTAATGCAATTCTTTAAAGTTGAGCAAATGAACAATATGCTATATATGTGTTTTTGCATCAAGGGCCAATAAAGATATTCTTGCACAAGAGGACATTGCTAAAGCTTAGGACACTATGGTAGTTGTTTACAAAATCATCAATCCGCAAGACAACTCCAAACATTATACACCGACTCAAGAAAAATAGAAAAGACTCAAACCATGTTTCACAAGCTTCAATAGGTAACCACAATCATTAAAATATCTTGCATGCATTCATTCCATTCAAACAAGGGGTATAGTTCCTCAAAACAAGTTCAAAGAGCATCTCAAGTCATTGTCAATTCACATTCAAATCTTTCCTTAAAGTTCGCTACCCACTTTCCTTAATCATACCTCTCTTTGAAATCAATTTTAAGAATGCACTTCGAGGAAATGATGCCCCTCACAAGAAAAGAGAATCCCATACACATTTTTCTTTTAGCATTTCACACAATGGGATTATAAGATAAGACAAATGCGCTCACTCTCACAAAGAAATTCAAGTGCATACAAATTGAACCATAGGATTGCCCTTCATGTATATCGCCACTAATGTAGTGTTGCTACACTCAAAATCAATTAGGACTTGTGGGTTATAATGAAGGCTAGGGGTAAGGGTAGGATAGTTTTTTAGCTTTTGGTGACTAAAGCCTCCCTAATACCTTTGCACACACTTGTAACATCCCATCATCTTATTGAGATCACTCCACCTTATTTCTCCTTGTTCATAATCTTTATCATTTGTGTAACACAAGACATTGATGTTCCGAGGGCTTTCAACCCATTGAATCATTCATTTCATCATAATTTTGGCGCTACCTCACATTGAAACTCTCATTTTCCCCCTTTCTTTTGCAAACCCCCAAACATAGGCTTTTTCCTCATCTCACATTTATTTCCTTATCGCTCCCCATTTCATGGATTCAAGCCCCATTTTTTCATTATTTTATCACTAGCAATTAGGGAGGATGGGTTCCAAAGATAAGGATTAAAAATGGTTATTAGGCTTGTAATGTGGTTTCCAAAGAAAGGGTCCAAGGATCAAAAGTTGGCTATCAAAGATTAATGCTCAAGGAGGTCATTTGGGAGAAGTGACTAACAAAAGAGGGCCAAAGATCATGTTCTAATTGCAGCCACATCTATCTTTTGCCTTGAATCAAACTTAGGGCAAGTTCTAGACAATCATGCATATACAAGAATTAAGCCAAAAACCTTACCACACAAGGCATCACAATTTAAGGAGTTCACACACTTCCTTTTTTAGAGAAAAAAGAACGAATGGATCTTGTAGGATTCCCAAGAAATTCTTCAATTTCTTCCAGAAACACATTAAGAGGATGACTTTAAATAAGCTAGTTATGAATCAACAAGCCAAGCAATGAATATATAATTCATGATAAGAGCGTGCTCATTTTGACATTTAGATACCCCTCTTTTCTTTTCAAAATTCATGCACAATGCCAAACAAGAAATGTTGGTGGTACCTCATCAAACACGTGCACAAAAGACTCTACAAGACTCTAGACTCGACATTTTCCCTTAAGAAATTCGCCTCTCAATCTATTATTAGGAAATGACAACTCGATTCGACAATAAAAAAAAAAGACAAAGAAATTGCTCCTTGGAAAAGAACCATAGTATAAAGAAAACCCTTGGAGTTTATTCAAAGACTACTATCTAAAAAGGTGATGCTACTAACACGTAATGATGATTTGCCCTTAAGAATGACGTCACCCAATCTATCATAGGGCCATATCGTACATTACTTAACAAGTGGGCTACTCAAAATTCATCCCTAACAAAAACAATGCATTGTCCTTGATGCCTAAGGTAGAACAAAATGAGGAATGAATAGGTGAGAGAACTCCCTGATAAGGTGGAGGCATCCGTTTTATATGCATTTTCCATGCTTCTCCTTTTTTCTCTTTCTTTTCTCACTATTTGCCATGTTCCACACCTGTTCTAACCCTTTAAAATAAGAGACAACACAAACGTAAAGTAAAACAAAATAAGAAGAAAAATCAAAAAAAAATGTAAAAGCACTTGTGTTGCCTCCCAAGAAGCACCTTAGTTAACGTCGTTGCTCGACGACTTCAACTTTCACCACTTTTCTCTCCACTTTTAGCATTTGAATCACACCCCTAGTTTCTTATCCATTCTTCTACTCTGCTTGAGGGGTAGTGGTGTAAGCATCAAGGGACCAAACAATGTATATTGCATCTTGTGTTTCTTAGCCCTTAAAGGGGGGAGGTGCTTTGGCCTTGTTGGCATGGAATACTCTAAGATGAAGCCACCTTGATCTTCCTACTCAACTTCCTCCATGACTTGGTTTCCTCAGTCTCCATTTTTTCAACCAAGTTCAATGTTGAAAAATGATAAGAGGGTGGTCGAAGTCTCTCCCCTTTCAAGCATGCTTCTTTCTTGACATCCTCCTCTTCAAGTGCACTAGATTCCTTGAGCGTGATTCGTTGGATGTCATTTGGAGACTCTAGTTTCACTTCTTCAACCTTGGCATCTTGCATTTTTACAATGTTGGTTGGTTGACACACCTCTATGACTTCTTCAACACTCACCTTGACTCCTTCTTCATCTTAATTTTGATCATCCTCCCATGAGTCAAGTTGAGCTACGCCCCATTGTTCAGTTCTTCTTGTTATGCTCCTCAATGTCTCCTCCGCTTATTCTTTTAGAGATACAACTTTCCTCTTGCGGAATTGATGGTTCCATGGGCATGGCGGGGTTGGTGTTCTTTTGCGCATTGGGCTCCCGCTCCAAAAAGGCTTGGAGCATGGCTTCCATGCGCCTACATGTATTCCTCCTTCCCTCACTTGCCATGGCTCCATTCCTATCAAGCTTAGGAGCACAACTTCTATCATAGCCACTATAGCGAGAAGTGACCCCATTTGGGCATCCATCCCAATGTCTCCCATGACTACCATATAATGTGCATCTATACCCATCATAGGAAGGATAGGGTGCACTCATCTCCCTTCTAGGGGTATACGTGCATTCTTGCCAATAGTGTGGTCCTCCACAATAGGGACATGGGTCATCATAATAAGGGTTGCCACCTAAAAACCTCCTTTCCTCTCATGATGCCATCATTCAACTACAAACAAACAAAAACAAAAACAAGAAGAAAAGAAAAATAAAATGTAAAACAAAAATGCAAAACTAGTTCGAATTAATAAATAACTAATGGCTTATGAAAACTCAATTCCCCGGCAACGACGCCATTTTTTATAACATCCAAAATACACTCCTCTTTTACGAAAGAGCGTAAACGATCGTTGTATCAAAATAAATATCCCGACGGATATTGGGGTCGAATCCCACAGAGAATTGAATCGATAATTCAAGAGTTATAAACTAATTCAAACTAGAACGCATAATTGTTCAACATTTTAAAAGTAAAATTGGGGGAAATTAAAGGGAAATAACTATCTAATTCTAAACTAAGACTAACTGGGGGGAATTCCAATTGAAGCAATCACAAGTGATATGGCTAGGGGTATTCTATAGATGAGATCTCAACTAAATCGAGAATTTCCTCAATACCTTAGACCCAAAATTAGCATAGATAGCAGTGGATAATTCAAATTCTCTTGTTTTTCAACCATAAGAATGTTTATGCCTTGGGTTCTTTCAAACCTCAAAGTCAATTCAAGTAATCAATCACACAAGCTTGAGGAAGGACTAACTATTTCTAGTCTTGACCTTCAATGGAGTGAAAATGTAACTATCTCTAGCTTAATACCACACACAAACACTCCAATTCCTCACTATTATCTTCTCACCCAATTCTCACTTTTCTCTCTCAAGCAAAAGCTAGAAAAGTAAAGCACAATTCATGTTTGCAACCATAAATTTTAGCAATTATAACATATAATTCAATAAGAATCCAAGAGAAATTTATGAAAATCCAATCAAATTAACACACCCACTATGAATATACCTCTAGTTAGCAAATTAGTCAAGCATATTTACAGATAGAGAGAAGATACCAAGAGGATTCCCCTCACATTCATTGCATTAGCTTCACAAATTTGCTTCACAAGATCTTACAATAATGATGGAATTCCCCCAAAATGGGTTAAATAAAAAGAAGAAGAAAATTACTATCTAACTCTACAAATCTACGGAGAAAAGATTCTACTAAAAATTCTATGAAGACGATGAAGTCTAATTGAGAGAATTGTTGAATGAATGAATGGTTAGTGTACAATGGAGGTTATATATCTGTACTTTCTTGTGTACAACTTTCCCCAAATGTCCTTGGAGCTTCTAGATGCTTTTGAGACCTTTTTAGACCCTTTTACCCTTCATTAGACGACCTCTTTGGTGAGGAACTGATGTTTCATCGGTGGCAATTCGTGGAGAGCCAAACTATGGCTGGTTGAAAAGACTACTTTCGTAGAGGGAAACGATGGTTCCATGGGGTTTTAGCTGGTGCAATTCTATGAACCACCGGTTGTTTAGCCGGTCTGGGTAGTGGCTTCAGCGTTTCTCCTGCGTTTCACCCTTCCAGATCCACATTTAGCCGATTCAAAGCACGTCCTTGCACCTCTTTTTAAGCTCAAATCTTCCCTTATATTTGGCTCCTCTCCCTCATATGATAACTCATCAAATTTATTCTCAAATTCCATATGTTTTGCTCGATTACATGCTTTCTTTACTCACATGAGGTACCCACAAAGAATTCAAGATAAATGGCATAAAATCCACATAAATGACTCAAAAACTAACAAAAAACTCATGATTAGGAGCCTAATGAGTTGGTAAATTTCCAACTCATCAGTAGAGCAGTCCTATGCCTTCCCAGGGAAGAGGACGATTAAGGTGTGATATCACTCGTGAGCCTCGTCGGGCGGGGGAACATTCTTTTTGAGGCCCCAAACATGAATGTATACCTATATTGGCAAGTAGTTTTGAGACCTAGATTTCCGGAACCCCCAGCCTACTCGGTGATAAATACTACTCCTAACACATGCACATCACTCATAGTCATAATAATGAAAATATACTTGGTTTTACATGGGATAGTTAGAAAGCATAAAAATAATAACATGCTTGATATACGTGAACTAGCCATGAAAATAATGCTACTGATTTACCATGATACTTAAGCTTGAAATTCATGAAATCATGCATAATTTAGTAAAGCCATCATCACTTGAAAATCATACATTCATGAGAGATTCTTGTAGAAAACATGTAGTCCTAGTCATAAAACATCGATTGAATCATAAGAGAAGTGAAAATATAATAAATCATGAGAGATTCATCAATATTGGGTCTAACACGAGAAATTCATAGAATCATTCTTGGAGACTTGAATTCATGAGATTAGCTTGAGAATGGGAATGAGGGTGGAAGAATCCCCCATTCATATCCCTACATACCTTATGTTTGGCCTCATAACTAACAACACGAAGGCACAATCCTTTTATAACGTCAATCTACATCAATTATATAGATAGGAACTATAATCAATAGTTTAATGATGAAATCTAAGTCATAGAGACATTTCATCGAACATCCAAAGAGTATAGGAAATTAGAGCCTCTTCTGAGTGGGGTGTCCTCACACCCATTTCTTTCTACAGCCCTTTAATAACAAGAATAACATTACAAGTCCAACCAAAGAAACAACATCCATCCTCAACACCAAATAGTCCCATCAACCCTAACCCTAGGTTATCACATGAACTCATGACTTCCTAGCACTGTCCCATGAGTCCTGTCCTAAGAACATCCCTAAGGAGTAGAAAAAAATACTCATGTAAGTTTTTTTGAGAGTTACTTACCTTGGAGGAACGATGATTGCTCATGCTTTCAAGTTTTGGAACTCAAAGGTTGTTCTCTTGACCTTGCTAGAGATAGGAAGATGATTTTGATGTTATAATCATGAAGAAATTCATGGATTTATGTTGTAATGGGTTGTAGAATGCATACCTAGCCTTAGGAGGGTTGAAGACAACTCGTGGAACTAATAGGGTTGATCAGGAGGTGGAAAAATACCAAAAAATCATTTAAGGCGACTTTTAAAAGCCTTGGAACACCCAAGTGACGCCCTAAGTGACGGGCCAATAGTCCCCGATGGACTGTCAGCTTGCACACCACTTTGGGGTGGAAATTCACAGCTTCTATTTAAGATTAACAGACTAATCTTGACGGGCCATCAGGTGGTTGAAGGATCATCACTCTTCCCATCACACCTGAAAGTGCTCCACTAAATTGCTTATAACTTTTTATTTCAAACTCCGATTGACGCAATGTCAGATGTGTTGGAAAGAAGACTCAAAGGGATTAAATTTCAATGGTTCAATCACCCAAAAATACTTCATAAATTAGGGGTTATGTTCATTTGATTTTGATCCTTGTAAGAACTTATACGAAAACCCAATCGGTAAGAAGGCTCTCAACTTAACTTTATGCTAGAGGTTCCTTGTGACCTTAATTCGCGTCCAATGCACTTCTCACACTTAAAATTTAATTTTAACACCTAATTTACATAAAAAATTAGATGGGTTCAAATCTATCTATATACCTAGACAGCTTCAAATTTAGCCTGAAAGTCTAAGGCATTACACCATGAGAACGTCATCCCAACACCTACTTTTAAATTTAGAGGGTTCATAGACTAGTCACTAGTTGAGTCATAAATGTTATTTTTTAACATTATGTTTAGTTACAGTTAATAAATCTTTATTTTATTAAGTTGAGCTCACTTCAGTTATTGCTTTCACATTATTTTATTGTACTACCAACTAGTAGTAAGCCAGGCCAAGGGTTCACTTGGCCCACTAGTGGTCTTCGTGTTGGCCACGCACAGAGTGTAGGCTTGGGGCATGACAAACTTGGTATTAGAGATTTAGGTTTAAAGAATACTAGGATGTCTATGAAGCCGCATCTAGTAGCAGTGTGAAGTGCACCACAACTTAATAGGGAGACTACAAGGCATTAGGAAATACCTCCCTTCTTTCATACTTTAGATCGTGCATTATAGTTTAACTCTATTAAGATTTTCTCCTAACTCATGTATTCATGTGTTTGATGTCATACTTCCAAAATGTACTATCAATCGGAGGAATGTTGTTATTGTTGAGGTTTCCACTGGAAACAACATAGCAAGTTTGCCTCCACAAATGAGGATGTAGACTAGGAAAATGGTACGTGTGACAATTCAAGTTGCTAGTGTTGGAGCCTAGAATGCACCAGCTACTAATGGAAGGATTCAAAAAGCAGCTGTTCCCCAGCCTCCACGAGTTGGTACTTTAGAGATAGAGTTTACAAGAGTTATCCAGTTGCTCACACGTTGGTTGCTGCCTAGTCAGGTCGTTGGGGTTAGTACTTGCCAGTTTAAATTTTCATGACTCATCAGGAGCATCGAGGATTGGGGAATTTTTGAGGATAAACCCATCGATATTTAAAGGTCTAAAGTTGGAATATCCGGAAAGCCCTAAGATCAGACCCGAGGGTTAAAACGGAGAAAAAAGAGGATTTCCTACACCAGGTCCTAGGACGAGTCATCTAGTGACCGGTTGGGTGTGCCAAAAGCTGTTAAGTGACTCGTGGGGAGAAGGGCAGGATTGGTTGGATTCTTGGGATTTAGGGCTAACCACGGGTGAGATGACGAGTTGTGGTCATGATCATGAGTTGTCAGGTGGTCTGTGGTCAAGGGTTGACTGAAGGATTAAGAGGTTCGACAGTGCATCTAATGACCAGTCACCATGAGTGATCGAGCACACCACGAATTGTGGCGTCCCTCATGGTGGAAAGTGTTGAAAAATTTCTAGTGCAGGAAACTAGAAGCAGGCCACGAGTCGTGGTGATTGGCATGAGTTGTCCTATCCCTCGTTGGGAATGGCAGTAAGTATTTTCCTGTGAATTTATGAAGGGCTTTTCCATAATTTCTAAGTTCCTAAGGCCTATACTACATAATTTTAAGCTTAGAATAATGTGTTTTAAGAGGGGCAAGTTCATTCTAAGCCTATTCTCTTCCCTGCATGCAAACCTAGAAGTTCAATAGGGTGATCAAGCTTAGATTCATCAAGTTCTTCCCCAAAATCCATTAGGATTTCAAGAGAGTTTATGAAATCAGTTCTTCCAAGTATGTAGGGTTATGAATTGGTGTAATCATCCACACCCATGCCCAATCCCTCTTCAATTCATGAAATTTTAGTTGATGAATCTATGGGGTTTTAACCCAACATGTGAATTCTCTACGTATCAATCATAGATATGATCTATGCATGTTTCTAATGATTAATTATGATTAATGGGCATATTTTATAATGTTTTCAATTATAAATTATGTTTTTAAGTTTTATAAATTATGATGCCCATCCATAAAAGTTCATGAAAGTTGAGATCTATGATATATGTATTCAAGCTTGATGAGATGTATATGATGAATGTATGATTTCGAATTACGCATGTCAACGTTCATGTTTTCGAATGATCAAGTCTATGTCAAGCATGTTTAAGTATTGGGCAAGCCCATATGATCAAGTATGTTCATGATTTATTTAACTTCATGTATTAACTTACCGCATGGATTTTGGAGTCAAGATCCCACTATTTTCATCTTGTGGTATGGTAGCCCAAGGCTCTACATTTTTTGATTTCAGATTTATGCATGTATGTTATGAGTTAGCTTCATCACTAGATGATGGTTCAGCTTCGTTGAAAAATGATGGAGAGCATATGCATGTTTTTGGGAGTAGTGTCTAGCACGGAGTAGGCTAAGGGTCAGTCAACCTTATACCTCAGAACTACAAGCCAATGTAGATATGTTCAGATTATTCATGACCTCCCTTTTGAGCTTCTCTTTTTCCCAAGGGGCCTTCAGCTTGATATTGATATCATGGTAGCGTCCTTATCTCCGACAAGGCTTTGGGAAGCTCCACCACCTTGAGTGTAATAGTTGGGACCACATAAGCTCTATCGTGGTAATTTCGGTTATATGATGAATCTCCTATTGTTTCTCATGATTTCAGTTATACATGTTCATTAGTCATGACATTATGTTTTATGCAGGTTTTACCCAAATGTTTAGTTTTACTTATGATTATAAGTTTTCAGCTTTAGGTCATTCGATTCAATTATGTTCAACTCACGATTTCAGCTTTAGGCCTTACTCTCAGAATCTTATCTTGATTATGTTTTATGATATGCATGGTTTATGATTTTATTTACTTAGTGGTTTTACTTACCTTACATACTCAGTACATTCCACATACTGACCGCATACTCTAATGTATTATTTCATGATACAGGCTCAGATATTTAGTCTTAGTCCCGCCATTAGCTAGACTCCTTTTATTAGCATCTTCCAGTCTCAGTTGTGAGTCCTTATCTTCTGAGGCCCCTTTATCGGTTGTATTTAGTATTCTCAGTTTCATACTATAGTGAGTTAGTTGGGGTCTTGTCCCATCAACTCGTCAGTAGTAAAGGCTTTTCAGACATAATATGTATTTCAGTTTTATCCTTGTGTTACATAATCAGATGATATGATACTTTGACTTTTGCTTTATTATATGTGTTAGAATTCCATTTGATTATGTTGATTTTAGATATTATGTTCATGCCATGGGTTGACTTGGAGCCTCTTGGGGTTCTTTGTCCCGTGTCTCGATCTGGGCCTATGTTCGGGTCTTGACAAACTTGGTCTCAAAGAATTAGGTTTTGAAGTATCCTAGGGTGTCTGAATGCCGCGTTAAGTAGAGTCTTTTTCATGGGTGTGAAGTGCGCCACACTTATGATTAAGAGGCTATGAAACGTTTTAGGAAATATTTCATTCTTTCATGATCTAAGTTGTGCGATGACTATCGCTATCCTTCTAACTCGGGCTATACGCATTTGCAGAATCATGCCTCCTTGCTGCTTCAATGGAAGAAGAAATAGAAATGGAAATGGCCATGAGAATGGCAATAGGGATGGGCACCAGCAGGCCCCACCAGCCCATGAGGATCATGTACCTGAGCAGGTGACCCACGCAGAGTTTAGGGCTGCCAGTCAGATGCTAGCTCAGGCTTTGACCGCCCAAGTTAATCAACAGGCAGTAGCGTATGTCGCTTAGAATGGGAATGCAGCAGTGGCAAAAGTTAGAGATTTTCTGAAGACGAGCCCTTCGGAGTTCCTTGGGTCAAAGGTGGACAAGGATCCACATGAGTTTATTGATGAGGTTCTAAAGATCACCCACATCATGGGGGTGACTGG
>JACEIK010000235.1:449667-463802 GCA_018107945.1 Datura stramonium | reverse complement strand
TAATTCCGCTTCCAAGCCTCTACTTCACCAACTCATGGATTAGCTCCTCAAAAGTCATCAAAACCTACAAAAGAAAGGCTAATCATGTTGGTTAGCACATGTCTTCACATTTATATAAAATCACATGAAAATGTATAAAATAACTTAGCTAAACAAGCCAAATTTAAGTTATAAGCGTATCACGGGCATGCTATTTTTGCCCGTGATCACTTTTCACACCACACCTCGCCCTTATTTTTTTTTCTTTTCCACCTCCCCACAATATACGTACCCTTGCTATAGCCACCCTCAACTTAGGCATTTTGCTTGAGTTGAGGTCCACAATGTCTAAGGAGGGACTAGGGCCAAAACAGGTTCATTATAAACAGTGGAAAAGGTGAAGGGTTAATCAAAGAAAAATGGTCAATGTTAGGCTCAAATCGGGATCAAGGGATTCATTTTTATTTGGTAGGGTAATTTAAGCTAAAGTGGCTAAAATCAAAAATGGCCTATGATCATTTCCTAACCAACTATCCTAAAACCTATGTAAAGACCAACCGGGCAAGTTCTAGATTCTCAACGCAGTATTGAACTAAGTATGAATCCTCACTCACTCATTGTACCAGTTTCCACTGAATCTACCTATACAGTTCATGCATGACTAAGCTACAACTACACATGCTAATAATATAAATGACATACAAAGATCCACATAATTCATGCAATTGCGATTAACTGCACAACTAACATTAAAAGTTTTAAACAGGGTCAATTTTTTCAAAAACATCAAACTAGTGCATTTATTGGCTCTAAAGTAATCCTAAGCTACTTCTAATTAAACGAATAACAAAAAAACCCTAAACATGTCAGTTCTACTAGAGAGAATGCCTGAGAGAAAAGAAACATGGCAAGAAAAACCTTTGGATGAACAAGTTACCAAAAAACTACAAGTACACCCCCCTTTGAAAAACATGCTTCATCCCCGAAGCATAAATTGTAAGTACAAGGGAAAGTGACATACCTGTGGCTACTTAGACTTCACCTTCCATGGGTTTCCTTCCATGCAACGGCTGATTTAATGTCGTGGCATAATTTAACTTCCTTGATCATTCACGCGTCATCAAGCTACACCAACTCAATCCCTCTTATCTCTTCGGTGTCTCCCATATACAACTTTATCCTTTTCCCATTCACCTTTAACCTCTTACCATCTTTTTTTTAAAGCTCCACTACACCATATGGGGACACGTTCATCACACTATACGATTTCATCCACCTAGATTTCAATTCATTGGGATGCAAGTGGAGTCTTGAATTAAACTGTAGGACTAAATCACCAGCGTTGAACTCCTTTTTTGCTATCTTCCAATCATGATAGATTTTTATCCTTTCTTTATAAATGACTGCACTCTCATAAGCTCAAAGCCGGAACTCATCTAACTCATTCAGTTGATTTAATCTCAACTTGGCTGCTTCATTTCAATCCAAATTCAACTTTTTCGGTGCCCATAGTGCCTATGCTCTAACTCTACTGGCAGGTGACACGACTCGCCATTGAAAATCTGATATAGAGATGAGCCAATTGGAGTCTTATAAGCTATTCGATATGCCCACAGTGCATCATTAAGCTTTCTAGACTAGTCTTTTCTGTCGGTGTTCACTATTTTGGCAAGAATAGTCTTGATCTCTTTGTTGGACACTTC
Organism: Datura stramonium; assembly: GCA_018107945.1. Lineage (NCBI taxonomy): Eukaryota > Viridiplantae > Streptophyta > Magnoliopsida > Solanales > Solanaceae > Datura > Datura stramonium. The sequence continues at coordinate 462,120 of JACEIK010000235.1, read as the reverse complement.
CACTTTCCCACTTAATTGAGGATGGTAGGGTGTTTCTACCTTATTTTTCACACCATATTTCTCCAACAGAGTTCTAAAGAGGCGATTATAAAAATATAACTCACCGTCATTGATGATTGCTTTGGGAGTACCAAATCTGGCAAATATGTGTTTCCGTAGAAATGCTGTGACACTTTTCCCTTCATTGTTAGGGAGTGCAATGGCTTCCACCCATTTTGAGACATAGTCCAGAACCAACAAGATGTATTTCATCCCATATGAGCTCATGAATAGGCCCATGACGTCAATAGCCCATACATCAAATAATTCTACTTTAAGGATAGGGGTTAATGGTAGCTCATGCTTACGAGTAATGCCACCTTTCCTTTGGCAATGATCACATAACTTTCCAAAATTATAAGCATCTCGGTGTATAGAGGGACAATAGTACCCGCACCGCAAAATTTTATTTGTAATTCAGATACCACTATGATAACCCCCAACCGGGGATGAGTGGCAAGCCTCTAAAATGCTTAACATCTCTACCTCTGGCACACATCTCTAAATCAGCCCATCTGCACAAATGCAGAATAGATATGGTTCATCCCAATTGTATCTCCGAGCATCAAATAGGAACTTCTTCCTTTGTTGGGGCGTCATATCTACTGGAATCATGTTGCTCACCAAATAATTTGCATAGTCATTGAACAAAGGGATCAAATCCTGAGATGCATCCAATACTTGTTCATCTGGGAAGACATCATCAATATCAATCTCATCCTTCGCTCTAGTCTCAGCTTCTAGTTTGGACAAGTGATCGACCATTTGATTTTCTGTTCCCTTTCGCTCTTTTACCTTAAATTCAAATTCTTGGAGCAACAACACCCATCTGATCAACCTAGATTTAGCATCCTTTTTATACATCAAGTACCTCAGTGCAACATGGTCTATATGGACAATTACCTTAGTTCCAAGAAAGTATGCCTGAAACTTGTCAAATGCAAAGACCACAACTAGTAGCTCCTGTTTAGTGACTATGTAGTTCTTTTAAGTTGTATTAAGTGTTTTACTGACATAATAGATGGGGTGAGAAATCTTCTCTCTCCGTTGGCCCAGGACAGCACCAAGGGCCACCCCACAAGTATCATACATTATCTCGAATGGGAGAGACAAATCTGGAGCTATAATAATAGGAGCGGTGGTGAGTTTCTCCTTCAGGCATTCAAAAGCCTTTAGACATGCCTCATCAAATACGAACTTCACCTCCTTCTCAAGCAGTTTGCACAATGGTTGTGCAATATTTGAGAAGTCCTTGACGAACCTCCCATAAAATCCTATATTTGCTAAAAAGCTTCTGACCCCCTTTATAGAGATCGGTGGTGGCAATCTAGTTATTACTTCAATTTTATCCTTGTCAACCTCTATCACCTTTCCTGAGATTTTATGACCCAACACCATCCCTACATTGAACATGAAGTGACATTTCTTCTAATTTAAGAACAAATTCGTTTCTTCACATCTATTCAACACTTTACTCAAATTTTTGAGGCAGATTCAAATGACTCAACCACAACTGAGAAATCATCCATAAATACCTTGATGGTGTTGTCACTCCCTACCTTGGGAGGTGCAACTAGCACTTGATTCCATATTGGACTCGGAGCCAACCTGGCTGAACATATACACCTCTGGTGCAAGCCAGCATCATATAATCAAGAAAACAATCAACTATATCTCGGCTCAAAACATAGCCTTAGGCTGATAAGGCCGTAATATGAAGCTGCGTAAAAACAGCTAGCCCAACAGTTGCAAAAATATATCATCCTATGTGGGACGACAAGACCACCATGCTCTCTAAATCATACACAAAGGAAGGCAGGCGCCCCTATACATGTATATAAGCCGACAAGGCTGCTAATAGATAATGTAACTAGGCCCCACATTCCCAGCAATGCATCTCTAAGAAGACCTGTAGTATGCAAGCCTCTAAAGAGTAAAATATTGGTTGGAACAGGGCCTCAGCTGCCCAAAAACTATACATCGAAAGATAGGCAAACCTCTAACATATGGCGACTTTGAAAGAAAGGAGCCGGCCAATCTGCTGGACCTGAACATCTACTAAAGAGGTCTCAAAACCCATTTGTCTGAACCTGCAAGAAAGTATGCAGCGCAACATGCGTGGGCATTAGTACAATATGTACCGAATATATAAGGCAGTAATAGTAATAACTGAATAAAAGATGATAAGGAACTGAAAGTAATTAGTGAAAAGGGCCAAAAGTTAACCTGAAAGAGTCCAAAATCATAAACTGTATCTAGCATGCAAATATACAAACAAGAACCTAACCTGGCCCCCATAAGCTTGGAAGGTACAAGCAACACAGAAATAACCTACCTGGGCCCCCATAAGCTCGACAAGTGTATGCAATCTATATACTCCTCCTATCCGTATCACTTTAGACTCATAGGCAAACTATAACTAAGGTATAACCAATCTATGGAACTGTGATTGAGCCTTCTGGGCTCTTATAATTGTGTTTGAGCCATCTAGGCTCCTATAATTGTATTTTAGCCTTCTGGGCTCCTGTAACTGCACCCTGAGCACACAATGCTCTACTGAGGGTCAGTGATGCCAACTCAAGAATAAGGGAAGCTGGTAAGGGCACCAGACATCAAATGGATCTATAGGCCTCAGTATAGTCGCTGCGACTTCATATTGCTCTGTGAGCATAATATAGCCCATAGACACTTTATGATTATATCTCGCTCCTTGAGCATCCTATATAGCATCTGACAGACCTAACTTATATACTACATGTTGCTCAGTAAGCATACATAGCCCCTCAATCCTACCACAACTACTACTCACCCCTAAAACATTCTATGTAGCTGCCAATAAGCATATTCCTTGTGCCCACAGCTAACCAGATGGTCATGGCCGCAATTATAAAATCAGTCATCTTAGAAAGAAAAGGGCGAGGATCGGGGAGACCTAGGCAATAATCTGAAGGTCATACTAGTAGAATGGTAGTTCATAGGCGAATAACAAGGTCGTCGGTCTATATGGTTCCCTCGCCTAGAACGACTACAGGGCTAATAAATAACTGGATATGATTTTAAGTAGCCAGCCACAATATCCTACGGGGCAGCCAGTATAATTATTAACCTAAAGGTAATGTTGTGGTACTAAGGTTCTAGTCCCCTAGGCGTCAACCTGGTCTGTCTAGATAGCATATAGTTCCTCTGAACAATCTGTAGCCCTGTAGGCAGGTGTGTCCGGACTTTAGCCGTTTTAGGCAACCTGTACGTGGGCATCTGTATGAGTAGCCAAAGGCATTAGCCCCATGTCTAACCACTGATAAGGTTCCTACTTAGGGTATCACATAGTCTATCAAACTTCTAACAACTAGGGTGGTTTCTTGAGCGACCAATATGACAAACGGTAAGTCAATTGAAACTATATGGTGACTGACAGTAGGTCGATCACTTAGCAGGCTATCACTCAATTCATAGGCCAACCCGATACCACTGAATTATAGGTAAGATTGTATTATCAAGATTCTATACCTGTAGACATCAAGGTACACCAGCGGCCGATAGGTAAGCTTTTACTATCTATATAGGCATCAAACAAAAAGTTCTATCGCCCGGCTGCGCCCTATGCTGCCCAACCTAACAAAGTATGCTCAACAACTAACTACAAGATTCTAAGGCCTTGGTACGCTAGCAATACATTAGTAATCCCTCTAGATGGTAAACAAGTGAACAAGAAAATCTTTGTGACGCTCCTAGCGATAGCCAAACTGAATATACTCTTTACCGACAAGGGATACTACATTACAACCTCAATTCATGTCATAGCGGCTGACCACAACATATATAATCAGAAGCTACTACAGTGGCACAACTCATATCAACTATACAATGAGAATACTTGCCGAAAGAGATTAGCCTTAACATATCTCAATAGCCGAATTCTACTCAATCAATCCTACTTCAATCAAGAACTTGTAGTCCCTCCATATTCTAACTTTTACATCAAGGGAATAGGGGCTTAGATCATGATTAGATCACACCCATGCTTAGATCATACCCATGATTGAAACTTAAAGAATTCACATGTGGGATAAAAACCCCATCAATTCATCAACTAGAATTTTCTTGGATTGAGAAGGGATTTGGCATGGGTATGGACAATTACACCCATTCATAACCCTACATACCTGAAGAAATCTGATTTCAAAACTTCCTTGATTGCCTAATGAGAATTTGGGGAAGAGATTGAGAAATTTAAGCTTGATCACCCTTAGGAACTTCTAGACTTGCATGCATGGAAGTGAATAAGCCTAGAATGAACTTACCCCTCTTAAAAAACTCTATTATAAGCTTAAAATGATGTAGTTTAGGCCATAGGAACTTAAGAATTATGGAAAATCCCTTAATAAATTCGTAGGGAAAAACACACTGCTAGTCCCCACGAGGGACTGTACGACTCGTTGTCCCTAACCATGACTCATGGTCACCTCTCGTTTCTTACATTGGAATTCCATCTTCACTGGTAACTACGAGTAACACCACAACTCGTGGTGTGCTCGACGACTCGTGGTGACTGGTTGTTAGCTGCCAGAACATTCATCCTTTAGACCAATCACTGACCACGAGCCACTTGACGAATCGTGGTGGTGACCACGACTCGTGGTCCTACCCGTGGTCAAACTCAGTTACCAAAACTCAACCAAGTCCACTCTTCTCCCCACGAGTCACTCAACGACTCGTGGTTCACCCAATGGGTCAATGGATGACTCGTCCTATGACCAAGTGCAAAAAATTCTATTTTCTCCCTTTCAACATCTAGGTCTGATCTTTGGGCTTTCGGGGTATTACATATATATAGTGGGAGGCGATGGCACAGGGGTCCACGACACGCTCCCCATCACGTCGAGGTGGAGGTGCGACACGCCGTCCCTTGTTCCAACTTACCTGCACGCCATGCTGCTCCATGCGCTGGGTTGCCTGCGCGCCAAGACGCTTCATGCGCCAGCATGTGCGACTCTCAGCCGACCTGCTCTCGCTTGACATATGATGCCAATTCTTTTTGGGCATCTTTAATTCCTTACTATTTCACTTTCAGGAAAGATAAGAATAAGAATTTATCCCGAGGATTTTATATTTTCACTAAGCCCGTCGGCACTTACTCACAGGGCATTTCATCATAACCCTGTTAGGGACATTCATCCTCGAATGTAATTTAACCTCAAGAGACTGAACTCTTAGTCTTTGCCCAAAAATTTCGGTAGAGTCTCCCCTGTAATATGGACTATCTAGAAACCTGCAACACAGAAAAGTCCAACACAGACGCCTCACCGGATGCTACAATAATTGAATAATGTACTTTTACAACATATAGGTGAGGAACTAACAACAATATCAACAAAAGAAACAATACACTACTCGAGAACTACCTCATAACTGTAATTGTCTGAGTCTGTATAATATCATTATTGAGCCTAGGACAACTGAGGATATCTAGACCTCATGTCATCCTTAGCTTCCCAAGTCATCTCTTCTACATTTCTAATCCTATAAAGGACTTTAACAGAGGCGACATCTTTGGTCCATAATCTTCAAACTTGCTGATCTAACATAGCTATTGGAGTCTAGGGTCTCCCATGCATTTACGTAACATCAATACATAGAAAACTTATAACACCTCGGAAGTCCTAGAGATCAGACCCCGAAGTTAGATGAGGCTCAATAGAAAAGTCAGCAGAAAATTTCCTCAGAATAAGTCGGGGAATGACTCGTTAGGGGACCTAACAGGTCATGGTTTGACCCATGAGGAACTATAAGAGAGGATGGCAAGCCCAGTGGCCACGGACGACCTGACGAGTCATCTTTCCTGGCAACGACTCGTTAGGTTGGTCGTTGGGTGGTGAAGAGTTGAAGTCGTGAAGTATTAAACAATGTACTTGACAGATGGACTTGACTAGTCATTAGAGGAAGCAAAGACTCGTCATGTTGATTGTGAGTTGAGGAATCTGAAGTTCTCAAGTAACCTTCCAGTGCACTTGACGAGTGGGTTCAACAAGTCATTGGAGCTGGTGATGATTCGTTATATTGGTCGTGGTCTGAAGAATGATAAAACTGTGTGAATTTTCTAGGGTTCTCAACGGGCGAGGTGACGAGTCGTTTGATAGGACGACGACTCGTTACCTGAGTCGTGACTCCAGATTCGGGGAAATTTCTAGTTTGCTTCAGGGGCATTCTTGTAAACTCCTATGCTTTTAACTTTTAAATAACATCATTTTGTATATTGTTTGGGATGTTTTAAGGGTTTCTAAAATCCTAACCCTCATTCTCTCAAGATATCTCTCAAAGTTCTTCTCCTTCTCTCTTCTAAAGATTCAAGAACTTCACCAAGGTGTTCATCAAGCGTCAATGGAAATTTTGAGCAGGGTTCTTCTACTAGGTATGCGGATTTTTCAGTAAGGATACTCCTCCATCCTTGTGCCCAAAATGTTTTTATTTAAAATGCTCAATTTCTACTATTCTAGAAAATGCATGACCTAGGGTTTTAAATTGATGGTGAATCTTCCTACAACTCTTTAAAATTCCAAGATCTGTTGGGATTATGAGATATGTACGAAGTAAAGTGATTGGGTTACCTTGAACTATGTGTTGGGTGATGATAAGTGTGGAGTTATGAAATATTCTTCATGAATGGATGGAGATTTAAATACGACTTTTTCATTGTGCATTCAATTATCAAAAATCCCTTGCATCTATGTTTAATATGTGAAACTTGTATGATTACCCCTGAGAATTTGAATATGTCAATTAAAGATGTGATCAGATTAAAATAGAGTTCATGGACTTGATTAATTGAGAGTAAAGTATGTGTGTTCTTTTATGTCTGTATGGAATTAATTGGGTAAGAGGTAAATCTTTGATGATGGCCTATCTAATGCATTCTTCTCATGATTTGGAATAAATCTTGAAATGGGTCTTATGAAACAAAGATGTACACTTCTCACATGATTTCGTTGTATATGTTGAGATATGAGTAAACACGTAGCTTCCTGTGAATCTAGATTATATGAATCAATGTATTCATGTTGAAGTATGGAATGAAAATATGGGTTCTGAATGTCTCTATGATACATGCTGATTAATATGAAACTGGAATTTAATGATGAGAAACTAGTATGCATGATGTGAATCTAAAGATGCCAGTTAATGTTAGACCCATGAAGAGATTCCAGTGTGGTTCCATGATAATATGAGTTATGATGATGAAGCATGAGAATGATAATTTCCGAATGTTGGGCTTGTTGGTAGTAGAAAGTAGCCCTGATCGTTCCGTAATGAAGGGTGTATGAAGAAAAAAGAGTATGTTTATGTTTCTACTTAGCTGCAGTAGTATAAACAAGATATAAATATGTATAACGAAAGACCAGTACCTCTCATATTCTAGCAATAGTCGGGATCCTCAATTGTAGAGAGAGACTCCCTAGCTTAGTCGGGATCCTCAATAGTATAGAGTGACTCCATAGCTCAGTCGGGATCCTCCATAGTAGAGAGTGACTCCCTAGCTCATTCGGGATCCTCAATAGTAGAGAGTGGCTCCCTAACATCAGTCAGGATCCTCAATAGCAGAGAGTGACTCCCTAGCATTAGTAGGAATCCTCTGTAGTAGAGAGAGACTCCCTAGCACAGCCGCAATCCTCCATAGTAGAGAGAGATTCCCTTAATGATGATATTAATGTAACTCAGTTTTGCATGACCCATCTTTAAGATTATAACAGTTTAACAAGATGATAATCAATCTCAGTTATCAATAATGATTCAGTACAATATGTGATACTAACTTCAGATTTGTCCCTTATTAAATGTTCAGAACTTGACCCTTATGCATGAGTTCTAAGATGTTATATAGTGATATTCAAAGAGAAGTTCCATGTATATATCTGTATATGTGAATCATAGAGTATGTGTAATAACATGTTGAAGCAGCTATGTTAATGTATTTAGTTAAATCCTTATCATATATTTGTTTATTTATTTGTTTATGTTATTCCGCATGCTCAATACATTCCAAGTATTGACCGCACGCCTTTTGTTCTATATCGTTTCATGATGTAGATTCAGGTTTTCAAACTAGGTCTCGCTGTTAGATACGCTCATCCCTATTCAACAGCTATTGGTGAGTCCTCATCCTCCGAGGACGTGATTATGTTTATATTTTCTTATGTTTTCCATTTGCAGACTTTAGGAGTTAGCCGAGGGCTTGTCCCAGCAACTCATCAATTTAGTAGAAGGCTTTCTGACTTATCTAGACAGATTCAACATTGTATTTAAATGTTATTAAATTGTCTTTATGGTTCATATTAGATTCTTGTCATTGCTTCCGCTTATTTCATGTTGTTAGTCATTTCTCGTGTTAAGTGTATGCTATGATAATGCCATGGGTCGACTTGGAGCCTCTCGGGGTTCCTTGTCCCGTGTTACGGCCATGGTGTGAACTCGGGTCATGAAAAACATTATATTATAGCCTAGGTTTAGAGTGTCCTAGGGTGTCTGGAAGATACGTTACGTAGAGTCTTCTTCATGGGTGTGAAGAGCGCCATACTTATGACGATGAGGCTATGAGACATTTTAGGAATTCTTCATGATTCCTATCGTGCGTGGAGTATGAATCTCTATACAATTCTCTCCCCTGACTCATGCTTTACGTGCTCACAGATAATGCCTCCTAGATGAAAGAATGGAAGGAGAAATGGTGATGATCTCCAGCAGGAAATGGTTGTAACCGCCTAGATTAATCAGCAAGAAATGGCTCACATTTCCTAGAATGGAAATGTAGCAGCGACAAGTGTAAGGGACTTTCTCCGAATGAAACCACCCGAGTTTTTGGGGTCAAAGGTAGAAGAGGACCTGTATGAGTTCTTAGAAGAGATTCAAAAGATCACCCACATCATGAGGGTGACGGGAGTTGAGACCGCATACTTAGCCTCCTACCAGCTAAAAGGAGTTGCTTACATTATGTTTTGTCAGTGGAGGGGCAGTGAGGGATTTTATCAGGCCCCGTAAGTTGGGATGAATTTAAAATCGTGTTCCTAGACAGGTTTTTCCCTAGAGAGTTAAGAGAGGCAATTCATCAACCTAAAATAGAATGACATGACAGTACAAGAGTATGCGTTGGAATTTACCCAATTATCCATGTATGCCTCGGAGATGGTAGCGGACCGGAGGGCTCGAGTGAGCAGGTTCGTGAATGGAGTGTCCGACTCCCTGATTAAAGAGCATAAGATTGCCATGTTGCACAGGGATATAGACGTCTCACGTTTGGTGATATTTGCGCAAGAAATGGAGGCGGAACAAGTAAAGGAAAAGGAGAGAGAGGCCAAGAGGGCCAGGAGAGGAAACTCAGAGTCCTCTTTGCCAAGGATGAGTGGTGGACACCGCCCATTTTCTCGGCAATGGTCAACGGCCCCAGCAATTTAAACAATAAGTGCTCCATACAGACCTAGAGTAAAGGGGATCACGTATCCTATGTGTGCTAGCTGTGGGAAACACCACTTGGGAGAGTGTATGGTGGGTCGAATGTTTGTTTCTGGTGCGGCTAGTCAGTCCATAAGTACTGGGATTGCATAGCGGCAAAGAGAGGCGAGAGTAGGTCTTCGATCGTTTCTTTTGTGGCCCCCATAGCTCGCCCATTTAAGTAGGATGTAGTATCTATCCCAGATGGCGGACGTCATCAAAACTACTCCTAACAACACACCAAGATAAAGGCAGGTCGCCAGCAGTGGCCACAGGTATGTTGTAAATTCTGTATTATCCCTTATATCATGTCAGCCCAGTATTGAATAAGAAGCCTTGTTCTAATTACAAGAAGAGATTGTTGATGGTAATGGGAATAACTGTTAGTGTGAGGCTTGTAGTTAAGGCTAGCAGTGGAAGAGAAGCTTGGAGGTTGTAAATTGACCTTAACCTAAGGAAGATTTGGTAGTCTTAGAATGATGACTTTAAGCCAATGGGGAGATAGTGCGTATGCATAGTAAGTTAGACCTTGAGAATGCTCATAAAGAGGTTTCGGCCTTAGCAGTTGTAGTATATCGATCTCCTCAAGGTTCATATAATTTCCATTGTGTTCAGTTGAAGTTAAAGCGATGTCCATTCCTATATGCAGATTCCCAAGGTTTAGAGGTAACCACTTCAGACAGTGATGTCAATTTTGTTCTATGAGTTCTTTATGCTTGTTATAATGTTTTGAATCACTTATGTGTATTAATTTATGTTTTCCAAGTGTTTTTAGATCGAACTCAGTCTTTCGAAGCTGTTTATTAACTCCGTAGAGTCAGATTATCTCATGTATATGCTCAATTTTAGATGTCGAAAATAACTTATGATCATAAATTCTCTACCCCCGGTTAGATTAGACATCATGAATGTTATCTTAGTATGAAGAAGCGATTTGAGAATAAAGGATCAGTCTGTATCAGTTCTATGCCAGAAAAAAAGTTGAAATAATTTTCTTTCGGTGTTCTGTCTAGTGCTATGTTTGTTTCATGTTCTTCGGCTTCCCTTGTGCAATGGTATGCATGTTAGAGGTGGATATTCAGATTTGGTGTATAGGGTTAGTCCGGAGTCAGATACTCCGTTGGTGTTTAGCTGTGATTGATTAGTATTTAGATATCGGTTTCGTCTCTATCTTATCAGTATGTTTTGGAAACATTCGACGATGAATGTTCTCAAGGGGGAGATATTGTAACACCCCGAAAGTCCTAGAGATCAGACCCTAGATTTAGATGAGGCTCAATAGAAAATTTCCTCAGAACAAGTCGGGGAACGACTCATAGGAGTCCTAACGGGTCGTGGTTTGACCCGTAGGAACTGTAAGGAGGGGATGGCAAGCCCAGTGGCCACGGACGACCTAACGAGTAGTCTTTCCTGGCAATGATTCATTAGGTTGGTCGTTGGGTGGTGAAGAGTTGAAGTCGTGAAGTATTAAAAAGTGTACTTGACGGGTGGACTTGATGAGTCTTTAGACGAAGCAACGACTCATCATGTTGATCGTGAGTTGAGGAATCTAAAGTTCTGAAGTAACCTTTCAGTGCACTTGGCGAGTGGGTTCAACGAGTCGTTGGAGTTGGGGACGATTCGTTATGTTGGTCATGGTCTGAAGAATGATAAAACTATGTGAATTTTCTAGTGTGCTTAACGGGCGAGGTGATGAGTCGTTTGATGGGAGGACGACTCGTTACGTGAGTCGTGACTCCAGATTCGGGGAAATTTCCAGTTTTCTTCAGGGGCATTCTTGTAGACGGCTATGCTCTTAACATTTAAACTACGTCGTTTTGTATGTTGTTTGGGACGTTTTAAGGGTTTCTACAGGCCTAAATCCTCATTCTCTCAAGATATCTCTCAAAGCTCTTCTCCGTCTCTCTTCTTGAGATTCAAGAACTTCACCAAGGTGTTCATCAAGCTTCAATGGAAATTTTGAGCAGTTTCTTCTACTAGGTATGCGGGGTTTTCAACAAGGATACTCTTCCATCCTTGTGCTACAAAATATTTTTATTTAAAATACCGAATTTCTACTATTCTATAAAATGCATGACCTAGGGTTTTAAATTGATGGTGAATCTTTCTACAACTCTTTAAAATTCCAAGATCTTTTGTGATTATGAGATAAGTACGATGTAAAGTGATTGGGTTACCTTGAACTACTTGTTGGGTGATGAAAAGTGTGGAGTTATGAAATATTCTTCATGAATGGACTGAGATTTAAATACGACTTTATCATTGTTTATTAAATTATCACAAATCCGTTGCATACCTGTTTAATACGTGAAACTTGTATAATTACCCCTGAAAATTTGAATATGTCAATGATAGATATGATGAGATTAAAATAGAGTTCATGGACTTGAATACTTGAGAGTCAATTATGTGTGTTCTTTTATGTCTCTATGGAATTAATTGGGTAAGAGTTAAATCTTTGATAATGGCCTATCTAATGCATTCTTCTCATGATTTGGAATAAATCTTGAAATGGGTCTTATGAAACAAAGATGTAAACTTCTCACATGATTTCGTTGTATATGTTAAGATATGAGTAAGCACGTAGCTTCCTGTAAATCTAGATTATATGAATCAATGTATTCATGTTGCAGTATGAATTTAAAATATGGGTTATGAATGTCTCTATGATACATGCTGATTAATATGAAACTAGAATTTAATGATGAGAAAGTAGTATGCATGATGTAAATCTAAAGATGCCAGTTAATGTTAGACCCATGAAGAGATTCCAGTATGGTTCCATGATGATATGAGTTATGATGATGAAGCATTAGAATGATAATTTTTGAATGTTGAGCTTGTTGGTAGTAGAAAGTAGCCCCGATCGTTCCGTAATGAAGGGTGTATGAAGAAAATAGAGTATGTTCATGTTTCTAATTAGCTGCAGTAGTA
>JACEIK010000235.1:413474-434652 GCA_018107945.1 Datura stramonium | reverse complement strand
TCTCTTGGCCAATTCCTTGCTCGCTCCCGAGTCCATCTCTGATTCCTCCCAACATGCATCTTAGCTCCATAAAAAGTATGTTTTTCCTGCAAAACAATGCCAATCATGTTGGTTAGTATAAATTCACACTTTCCTACAATTTACATGAGAATGTACAAACATTGTTGGATAAACAAGGCAAAAATGATGTATTTGAGTATCACTTGGGCATATAAATATGCCCCAGATCATATATATCTGTATATGTGAATGATAGAGTATGTGTAATAACATGTTGAACAGCTATGTTAATGTATTTAGTTAAATCCTTATCGTATATTGTTTATTTAATTGTTTATCTTATCCCGCATGCCTAGTACATTCCAAGTACTGACCACATGCCTTTTGTGCTATATCGTTTAATGATATAGATTCAGGTTTCTAGACTCGGTCTCGCGGTTAGATACGCTTCATCCCTATTCAGAAGCTATTGGTGAGTCCTCATCCTCCGAGGACGTGATTATGTTCATATTTTCTTAAGTTTTCCGTTTTCAGACTTTAGGAGTTAGCTGGGGGATTGTTCCAACAACTCATCAGTTTAGTAGAAGGCTTTCAAACTTATCCAGACAGATTAAACGTTGTATTTAAATTTTATTAAATTTTCTGTATGGTTCATATTAGATTCTTGTCATTTCTTCTACTTATTTCATGTTGTCAGTCGTTTCTCATGTTAAGTGTATGCTATGATAACGCTATGGGTCGACTTAGAGCCTCTCTGGGTTCCTTTTCCCGTGTTACGGCCAGGGTGTAAACTCGGGTCGAGACAACACTGGATGAACAAATTCTATCCCCGAAGGCAATTCTAACTCATAGGCCACTTGGCCAATTTTTCGGAGGATTCGGTGTGGCCCCAAATGATTCTAGGGCTATGCTTTCCCTTCTTGCTAAATCTCATAATGTCCTTTATTGGAAATTTTTTCATGAATACCTAGTCGTCGACATCAAACTCCAAGTCCCAATGATGTGCATCGTTATAGGACTTCTGATGACTTCAGTATGTCTATAAATGCTCTCTAATGAGTTTAACTTTCTCTTCTGATTGGTGTATCACGTCAGGTCCGATCAACCCTGACTCACCTACTTCAAACTGTCCTATGGGTAACCTGCCTTTCCACCCATATAAAGCCTCATAGGGAGCCATCTTTATTGTAAAATGGTAATTGTTATTATATGCAAGCTCAATAATAGGTAAGTGATCATCTCAACTTCCTTAAAGTCTAGCACACACGCCCATTACATATCTTCGAGCGTCTAAAATGTGCACTCAGCTTGGCCATCTGTCTGGGGATGGGAAGCTGTACTCAAGTTAATTTGTATCCCCAATCCTCTCTGACACGACTTCTAGAGTCTAGATGAGAATTATGCCCCTCTTTTAGAGATGATAGATACTGTGACACCATGCAGTTGGACTATCTCTTTAATGCATAAATCACATAATCTTCAACTGAGAACGTAGTCCTGACTGATAAGAAATGGGCTGATTTTGTCAGCCTATCAATAATGACGCAAGTAGAGTTAAATTTATTCCTGGTAAAAAATAAGCCTGTAATAAAATTCATATTGATTTCTTTCCATTTCCACATAGGCACGACTATCTCCTAAGTTATCCCGCCAAGTTTCTAATGTTCAGCTTTTTGTTAGCAATTAGGACACTGCGCTACCAACTCAGCTATATCTTCTTCATCCCTTCTGCTATACAACACTTGGAGCATAGATTCAACCCCTGGATTTCAAGACTTCATCTCCTATTATTTCAAGAGCCAATAACTCTTCCTACTAAGCCTTGCCTCTAGACTATACTAGGCTAGAGTCTTTGTACTATCATTCCTTCACCTCCGCAACTAGAGGTGATATTGCAGTATTCTAGGTCACAACCCTACTACGATCTGAGTCCATCAGTTGGACTCCTAAATTGGCTGACTAGTGTAGCTCTCGAGGCGATTCTCTCTTTTTTGTCCCCAAGTATGATAAGTTGACCATGGATCTGTGACTAAGGGCATCAACTACAATGTTAGCCTTTCCTGGATGATACAAAATATTTTACGCCATAGTCATTTAGCGACTCAAATCAATGATGTCGTCGCAAGCTCACCTCTTTCCGCTTAAGATATACTAGAGGATCTTGTGATTAGTATAGATTTTTGCATGTACACCATGTAATTAATGCCTCCATAACTCCAGAGCATGAACAACTAAGCTAACTCTAAATCATTGGGGGGGGGGGGTAATTCTTCTTGGGCTCCCTCTACCTTCTACGTGCCAACCTGATGCTCATATCTCGACATTCAACGATGATTCCAAGTTCTATCAGCCTACTACAGCCTAGGTGTGGGTCTGATCTCTTCCAAAGCTAGATGTTCATGTCCTGCCCTTACTTCTATAGGTTGAAGTCCGAGGTTCGTGCCCTATGTACCATACTAGCAAGGATACTACTACCCAAGTCTACTAATGTATATCGTTCTGACCTGCACTCGGGCCAGTTCCCATCATATAACCTTTCTGTCCTTTAACATAACAAACTGGGGGGGGGCATAACCATTATTCTCTAGGTATTCCCTACCGCCATCAACACATTACGGTGTGGTTAGTCTATTTTTGACCTTAGCTTTGCTATTGCTGGGAGTCTATTGCTTATGGAACCTCATATGTACTTGGCTGCTCCTAAAAATCTTACATGCTATCCTGACTTTACAGTAGTGAAGGCCTAGGTGGACTATTTAAGTACTAGGATTCTTGACTACTTTCATAATACCCCCAGGAATCAACAGGTCTAGCCTTACTTTGCTATTTACTCTTAATAACATACCATCAATACTTATTGTTCTCTTCTATATAGAGAAAAGGCTCGAAGGTGGGAAATAACCATATTATTCTATAGTGGGGATAAGGTATGAAACTCGCCAAACTCTAAAGGGCTGGAAGTAAGAATCTCATAATTTCACAACCTTTCATACCTTTTAGGGCATCCAACATTAGCCGTTGTTCCTGCCCAATACTAGGTAGCTACTACGTAAGACAACATATATAGTACACTCCTAACATTCCAATACGAGGGTGTAGGAAGAAATGGGAGCGGTGTTGGCATATCTGTTACCCTATAAGGTTCCTGGCGCCCTGGAGAATGCTAGGGAGATCGAGAAGATGTCTCCCTTTCGCCCTTAGGCTGGGTTGTCCCCAACTGTGGCACCTTGCCGGTACCCTCTCCTACTGTTGTATCTAACTCATGGCTGGCTATACCCTGTCTCATATCAAACATCACTCCAGACAGACATAATAATATAAGCTTAGGGACTCAACCCTATACAACTCAGCTCTATAACATGATCTTAAGAAAAGAAGGGTAACTATACTATCATGCCATGTAACTCCCTTCTTATGAAATTTAGTGCACAACATATTTATAAATAAGACTCTACTAGACATGGCTTGCATACTCCCTAGGATATGACGTTGCTCTAATACCATGTTTGTCACGCCCTACCTTGGGAGGCGAAACTAGCATGAGGTGCCAATTGTGCTTCCCAAGGTGGGGCGTGACAGGTGTCCTCTACCATATTTGAGATGAACGACATCATACAACGGTGGAATATGGAAGGTGCATTATAAAAACCAAAGGGAATTCTCCTAAAAGCAAATGTTCTGAACGGGCAAGTGAAAGTGGTCTTCTCTTGATCTTCCAGAGCTATAGAGATCTGATTGTACCCCGAATAACCATCAAGAAAATAGTATCAGCCTCTGCCTGCCAACCTGTCAAGCATTTGATCCATCAACGACATTGGAAAATGTTCCTTTTGGGTCCAATGATTGAGTTTTCAGTAGTCCATGCACACACGCCACCCCGTGACCGATCTTGTTGGTATCAGCACATGTTTCTCATTTGGTACCACTATTATTCCACCTTTCTTTGGGACACACTGTACTAGACTCACCCACTTGCTATCAGCAATGGGGTAAACTACACCAGCGTCTTGCCACTTGATAATCTGTTTCTTCACCACCTCTTGCATAGGTGCGTTAGTCATCGCTGATGCTCTATACTTGGTACACAATTCGGCTCAAGCTGGATTTTGTTTGTGCATATTCCCGGAGAAATCCTAATGATGTCTGCAATGGTCCATTCGATTGCCTTTTTATGCTTTTACAATACTGCAACCAGAGCCTCCACTTGCCAGTCTGCCAGGTCTGCTGCAATAATCACTGGCAAGGTGTTGTTTTCTCCCAAAAATGCATATTTTAGATGGGGAGGTAATGCCTTAAGTTCCAGAACTGGTGGTACCTCCATTGATGGTTTGCTGGAGGAGTTGCATGGTTCTTTAAGTTAAGGTCTAACTTCTTTGGCCTGAAGTCATACGACACCATTCCCTCTAGAGCATTTACCAACTCCGTGCACTCTGGTACTCCATCTCTCTCACAATTCATCAGGACGGCTGCTAATGTATCAATACTCATCATCTCTCCCATGGACACTAGTAGCCTCTTATCTTCCATCTGGTGTTCATACAGGTGGTTCTTGAGGTGAGCCGTCCCTGCTGTAGCTGAATGAATGACAAACCAAGAAAAAAAAAGAAAACATAAATGAGGAAATAATAGCTAAAAGTTAAACACAACAATTACTTTAATCCTAAGACGTATTCCCCAGCAACGACATAACTTTTTGGTAACGCTCAAACTCACAATCCTGATAAAGTATGAAGCGGAGGTTATCAATAAAGAACCCTACAAAGTTTAGGGTCGATCCGAAAGGGAATATGGTCAAGATAGAGAATAACACTACTATTTAAGCTTTCAAGTGTGTTATCTCCAAAAAAAGAGTTTTTATAAAAGTAAGTATATAACAAGATTGAGAATTTATCAAGATTATGTAATTAACTAGGGTAAGTGTTCCCTATGGGTTCTTAACTACTTCGGGTTTTACACTTGTGATCTATCACAATGTTTACTTGTAGAACTTGATAACTAGGGTTCATCCAAATAACTGGTTCGTTCCTATTGGATGACTATACTCAATCACCGGGTGAGGTCTCATGAGTGATTTCACTTCAACCATTATCAAATTTGTCCTAAATTAACTATCCTGTGGACACAACTCAAGTCATACAATAACCCATAAATATCAAGGATATTGTAATTATCTTTTCCTAAACTCTACTTCTCTAGGTTCAACCAAGTAAAGAATGCGGCTAAGTCCTAACGTTGCGCTCCATTAAGAAACATTAAAGATGATAATATATGAGTACTAGTATGTGTGTGTGTGTATGTGTGTTTGTGTGTGTGTGTTGATTTATATATCTACTTTGGTCAAGTGTGGAGGACTAAAGAGGCATGATCCAAAGTTCATGCCAACATATCATTATCATTTATTTTGTTTATTTTTGGTTTAGAATCACTTTGTGCAACCCTAGTTTGTTAATTCACCATGGTTCCCACAACCCTAGTTGTGGAGCTTTCAACCTCTCATGATTGTAACATAATTATCAACATTCATAGACAAACACATAATTTAATACTTATAGAGATGATTGAAATAAACCCATTTGATTATTGCAAGAATTATGATGAATTATTCAAGAACAATGAAGAAAACCAAAGCAATAAAATCTCCAAAACATGAATAGAAAGCTAACAACAATTTTCCTCAATGTGTTTCATGTGTTTTTCCAACTTCCTTTTTACTGAAAATAAATTAAAAAGTATTTATACAAATATTTAGAACCTTTTCCTAAGTAAAAATGAAAATTGTTGAAACTACCGCAGACTTCACCTACGACCCGTAACAAGATTGTACAGGGCGTACCTTGACTCGTACATTGGCTGGCATCTGCTGAATATGGCTAAGTGTTGTGAACTGCTACGACTCGTACCATGAACCTACAAGTTTGTACAATCAGTCGTGGTTTGACACTGACAATTCTGGCAATCTTCTGAACTTCACCACGAATTGCTTGGTACAACTCATACCTCAGTTCTACGACCAGTGACTCCTTCTCGTACCTTGAGATATGCCAATATTCACTTCTTCTGAACTTTTCCATGGCTCCTTGATATGGGTCTTGGGTAGATCTTACGATTCGTGGTTGCTACGCGTACCAGGAGACTTTGCCTATGCAACATCTTCTGAAATTTCTACGACTACTATGGTATGACTCATACCAGGATGCTACGGCTCGTACACAGAGCCGTAAGTTGCCTTTGCCTCAACACTCTTGGCTTAGAATTTTCCACAACTCTTAGTATGGCTTGTAGCAGGATGGTATGGCTCGTACTGAGGGCCGTACTTAGCCACTTTTCTATAATTTTCTCCATCTTTTCTATAATTCAAGTACAATATCTATTTTCCCTGAAAATAAAGTAAAAGTGCATCATATACACATAAACACACCTAGTTCCATGCTTATTTCCCAGTTTTAAGCGTCGAAAGTGTTGTAAACTTACAACACATTAGAAGGTAAAGTTAGATAGTAATGAGGCTAATCAACAGAGGAACAAAAATTATAACACGTCCTTCTTTAGGAAGAGATCCTTTGGACCTGCACCGTCAGCCATTAGTGCACTAGTACCAAGAAACAGGAATGATCAGAGGTCTCAGATGCAGGGTAGCATAGTTTAGGAAACTCCTCTACACCGATCTTGTGCCAAGTGTGGCAAGACCCATTTGGATGAGTGTCCTTTAGGTAGATATGGATGTTCTGGATGCGGCTAATAGGACCACTTTTTAAGGGATTGTCCATCACGATAGGGAAATAGGGGCAACAGGCCCAGTTTACTCCTTTAGTATACATAGTTTCCCAAAAGGGCACCACTTCAGGGACAGGTGGAGGTTAGAACCATCTATATGCTATGTTTAGTTCCCAGGATTAGGAGAATTCACTAGATGTTGTTACTGATATGTTAAAGGTCTTTCCCATTAACGTTTATGCTTTACTTGATCCAGACGCTACTTTATAGTTTGTGAATCCTTGTGTAGTCGTAAAGTTCAAGATTTTCTCAGAAAAACTCTTAGAGCTTTTCAGTGTTTCTACTTCAGTGGTAAATCAGTCTTAGCCAAGAGAATCTACAGAAATTGCACTGTTTCAGTCCATCATAAAGAAACCACAACTAACTTACTAGAGTTAGATGTGGTGAACTTCGATATTATTTTAGGCATGGATTGGTTGTATTCCTGTTATGCCATAGTTAATTGTAGGACCCCGAGTAGTGGAGTTCCAATTTTAAAATAAGCCNAGTTCCAATTTTAAAATAAGCCAGTCCTAGTTTGGGAAGGTAGTCCCATCATTCCTAAGGGTCATTTCATTTCATACCTTAAGGATAGAAAATTAATTTTTAAGGGGTGTATCTAACACTTAGTAAGAGTTAGAGACTCTAACATTGAGACACCATCATTTCAGTTAGTTCCAGTTGCAAATGAGTTTCTAGAGGTCTTTCCAGATGATCTTCCCAGAGTTCCTCCCGATAGGAAAATAGAATTTGGGGTAGATGTTCTTCCTGACACCTTGCCTAACTCTATTCTGTCATATAGAATGGCTCTAGCTGAGTTAAAGGAGTTAAAAGAGAAGTTAAGAGATCTTCTTGATAAAGGTTTCATTCTCCCTAGTGTTTCACCTTAGGGCACTCAAGTCCTCTTCGTGCATAAGAAAGACGGTACTCTCAGAATATGTATCAATTACCGTCAATTGAATAAAGTCACCATCAAGAATAACTATCCTCTTCCTAGAATTGATGACTTGTTAGGCCAACTACAGGGAGTCACTTGTTTCTCTAAGATAGACCTCAGATCAGGCTATTATCAGTTAAGTTAGAGAAAACGATATTCCTAAAACAACCTTCAGGACTCGTAATGTTCATTTTGAGTTTGTTGTCATATCATTTGATTTAACTAACGCTCCTGCAGCATTCATGGACATAGAGTGTTTAAGAAATATTTGGATGCATTTTTTATTATGTTCATTGAAGAAATCTTAGTTTACTCCAAAAGTGAGGAGGAACATGCTAGTCTCTCAGAATAGTCCTACAGACACTTAAGGACCGTGAGTTATTCACCAAGTTTTATTAGTCCAAATTTTAGTTGAAGTCAGTGGAATTCTTGGGCCACATAGTCTCCAGCGAGGGTATCCAAGTCGACCCCTATAAGATTGAGGCAGTAAAGAGTTGGCCCAGTTCCATAACCTTGATTTATGTTAGAAGTTTCTTAGGTTTAGCTGACTATTATAGAAGGTTTTTAGAGGGATTTTCAACTATTGCTGCTCCATAGACTAAGTTGACTCAAAAGAAGGTCAAATTTCAATGTTTCTAAAGCTTGTGAGAAAAGCTTTCAAGAACTGAAGACTCATTTGACTACTTCTCCAATGTTGGACTTGATTAGAGGGTACAAATGATTTTGTGGTGTATTGAAATACGTCCAGAGTGGGCATCGGTTGTGTATTGATATAGAATGGTAAGGTTATAGCTTATGCATCCAGACAACTTAAGATCCACAAGAAGAATTATCTTACTCATTACCTCGAGTTGGTAGCTGTAGTATTTGCATTAAATAGTTGGCGCCATTATCTCTAAGGTGCAATGTTGATGTGTTCACAGACCACAAGAGTCTTCAATATATGTTCAGCCAGAAGGAGTTGAATCTCAGATAGAGGAGGTGGCTTGGGATGCTCAAAGATTATGACATGAGTATTCTCTACCACCCGGGGAAAGCAAACGTAGTTGCTGACGCTCTTAGTAGGATTTCCATGGGAAGTATGGCTCATATGGAGGAAGAGAAGAGAGAACTAGCTAAGTACGTGCATAGACTCTCATACCTGGGAGTTCGTCTTCTCTATTCTGAAGAAGGTAGTGTGCTTGTTCAAAATGGGGCCAAGTCATCCTTAGTAGTAGAGGTTAAGGAAAAGCAGGACAGAGATCCCCTCTTGCTTCAGTTAAAAAAAGATGTCCACAAGAAGAAGGTATTAGTTTTCTCACAAGGGGGATATGGTGTATTAAGGTATCAAGGTAGACTATATGTTCCGGACATAGATGGTCTCAGAGATAGAATTATGGCAGAAGCACAAAACTCCATGTATTCGATTCACCCTAATTCCATGAAAATGTACCATGACTTGAGCAAAATTATTGGTACAATGGCATGAAGAGGAATATTACAGACTTTGTTGCTAGATGCCCTAATTGTCAACAGGTTAAGGTAGAGCAGCAAAGGCCATGTGGTGTGGCTCAGAATATAGCACTCCCCAAATGGAAGTGGGAGATGATCAATATAGACTTTATCACCGGTCTACCAAGATCACTTAGGAAGCACGACTCTATTTGGGTGATCGTAGATCGAAGACCAAGTTGGCTCATTTCTTGCCAGTTAAAACTACAGACTCAACCAAGGAAAATGCTATAATATACATTCGTGAGATAGTAAGACTTTATGGAATTCCATTATTCGTCATATTAGATAGGGGCACATAGTTCACGGATGTGCCATAGTTGTACGACACTTTCGATGCTTAAAAATAAGAAAATATGCAAATCCTAGGTATATTTATATGGATGTGATGTGGTTTGTGAAGTTTTGCAGGAAAAACAGTTCGAAAGTGCATTGAGGAAAAAGAGTTAAAAAATGGCTAAGTATGCTTTCTAAGGCTAGGAACGAGTCATCAGGACACTAAACGATTTGTGCCATGATCCGTTCTGATAGAATGGGAAAAGATCTGAATGTTGGAAAAATTGAAGGGTGGACAACGAAGTACTTAATAATCTTTCAAGTCTAATGTCGGGTCACATGCACCAATTCTGAAGGGCCGTTAAGACCTGAAGATAAAATTTGGAAAAACCTAGCCAATGATGATGAGGGATCCACGAGTCATCAAGAAAATCCGCTCGTTCTGAAGACCCATTGGTAGATGTTCAGAAAAGTTGCAAATTGAGTCCCAAAAGTGAAGCCACATAATGACTCATTGCCTCAGCCAACGAGTCATTCCTTGAGGCGTTATTAGAGATGAAGTTATTGACCAAGATGAACCGTCAACACATGAACGTCTTATTAGGACCTCTAATGAGTTGTTACCACTACCGAACCTGTATTTGTTTTCTTATTAGGATAAGTTTTTATTTATGTATATAAATATTTTCCATAGGTTTATTTTACTTGATGTCACCAAGTGCATGCAAGCATACGTGACTGTAAAGTAATATAAGATGGTGAAGTCCCGATATCATACCCATAGAGACTTGTCAGATTAATTGCTCAAGTTTGAACCTTTATTTCACTATTCAAGAAAACACAAGTAAAATGGGGAAATGGTTTTGAGATTCTTCTACTAAACTTGGAATGTAAATTAAACTAAGAAACTAAATTCATTTGCAATAGAGTTGTAATTCAAATGATGATTAAAAATCCAAGGTCTTGGCACTTTTACTTTCAGGTTGAGTTTTAGGATTCAAATACGCTAGACAAAATCCTTCTAAAGACTGCTAGTTACAAGTTATGAACTCATTTCTCAGCTATTCTCCCAAATAGCCAAAAACTATCTCATGAACCCTAACACCTGTATCCTTATGAGGAGAAACATGAGATGACAATTGAAGATACTTGACTTAACTATGTAGGTTTCCAGGGTATATCCTTATCTTCAACAACAAAATCAACTCTTGAACTTTTGGAAAAGATATTGAAACCTACCCTATGATTCTTTTGACCCTCATTAGTTCTATTTCCCGAGTTCAACAAATGAGCCAATAGATAATATTCGAAAGTTGACCAGTCTAATGAATAAGTATGAAATCAAGTACAAATAAAAAATCTTGAAAAGAAGAGATAAATGTCTAGTATAAATGAATATTCAACTACCACTATCAAGCCATGGACAAAACCCTAGAAGAGGGAGTTTAGCCACTCATGTTCAAGTGCAAAATCAAAGAAATCATCATTTGAATCAACAAAGATAAAAGTAAAGAAGAAAAACCTAAGAAGAAAATAGACTTCTTGTCTCTCCCCTGAAGACTGCGTACAATGATCAATAGATGCTCTAACAAATGCCCTAGATAAATATTTCTAAGCATGGTAACAAATGACCCTTTTACCCTTAAGTAATTCAACTTTTAGACCTAGAAAAATCCATCTCGGACAGGCCCTAATGCACCACTTTTGCTATTTCACTTGGGTGTGGACTGGCGCGCCACTTCTGTCAATGCACCATAGTGTTAGAAAATTTTCCCAAGCTCAGAACCCCTCTGGCGTGCCACTTCTCTCCTTTCATCAAGATGTTTATAAAAAATTCTTCTGATGTTTGAGGTCCGGTGTGACTAGTCAACCATAGTACTAACCTGAGCACAATTTCTCTAAAGTACAGGCTCTAGCGCGCCACTGCAGTAATCTCACCAGGCCAAATTTTTCTCGAATTCTTATTTCTTCACAGCTTGCACTATTTTTGAGTATTTTTCCATGTGTAAACCTGCTAAAATCTTCTAAAAACATTTGTTAGCTCATTTCACACATACATTCATGAAACCATGCATTATATAAGGATAATCTTCTCAAAACATAATAAAAGATGGATAATAATGTGATAAATGGGCATAAAAATATGCCCAACATCACCATCCCACACTGAAACCATTATTCATCCTTCAACAATCAAGTTAAGTTATATACCTTATCCCTATATGGACTTAGATCTATTGAATAGGTCTGCTCAGGCTACGACAAATGTGACCACATTGACATTGCCAGTTTCCAACACAACATGCTTCAACTTTTCAATTAAGCTCAAGAACAAACTTTTAAGACCACCTTACCTCAAAAATTGATTCAAGCTCTATGAATATTGGAAAAACACATGTGTCAACTATCCTTTGTCAACCATGTGCCCTCACAAAAAAGAGAGTTGCCCACCTTTTTCTCACAAGAATATGAAAGAATCACATGGGTGGGCTTATAAATAAAGAAATTCATGCTCACTCTCATAAATAACTTCTCATGCCACATATGATGAACCATAAGTTTTACCTTAGTGTAAATACTCCACTTATATAAGAATGTCAATCTTAGAATTAAGACTTAAATTGTTGTAATGTTGGCTAAGGGACAGGTAGATATTATTTGGCCAGAATAGCTACCTTCCCTAAGCACTTTAATACTTCAAACTTTTAAAATTATAGTATACCCCTTGATCTTCTTACTTTATTCCTTATGCCTTCCATTGATTGAAATTATTGCAACTTGGGTGACTAGTAGGGAGTTCTTGACAATATTTATTCTTTCAACTTATTCATTCTCTTTTCTCATCTCCCTACAAACACCACCTTCCTTGTTTTACACTTTTCACCTTTCACCTTATCCTCTAACTTTCACACTTTTAGCTTCCCTTTTTTTCCTTCACTTGTGCTCCTTTCATAAAAAATTTCTCCTTTAAAATTTCAATGTGTCTTAGGAGTCATTTGGATCAACTAAAGGTCAATAGAATAAAAGGAATTTAGAGATAGCCGTCAAAAGAATAGGCTAAAGGCTCAACATGGTTTACAAAGGATATCATGAATGAGTAGGTAATTCATAGGATAAAAGTAGGCTAATCAAAGAAATGCCTATATCATCTTCTAAATTTAACACCCTTCATTTCGTTTAGCACACATACACTAGACAAGTTCTAGACATCAATACAAATGCATGGAACGTATGCAAATTATCGTACCAATACATGACACATGTTCAACTCAAGACAGATTCATGTAGACCCTCAATTAGGCAAACAATAGAAAGAATTCCATATCAAACCAATAACATCATGCAAGAGACTAGAAAATAATCTTAGGTATTTCAAAGAGGCCATTCATATTTTTTCATAGAATGTTTCCAACTTTCAAACCAAATACTTACATCCTTGTTCAAATTAGCACAAAACCTAAGCATCTAGCATTCAAATAGGTTCCTAATGACTATCTTCCATCAAGACGGTCATCAACCATCCGTCGTCAGGAAAATCCTTTTCTTTTAGTTAAAAATTAAAACTACTCCAAAAAATGAAAAATATTTACCTAATTTCCCCTTCGGAAAAGAATGGAGGCCATAAGAAAAATCAAAGGCTGGATGAGGTATGCCATTAAAAAAAATTCAAATAAAAACTTGATGGCATACTCACCCTTAACCTCAAAATTTCAGAAGATATCCCCTCACCCCACACTTAAAGTCATGTTATGTCCTCAAAATATCTATAAAATAAAACAAGACATGGGTGAGAAATACTCCCTGAGACCATCTAGGGACTAGCTAGCAACATGTCTTTTGGATTCATGGATCGTATAACCCCACACTTAAGCTCGAGACGTGCTCCTTAGCTTGAAATTTGGGTACTCAGACTTCCCCTTGCACACCAGAAACAAAAAAACAAAGTGACAATATATATATACATACATATATATATATACACACACACACACACACACTACACTATTACAAATTAGGTTGCTTGTTAACCAACACCTTATTTAATGGCCCGACACGATGCAAGTCTCAGCTTAAGACACCCTCCTCCTTTTTCTCCTCTTTTTTAGGGGTTTTTCAAATTCCTTTCTTATTCTCTTTTTCTCCACATCACTGCCATTCAGCTCATTCTCTACCAACGTATCAAATGTAAGCAACTTGACCTTACTCTCTCCTATTACATCAACACAGAGTTTCTTCACTTCCTCTTTCTCCACCCCACACTTATCATGGACCACCTCTGTGATCATGCATAAGTCTTTTTAGTGTGAAGGTGTGGAGATAGCTTTATACACATCAAAGATGGCCTCCTTGTTGTGTATTCTCATCTTACTCTTTCCTGCTATGAGATCGATGATGGCCCTCTAGTAACTAGGAATGGTCACCCAAATATGACTAACACCTTTTTATCTACTTCAAAATCAAGAATCATGAAATCAATAGGAATCACAAACTTACCAACTCGAATAAGCACATCCTCAGTGATGCCATCTGGAGTGATGTATGATCTATCGACCAACTACATAGTGATAGTAGTGAGCCTAGGTTCTCCGAGACCGAGTGTATTGAACACAGATAAGGGAATCAAATTGATACTTGCCCCCAGATCACATAGAGCTCACCCCACATCACTTTCACCAATTTGTGTGGGGAGGGTGAAACTCCCTGGGTCTTTATGTTTCTGGGGAATCTTAGCCAGCACCCTTGAGCTTCACTCCTCAGTGAGTGCAACTGTCTCAAACTCAATCAATCTCTTCTTCCAAGATATTACATCCCTGAGATACTTTGCATGCTTTGGAATATCTTTCAGCATATCAATAAGAGGGATATTTATGTATAGCTCTTTGAAAATATCAAGGAACTTCTTGAACCCAGCCTTATCCTTGCTTGTCTAAAACTTTTGTGGGAATGGAGGTGGAGGTCTCTCAAACTGCAATTTTAGGCCTCTTAGCAACCTTTCTCTCAACTGCTTCTTTTTGTGCAGTCTCTGTGATAGGCGCTAGAATGAGCCTCTATGGGAATGGTGGGGGAGGTGTACTTTCCTTCCACATGGTTTTCCTTCTGTGTTCTAGCTTTGCTTCTGGCAACTCTGTGCCTTCTTCATGCAGTTCCTTCTAAGGTGGAGCTACAACTAACTCCTTACCACTTCCTAAAGAGATGGCCATTAACTGTTTAGGATTCTTCTCTGTATCACTAGGTAAGAAACCTGCAGGCCTAGTTCTCTACTGAATTGCCAACTGGCTCACTTGTCTCTCCAACTCATGAATCGATTTTTGCATCTCATTGACAATTTGAGTCTATTGAAAAATCCATTGCTTCATGATCTCCTCTAATAAACTGCTAGGATGCTGGCCTTGATTTCTCTGAAAGTTATTCAGTGTCTCTAAAAGTTCTGATTTCATTCCCATGGGGGATTAGCTGCATTCTTATACCCCTGATGATAAACGTTCCATTGAAATCATTCACTACGACCTTGTTGTCCCACAAAATAGATAGATTCTAGGTTTAATGGATAAACTGAATATGCATGAATTTCTCCACACACCTTACATGATGGTAGGGGAGTTTGCACTTGTTGAACCTGATAAACTTGACTTACTGCTGGGTGGTCATTAACTTGTTGATCACATTCACGAACTGACTAATATCTTCCC
Source organism: Datura stramonium (assembly GCA_018107945.1). NCBI lineage: Eukaryota > Viridiplantae > Streptophyta > Magnoliopsida > Solanales > Solanaceae > Datura > Datura stramonium. The sequence goes on along the minus strand of JACEIK010000235.1, from coordinate 419,505 downwards.
AAATTTCCTCTACACCATTAACCTCAAGTTTTCCTAGAACTTTGGTTGCTGTAAAACCTCTGTTTGAATCCTGATAATCTTGACTCCTAGCTGACATGAGATTCAACAAAGCCTCTATCTTATATAATCTCTTGGACAAGATTTACCCATGTGCGTTAGCGTAAAGTAGAATCTTAGACTCCAACTTCAGCCCCTTTATAAAATTATGCCCAATGATCTCCTTTGGCTACATATAATATGGGCAGTCTCGTAGATATCCCTTCTATCTCTCTTAAGCTTGAGCCAAAGTCTAACTATCCTACTGAATGAATTTTGATATCTTTCCTCTCAACTCCTTTGCTCTCCTCGAAGTTATGAACTTGTTAGAGAGAGCTTCCCAAGTAGGTATGGACCATGTTGGCTCATTCTGAAGTCATTCCTTTTATTCTCTAATAAATGAAAATGGGAGCAAAGTGAGCTTAACATACTCATGAGAAATATTTTGATCAGGGAAATTCTCACTAAGTTCCACGAATGTCATCAAATGCATGTGTGGATCCTCATGCTGCTTTCCCTAATATTCACAAGTAATTTGAACCAACCTCATGGTTCCCTCCTTAAACTCAAGATTTACAGTGATAGTAAGATTGATGATCTCTTGGGAAGTGTTCTCCAAGTTTGGCCAAGCAAAGTTGAGCACTGGAATCCTTTCTTTGTTGTTGCCCTGTGCTTGCTCATTGTTCTCTGCCATTGCTAACCGACAAAAAGTTCTTTCAATTTTTGTATCAAAGTGAGCCAAGGGTTGTCCTTGACTTCTAGTAGCTGGAATACACCGAACAAACACCACCTAAAATTTTCGACAACCAACAACAAAAATAAAATGCAGAATAGCGGAATAAAAATCCCAACCTACAAACAATTTATCAATATTCAAGTCTCTGGAAATGATGCTAAAAACTTGATATCACCAAGCACACCCAAGCATACGTGGTCGTTAAGTAATATAATACGGTGAAGTCCCTATATCGTACCCAAAGAGACTTGTCAAGATTAACTGCTTAAGTTTGAACCTTTATTTCACTATTAAAAAAAGCACAGGTAAAATAGAGAAATGGTTTTGAGATTATTCTACTAAACTTGGAATGTAAAAACTAAGAAACTAATTTTTTTTTGCAATAGAGTTGTGATTCAAATAATTATTAAGAATCCAGGGTCTTGGCACTTTTACTTTGAGGTTTAGTTTTAGGATTCAAATATGCTAGACAAAATTCTTCTAATGATTACTAGTAGCAAGTTATGAACTCACTTCTAGCCAAAAACCTCACTTCTCAACTATTCTCCCGAATAGCCAAAACCTATCTCATGAACCATAACATCTATATACCTATGGTTGTAGGAGAAACATGAGACGACGGTTGAACATACTTGACTCAACTAAGTAGTGTTGCAGGGTATATCCTTATCCTTAATAACGAAATCAACTCTTGAACTTTTGAACAAGATATTGAAACCTATTCTATGCTTCTTTTAACCCTCATTAGTTCTCTCTCTCGAGTTCTACCATTGAGCCAACATATAATATTCAAAAGATGATCAGTCTAACGAATAAGCATGAAATCAAGTAAGCATAAATAATCTTGAAAAGAAAAGATAAACATCTAGCATAAATGAATATTCAACTACAACTATCAAGCCATGGCCAAAACCCTAGAAAAGGGAGTTTAGCCACTCATGTTCAAGTGCAAAACCAAAGAAATCATCATTTTGAATCAACAAAGATAAAAGTAAAGAAGATAAATCTAAGAAGAAAATGGAATTCTTATCTCTTGCCTATAGACTGCATTCAATGATCGATATATGCTCCAATAAATGCCCTAGACAAATATTTATAAGCACGATAACAAATGACCCTTTTACCCTTAAGTAATTAATCTTTTGGAATTAGAAAAATCCATCCCGAGTAGGCCCTGGCGCGCCATTTCTACTATTTTTCTAGGGTGTCAGTCAAAATTCTATATTCTGGGACCTGGCGTGCCACTTTTTTCAATGCACCAGAGTGTTAGAAAATTTTTCCAATCTCAGAATCCCTCAGGCGCGCCACTTCTCTCATTTCATCAAGGTTTGATAAAAAGTTCTTCTGAAATATGAGATCTAGCATGCCACGCTAGCCATAACACCATGAGCACAATTTCTCTGAAGTATAGTCTCTGGTATGCCACACCAGCTATCTCACTAGGCAAATTTTTCTCGAATTCTTGTTTTTTCACACCTTGCACCATTTTTGAGTATCTTTCCATGTGTTACCTGCTTAAATCATCTAAAAATATTTGTTAGCTCATTTCACACACACATTCACGAAACCATGCATTTTATAAGGATAATCTTCTCAAAACATGATAAAGAATGGGTAAAAATGTGAAAAATGGGTGTAAGAATATGCCCAACATCAAACACGTTGCGTAATTTTACGCAATATCTACATGCTTATGTTTTTTTGAAGTCCGAGAAACATCTCCTTTGTTTTGTTCTTGGGTTTGAAGGATAATTCAAACATTGATTCTTGGATATTTTGTTCTTGTTGATAATTCAAGTTTGAGATTTCTTCTACTCAATTCTCATAAGTTTATAATTATGATTTTATTTATAATCTCTAATTGCTTCAAGTATGACTAACTAAATCCCATAACTAGGGTTTTGAGAATTATGATGAATTAACAAATGTAGCCAAAGTACTAAGTGATTCTTGAATGGGGTTTACATATGTATTGTTCTTCCCTTCGTATTAATTTCTTGTTAACGGTCGCGAATGTTAGAACTCACCTTATTCTTACTCAACGAATCAAGGGGGTAATGAATGGAAAAAGAGATTAATGGAGATTTGAGACTATCAACGTTCATCTAATAGCTTGACCTTGTCAGAGAATAGCTAATCTGAGATCAAAGTAAGGGTTAGTAAAGTATACACACATAGATGGATCAAGTTGCATTGTTATAATCATCTATTTAGGGGACCAACCACATAGTGAATCTAACTTACCGATTTTGCATGCTAAACACTAGGATAGATCACTAGTACGATATTCTTACTTTGTTATAAATCACGAGGAACACAATCCTAGTCAACTCACTCAATGAATACAACAAACATAAACAAATATTCTACTCTTGGTTACTTATTGTTTAAAATTATTATTTCTTACAAACTCCCCCTTTTGAAAATAAACCGATTAAAGTAATAGTAAGCACATTAAATGAGGTGCTCACCATATTCCTCGTGGCATTTGATGTCATTAAAATTCACTCCCAATATCGAGTAGTATAAATGATTGCAGCAAATATAAAACCCAATAAGGAGTTGGGGCCGAATCCCATAGAGACTACTCGGAGACAAGACTATCTAGTACTAAACAATAAAGTATTGCAATATTAGAGTCTATTTGGATTGAGATTAATGAAAATTAACTAAGACTATAGACTGTCATAAGGTAGGGATGTGATAACACTCAAACCACACCTCTTACTGAAGTGAGAAGCGGATGTTGTAATTAAAGAACTCAACTAGAGTTTGGGGTCAATCCCACAGGGAATAGGGAGACTGGAATATAGTCGGTAATTGAACTTGTAAGATAGTTACTTCAAAATAGGGGGATTCTAAGGAAAATTAATAATAAAAACAAATATCAAAATTCTGATGTTAAGTCAATATCAAAGGATAACTACGATTTGTGTTCCCCATGGATTCATAACTGCTTTGGGTATACACTCGTGATTATCACCAATACTTACTTATACAACAGATAACTTATGTTCATTCAAACGACCGACCAGTCCCTATTGAATGACTATACTCAATTACTCGACCAAGTCTCATGAGCAGTTTCAAACTATCCGTTATCACTAAGTTCCAGATATAACTATCTTGCGACCATAGCTCAAGTTAATACAATAATCATCAAAATCAAGGCTATGTTGTAATTCTCTTTTCCTAATCTCTACCTCTTCGACCAAAGCTAGTAAAGAATTCGGGCACTTCCTAACGTTGCGCACCATTAAGAATCGTTAAAGATGAAGAGAATACAATATAAGTATTTGTATTGGTTTTAAGATCACTTTGTGTAACCCTAACTTGTTAATTCACCATGATTCCCACAACCCTAGCTATGGAAATTTTAGCCTCTCATAGTTGCAAGGTTGTGATTTGCATTCATGATAAAGAAAAAAATCAATACTTACAATAATGATTGAGAAAAACACTTCCTTCAATTACTCTGCAAAATCTTGAAAAAACAAGTAGCAAGAACAAGATGAATTCAAGAAAAGGTTGATCACAAGTTGAATCAACTCAATCCTCTCTCTCTCATACTTGTTTCTCTTTTTCTCTCGTTGTATGATTCGCTACAAAAAAATAAAACCTAAAACATATTTATACAGACACAAGAATCCTTTTCCTAGTCTAACTAGATGAATTTCCATATTTGTTGTCGCTGTCATCACGAGCCAAGGTACGATCCATAGCAGCTTCCTATGACTCGTAGCTTCCCGTCGTACCTTGCATTGTTGAATGAATTTCGACTAAGTGTTGGATCTAGGTACGATTCGTACCCCTTCATACGACTCGTACTTAGGTCCCATAGTTTAATTCTAAAATGTTGGAATTCTTCTAAAGTTCAACACGACTTTCATGGTACGACTCGTACCTTCTTCCCACGGGTCGTACATTCTTTCCGTAGCAGGAGTCAACACTTTATGCAACTTTTCTGAATTTTGTCATGATTTCTTCATCATGACTCGTACCAGCTTGGTACGATTCGTACTGAGACTCGTACATTTCCTCTTTGCTCCTTAAGACTTCTAAAACTTTTCATGGCCCTCAGTAGGACTCGTATGTCCTTCCTACGACTCGTACTGTGGTCTACACATTAAGCCTATTTTGCATCGTTCAGGCTTTATTTTGCCATTTTTAGGTCCAACATCAATTCATCCTGCAATCAAAGGAAAAGTGCCTTATATCCACATAAACACAACTAAGTTCATGGTATTTTCTTAGTTTGGAGCATCGAAAGAGTTGTAAATCCACAACACATCAACACCCTAAACTTAAGACTTTTGTATGTCCTCTGGCAAAGAAAAGAAAACTAAAACACGCTCAACTAGAAAATAGACTTAAGATACTATAGCCAATACTCAAACAAACCTGCACTTTTTATACAAACTCTATTGACCCTTTCTCATGGAACCACATTAGCTAATGTATTACAAGCAATCTAAAAACATCATAAACAGGGATCAAAACATTTCATTCATCTTTCAACAAGTAATCAAGTCATCACCAATGTTTTACGCACAGACCAATGGTAAACGCAAACATAATCCATGTACCCTCACACGAATGAAGTCCCCACTCAGATATGAAATGTCAAACATGATATGGGACTAAGAAAGTAAGGAGCTCACTCTCAAAAAGAAGTTACAATTATTATGTGTAAAATACCATAGGCTTTCCCTTATTTTCTCTACTTTGGTTTTTCAGATGGTCGGGTTAGGATCACTATAGGACTTGATATGGCTTGTAATGTAGGCTTAGGAATGGACATAGTAAAGATGGAAGATTTTATAAGTGACTATTCCTTCCTTGGCACTACATATATTGGTAACACCATTAACCTAATTCACCCTTTTATTCTTTCATTCCCCTTTTTTATTCAAATTTGCATGGGTGTGGTGAGTTTTCAACATTTTTCAACATTTTCAAAATTTCTTTGAGCTTTATATCTCAACATTTATATCATTTTTCGTCCTTTTCTTTTCATCTCACAACACCTACATTTTTCACCATTTCTTTCTTCTCTTTTCTTTTCCTTTCTTCCGTTCCCACCTTTTATGCACCCTACTCTACCCACCCTAAACTTAAGCATTTTGCTTATGTTGAGGTTCACAATATCCAAGGAAGGACCAGGGCCAAAACAGGTTCATTAAAAAAAGTGGGTATGGCTGATCGGCACATCAAAGAAATCATGGTCTATTAAGGCTCAAACTTGGGATCAAGGGATTC
>JACEIK010000235.1:385914-396707 GCA_018107945.1 Datura stramonium | reverse complement strand
TCACCCCGTATTCCTATTCCTGTGGGTTCGACAATCCGGTTCTTCAAAAGAGCCACTTTATTACTTGTACGACCCGTACACTTGCGGGCTCATCAAAGAGAATAAAATATAAGTGTTTGTATTGGTTTTAAGATCACTTTGTGTAACACTAGCTTGTTAATTCACCATGGTTCCCCCAACCCTAGCTATGGAGGTTTTAGCCTCTCATAGTTGCACGGTTGTGATTAGCATTCATGATTAAGAATAAAAATCAATACTTACAATAATGATTGAGAAAAACACTTCCCTTCATAAATCCACAAAATCTTGAAAAAACAAGTAGCAAGAACAAGATGAATTCAAGAAAAGGTTGATCACAAGTTGAATCAACTCAATCCTCTCTCTCTCTCTCTCTCTCTAACTTGTTTCTCTTTTTCTATCGTTGACCGATTCTCTACAAAAAAATAAAACCTAAAACTTATTTATACAGACACAAGAATCCTTTTCCTAGGCTAACTGGATGAATTTCCATATTTGGTTCAGTTGTCATCACGAGCCAAGCTACGATCCGTAGCAGCTTCCTACGACTCATAGCTGCCTGTCGTACCTTGCATTGTTGAATGAATTTTTGCTAAGTGTTGGATCCAAGTACGATTCGTACCTCCTTCTTACGACCCGTATTGAGCTCCCATAGTTTAATTATGAAACTTTAGAATTCTTCTGATGTTCAACACGACCGTCATGGTATGACTCGTACCTTCTTCCCAAGAGTCGTACATTCCTTCCGTAGCAGGAGTTAGCACTTTATGCAACTATTCTGAATTTTGTCACGATTTCTTCATCACGATTCGTACCAGCTTGGTACGATTCGTACTGAGACTTGTACATTGCCTCTTTGCACCTTAAGCCTTCTACAACTTTTCGTGGCCCTCAGTACGACTCGTAGTTCCTTCCTACAACTCATACTGTGGTCTGCACATTAAACCTATTTTGCATCTTTCAGGATTTCTTTTGCCAATTTTAGGTTCAACATCAATTTATCATGCAATCAAAGGAAAAATGCCTTATATCCACGTAAACACACATAAGTTCATGGTATTTTCTTAGTTTTGAGCGTCGAAAGTGCTGTAAATCCACAACACATCAGGATGTAAGCAATTAATGATAATTCTAGGAAAGTGACCCCAATTTTGGATCGATTCCGCTAACTCACCCAATATGAATGAATTGAGAGTGGGTTAAGGCTGAACATGCAAGAAATTTACTTAGGCACCCCATGGGTATCTTTCAATAGTACCATAGGTGTCAATATACTTTAATTTTATCAAATTAAAGAGAACTCCCTTCTACCCAATTGCTTGTTGTCAATTTGGCATTCAACCAATGTCTAGCAGAACCCATTAAACAAGGGTTATACCTTGAGTCATTATTGATTGACACTAACCCAACCTAAATTTTCTCTTTCAAGACTCATAAAGGTAATTGGGCAGGATTGATTGACTCTCATCACCAATCACACACTAGAAAGAAAAAATCAATCAAATATTATTAGCCCAAACTCAATTTTAACAAACTGAGATCATTAGGGTTCATAACCCTAGATCTGGGTTTAGTTACTCAAAACAAGAAAAAGAAGAGTAAAGTAATTAGTCATTCTTACCAAGAGAAATTGAAATCCTCAAATAGATGTAAGGAATTCTTCAAATTATAATCTAGATCTTCAATCTACTTTGAAACTAGGGATACTGTAGCTAAACTCTACTCTCCACACTAAGTATGAACTGAATAATGAAAAGCTCCCTAAAAATTACAAGAAAAATGTATTTATGTTATATCCTAATAAGCCTATTTAATTCAAACATCGGAGTGCCAGGTGCGCAGGGACGGACTAACCATTGGAAAGATAGACCGTCCTTTGAACCGTCTTTTACTTTTCTGCTTCTATCCTTTGGCTTGTTGTCCTTTGAAAGATGACCGTCCTTTGGAAAGATGGTCCGTACATTGCTCCATATTTTAGAAATTCCATTCTGCAAAGCATGGGTCAAATCTTCAATTGACGGACCGTCCTTTTGGAAGACGGTCCATCCTTACAACCGTAATTTATAGACATATTTTGCTAGGTTTTTGGAATCTACAGCTGGAAAGGGACGGACTAAGGTGGGGACCATTTTTTAGGCAGACGATCTGCATGTTGCCTTATCTTTCAGCAGCCTTCTGGCCTAAACTCCTTTATTCATTCAATTGCTTGGGTTCCTGAAACATAGCACAATAAGGTTAGTTTCTACTTAATTTAACTCCTAAACACATGCAAAAGGCTATGAAATTAAGAAAAATATATCGTTAATCCTCAATACATCTATACCCCCAACTTAAAGCATTTGCTTGTCCTCAAGCAATATAAGAAGAGAAACTACCCTACACCTAAGTAATGTCACAAATTCACAAATTCACAAATTATCATGACTAGGGTGGTTGTCAACAACAACTACCAACACACAAAATTCAATCCAGCCACCCCCTCCATCAATTAAAATACAGATTTCTTGCAATCATTTGAACTAAGCATGCAACCTCCACTTATGAAATTATCTTAATATGCACAAACCCAAATTAGAGAGGTGAAACATGCTAGCCACTCAAATTTATATGCCCTAACAATTAGACCAATGAAAGTGCCCTTTTTCTAAAGCAATGACAACACATAAAACAAGGACAGATAAGCTTAAGAGAGAAGAGAAATGCACTCACTCTCACAAAGAATTTCACAAGATAAGTCACAGTTGTCATACTCTTTCCCATTTACTCAAGTGCTTTTCTTTTCGGGTATCCGAGTTGAGATCACATAAGGATTTTTCTAAGCTTGTAATGAAGGTTAAAGGGTCGGTAGGGTACAATTTAGGATTTTAGTGACTCAATTACTATCCTTGACCACTTCATCACCTTTTCACAATCTTTTCACCTTTTTGATCCCTTCTTTCATCCATCTTTGTTTTGGTATTTTTCATATCCCATGGTGTTTTTATGAGCTTAACTTTATTTTTTATCTCTTTTTTTTCTTTTGCTTACTTTTCTTTTTCATTTTTAGCTCATAGCTCCATCTCATCTTGAGATATGCTCATACCACATGTTTTTGACCTATTTTTTTCTTCCCCTCCTTATCACCCCTAACTTACAACTTTTAGCTCATTTTTCATTTTCTTTCAAGTTTCAAGGAGGATGGGTTCAAAAGTGGGTCAACTTCAGAATTAGTTTTGGCTTTTATTGCGGTTGATCAAGAAAAAGGTCAAAAGGCTCAACAAGGGAGACTGGGGATTTATGCATCATTTGGTAGGTCTCTTTAGGAATAAGTGGCTTATGAAGCATAAAGAAGAGCTAAGTTAATCTCTACAACCCATAATCAATCCTAGATTCAGGCAGAAGTAGTAAGCTAAGTTCTAGAATGTGTTCAAATTAAGTGAACAAGCAATTTTCCTCCCCACACATTTGCACATGAATATAAGAATGACTAAAACACCACTATCAACAAGGAACACATTTCCAACAAGTAATGCATAATTGGAGATATACAACTCAATATCAAACAGCCACGACAAAAAATTTTGAGAGGGGACATTATTTTCAAAAATCAGCTCGAGTATGTGATGAGTTGGTAATTTACCAACTCATTAGGCTCTTAAGAATGAGCTTTAGTCTAGTTTTCAAGTCATTTAGATGAATTTTATGCCCCTTTTTTTTCTTTATATGTGCAGACATTTGATTTATAGAAAAGAGCAAGAAAGGGAGCAAAAAGAAGGGAATCAGGTGAAAATTGGCGCTTCACCGAAGAAGACTGGCCAAACACCGAAGACCACTACCCTGGGAAATTAAAGCGATCGGCAATCACGGACACCGATCGGCGACTCACCGGTTGAATCGCCTACCGACGCTTGAGGGTGCTGGATCACAAAGAGAAAATCAATGGAGCATGGTTGGAGACCGGTAAATCATCGAATGAAATTCTCAAGGACAATAGAACCCATGACATGAGCACCCAATGACAGTCGGCGGTTCGCGAAATGCAGCCGGTGAACCGCCAGTACTCTTGCAAGTACCAGAACGCCTGAACAGGGGCAAATCTGACAACACTGAAAAATAGAGTTGGAGTACCCTACTTTTGTATATATTCTAGAGAGAAGTACTCTGCACCCATCAGATCTTAATTTTTAGCTTTTTGAGAATATTCTCTTTATAGAAGAAGAAAGTAAGAATTCTATTGGTAGAAATTGTAAAGGATACTTTTTCCTTTTCTTCTTCTTCCTACATAGCAAGGTACTACCATTGTTGAAGACTTATTGTTGAATTTAATTTTTCTATTCCTATTATTGATTTCAATGAGTTTATTGTTAAATGTGCTTTTGAATTTCTAAACTATGAGTAGCTAAATCATTGACTAGAGGTGTGTGATGATGAACGCTTAATTAGATTGGGTATTGCTAAAGTCATCTCAATATTGTTTAACTAGTGTAAATATATTAAATTCTCTCCAATCTATAATTGAAGATCCATGGTTGCTGATGTGAGTCTAATTGTTCTTACTTGATTTTTGCTTGAAAGAGAAGAATTAAGTATTGAGAGAGTATTTAATGGTGGACATGGATGTGAGGTTGTGAAATTGGGATGGAAATAGTCAAAATCACATTCTCACTCCTAATTAATAGCTAATAGCTAGAAATTGGTGCAGCTATTAATCCAAATCTGATCAGGTTGCTTTAATGGTGTCTAGTGGTTTGAAAGAATGCTAGGAAGAGGCATTTATGAGGTTGAAAAACATCAAATGCCCTCCTATCCGAGGTTATTTACATAATTTAAACTTATGAGATGACTTAGGATGACCCTATTTAGTTAGCATATCATCTACACCACACCTCTAGTCTTTCATGTTATTGTCAAGAACCTTGGTCATTTTTCGAGCTTAATCAGCCGAATTAGAATTCATTATCTATTGTTGATCTCAATCTCCCCCAATTTTTTTATTTTCTTGTTATTTTCAAGTGGTGCAAACTAAATTCAATTTCCCAAACAACACTTATACATATCATTCACTAGTCTATGTAGAATTCGACCCTGACATCCGTCGGGATACTTATTTTGATATAAACACCATTTATGCTCTTTGGTAACAAAGAGTATAGTTTTGACGTTATAAAAAATGGCGTCGTTGCCGGGTTCTAGTGCCCGATACTCTTATGTTCATTGTTAATTTGAATTAGTCTTGCATTGTAGGTGTTGACATCAAGTTTGATGTTCTTGTTAGGATAAAGTCATATGAGTCATCATTCAAAAGCAGGGGATAGCTTGGTAGAGGGTAATATGGAGCATGAAGAAGATAATCGGGTGCTGCCCGAAGTTGCGGGAGCCATTCACCTACCGCCTACGGTAGGGATTGTCGTGTTTCATGTCACAAGTACAATGCTACATTTGCTGCAGATGAAAGGACTATTTGGGGGAAAACCATGTGAGGATGCAAATTTCTATTTGAGGAATTTCTTAGAGATCTGCTAGCTTTTCAACATAACCAATATAACTCAAGAGTCTATAAGGTTGAGGCTCTTTCCATTTTCCCTAACAGGAGAGGCGACCATGTGGTTGGAAGAACTCCCTCCGGGCTGCATTACATCATGGAAAGAATTGACTGAGGAATTCTTGGATCATTTCTTTCCTCCATCAAAAATGTTACAGTTGAGGGATGATATCACGAACTTTAGACAAGAGCCGGGAGAACCGTTGCATAAAGTATGGTTAAGGTTCAAGAAGAAGGTTTCCCTTTACCCCAACTAGGGTCTCCCAGATAGAGTGCTCCTGCAAAGTTTCTATCGAGATCTAGAATCCATTAACAAGTCAGTTGCCAACAATTTAGCTGAAGGATCAATTATGGATCAAACATACGGATTAACTAAGGCCATTTTGGACAGAAATACAAAGACAAATTGGGCATGGCATACGAGAGAGACTAACATATCGACACATTACATTAGCTCTAGTGCATTGTCAGCTGAGTTGCGGAAAATAGATGAAGAGCAAGATGAAAATCTCGCTAAAACAAGGATGCAACTGGAACTAATGACCAAACATGTGATGGGGGTAGAGCCCAAAGTTGTGAATATTGTAGGTATGTAAAGTCCATTGCACTTTGACGGAGAATCGTCGCCACTGAGGTACGATGAGGAATGCCAATTCATGGGAAATCAGATGGGGGGTTCTCGACCTGAGTTTGAAGGGACTAATCAAGGTCCTTGGCACCCAAGGGAAGAGAACCAAGGTTGGAGAAATAGCAATGCACAGGGATGGCCCGAAAGAAATGAAAGATGGGGAAATAAAGATCAAAATTGAGAGGGAGAACATTACCACCAAAGTTCAAACCCATATAACCACCCTCCAAAAGCTGAGAATGCCCAAAGTCAGCCTGGTGTGAGCGATGCAAGTAGCTCAAAAATTGAAGAGATGTTAGCAAGAGTCCTCAAGAAAGTGGAATCAACCGACAATGGGTCAAGGAATTGAAAAGAGAGGTGTCTAACCTTGCCCAGGCAGTGAGCTGCCATGCAGCCTCCATTAAGCATTTGGAAGCTCAAATGAACCACTTGTCCGCTCAAATGAATCCCCGAATGAAGGGAACACTCCCAAGTGATACAATGCCAAATCCAAAGAAAGATAGTCAATGCATTGCTATTGTTACTAGGAGTGGTAAATTGGTTGGAGATGCGGGAGCGAAGCCTAAGGAGGTTTTTGCACCTAAATCAAATGAGGAAAATGACTTTGATAAGGTGCCAAAAACACCAAGTAGTGGTGAAAAGAGAGAATATGAAAGGGACGGAAAGGATGATGAAGTTCCCTCACATGTTGATGAAGAAGGGGCAGGAATAAAGGCCTCAAATGATGAAGAACTTGAACTAAGAGCTCCACCCCCTTATCAACAAAGGTTGGCTAAGAAAAAGAAGGATGATCAGTTCAGCAAATTCATCGACATGTTCAGCAAATTATCCATTAATATACATTGGTGGATGCCCTACTTCATATGCTCGGATATGCCAAATTAATGAAGGATCTATTGAAAAAGAACAAAATGGTAGATACTGGAACAAGGGAAACAACACATCATTATAGTGCGATGATGATGAGCAATCTCGCCCGAAAGCTAGAAGATCTAGTAGCCTTTACGATTCCTTGAACTATTGGGTTATGTGTGTTTAAGAAAGCCCTTTAATCTTGGCGCAAGCATAAATCTGATGTCTCTTATAATTTTCAAGAAATTGGGGCTCGGGAACACAAAACCCACTTCAATGAGGCTACTAATGGCTGACTGCTCCATAACGAAGCTTGTGGTTATGCTAGAGGATGTATTGGTAAGGGTGGATAAATTTATTCTACTAGCTGATTTTGTGGTGCTTAATTGTGAAATGGATTTAGAAGTGCCAATCATTCTGGGGAGACCATTGCTCATCACGGGTTGAGTGTTGGTAGATGTAGAGCTAGGTGAGCTCAAGTTCTGAGTTGGCAGTGAAGAGGTCACCTTTAAAGTGTGCCCATCAGTTGACACTCCAGATGAATGCAAAGTGATTAGAGTGTTGCATGAGGAGAATGAGGAGAGCGGAGTGCAGATGAAAGAGGCTGAATCGGAGGATGATCCTTCGAAGAAAGATTGCTAGATAGGAAAGACATCGTGCCACGACATTAACTAAGGCACTTCTTGGGAGGCAACCCAAGTTTTTAGTTTGATTATTTTTATGTCTTTGTTATTTTTGATATTTGTAGGGGTAATGAGGTGAGAAGAAAGTAGAGAAAGCAAAAAAACAAGGAAGGCGACATACTAGACCGGTGAATCACCGATCCAGAGGCGTGCCGCATAGTTACACAGGCAAGCAGAAACCTGAGAGCATAACTGTTAGACCGGTGGATGAACTGGTGAACCGCCAATATAAAAGTGTGTACCGCCGTTTAATCAGCGGTGTAGTCCAGAAGACATGAGCTATGGATGCCAAATCGGTGACCCACCAGCGTAAGGCCGACCTGAGTCGCGAACTGTCGGTGAGTCGCCAGTTGCAAAACAGTAACTGAGTAGGACTTCAAGCACTAAAAGATAAGGCAGCGTATCACCAAATCAAACCCGATCACCGGTGTAATGCTAGTAAGGATGCGGGATCCACTTTAGAATCTCAATCAAAAATGGACCCACCTGTCACTAATATTTGTTGAGCCGTCCTAGTCTGAACAAAATATTCCCTTAAGTTTCCTTTTTACCTTTTTAACCACTTCTCCATACCACTTTTCACCTTCCCAACACCCCACCTTTCCATATTCCCAGAACTCCATCTCTTCCACTTCCCACACATTCAACTCACCATTAATCCTCCACCTCCTCCTCAACCAACCCCATTATTATCTTCTCACATATAAAACCGCTCACTCTCTCCTCCATTTATCACTAAACTCATATTCTTCTTCTCTACTACACAAGTTCAAGACTTTCCATTGTGAGCATTTCCAAGCTTCTAGCGTGAGTCTCAACTAATTTTTCCCAGGAGTGGTAAAGTTTCTTTGACACTTTTATTCTCTCTTCAATGGTGTTTTGGCAGCATGTTTATGTAGTGATAACATACATTTTTTTACTGCCATTCCTTCCCCAAAATCTAATCCATGAATTGATGCTATATGTGATGTTATATGAAGTTTGTGGGATAATAATGGTTTATTTCTAAAATGGGTATAAGGATTTTGTGATTATTGTGTAGATTTAAAAGAGGGTGAAGTCTGAGTAACCCAAATGGACTAAAATGTCAGGCTTTGCCCTATGGTAGATTGGGTGACGCCATTCTTAAGGGAAAATCATCATTTAAGTCCTTTTTCATTTCTAGATTTGTTGTTTAGAAGGAAGTGAGTAAGTGCGTGTGAAATGGTTCCATTGATACTGCAGGAAATGCTTTGGGGATAACGACTATCGGCTATTCGATGGTTGGTTCTGGCGAAACGCTGATGGAATGCCGGTGCGATCTGATGGTGGCTTAAGGCCACTGATTTGATACCGCGTTACATCGGCGGTTCTCGGAGGAAAACAGGCGATTCACCGCTTTATTTCTGGTGGCTGCCTTATTGCCCAAGCAGTCCGCAGATCCCATCCTGCGGCTCGCCGGTGCTGGTAATCCTTTGAAAGATAATTTTGCTTCTTTGCTTCTCATCTCAATTTTAGTATAATGTTAAGTTATTTTATTTCAATACATTATGGCTGCCACTAACATAATGTTTGCAGAAAATGTCTTAATTTAGTAAAATAGGTAAATGCAAGGCACTAGCCTCCTCAAACACCAAAGGTAAAAGCAAGGCCAAAGCCTCTGCAACACCTGTCGACTCTAGGGAGGCCATCATATTCTGTGTTCCCGACACGAAAGGGCACTACACTATACATAAGGGCCGGTTGATAACAGTGGAAAAGAGGTTCGATTTAGTAGGACTACGTGGGGACTTGCCCAACATCACTACTCAGTTCACAGACAGGCAGTGGCATGCTTTCACCAATCCTCTCCCAGACTACTAACCCAGCTTGGTGCCAGAGTTCTATACCACCCACCAAGCTATAAAGGACATCATGAAGCATAAAGGCAAAATTAATGAAATCCCCTACCTACCATTAGTCATGGTATTGGGGTGGAGGTAGACTTAACTCTAGTTGCAATCAATTATTTGTTCTGGTTAGACGAAATTGACTCAGGCATAGAGTACATGGCCAGGATTTTCGACATGAAAAATTAGTTCACCTGGATAGCCCCCATTATCGCAGTTGACACTCTTCTATGGGCCTCCATGGGTGGAAAAATTTCTCACCATGATCTGAAGTTCGAGGCCAAGTTATCATTGGGTTTTATTTGTAGCCGCATTATTCCTTCCAAAAATGAGCATTGGGTCAACTTGGAGATAGCAATTCTCATAGCCTACATAATGTATGCAGTCCCTATTAACTTTGGAGAGATTATGGCCCAGCAAATGGAGTAGAAGGAAAGAGAGGCCAACACCTCCATGCCATATGTTGTCCTCATTTCCCAGTTATGCTTACAGGCGGGAGTGCCATTGTTCCATGATGAGACCCCTGTCCCTCCCTCAGGAGTGATCGCCTTAGACAGGAAAAGAGATGCCAAGACACCCACAGTTAAGAGGAAGAGACTGCAAGCTTTTGGGTTGGCTGAGGGATCACTATCCCATGGGTCAGAGAAGTTACCACATGCCACAGATTTGAATGTGTCCCACTAAGAAGCTACAGGCCATACCTCCAGTGACACAGCTCTTAGGGGAGCATCTCCCCCTCCAACATCCTCCTAGCCGAGTGGTCTCCACAAACTCATGGAAATGACCGACTTTCATGAAAGCCAACTCCAAAAGTTGGCTAGGAGTCTCCCTATACTCATTGCTCAAACAGTCAAATGGGAGCTGAAATCAATGTATGAGAGCCTTAAAAAATTATGCAAATGGGTGGATGCAGTGGAGGAGGCTATCACTTTTCTCCGAACCGAGGTGCGTGAGTGGAAAAGTTGGACACCTATGGAAGTGCCTGACATGAGTGCTCTTGACGTCGTAATGGATACTCTTTCCATTGTTTTAGGCCCAATTGATGATCTATTTGAGGTCTTGGGAGATGACACCGATGATATGGGAGATGATGGTTTTGATGGTGCCACAGGAGCAGGGAAAGCTGCTGATGATGAGGATGAGGAGTGACCTGCTTAGGGAGTCTCTTACCCTTTTATTTTGCATGCATGCATTAGGGACAATGTATTCTCTTAGCTGGTGGG
>JACEIK010000235.1:350230-376546 GCA_018107945.1 Datura stramonium | reverse complement strand
CTATCTAATTCTAAACTAAGAGTAATTGGGGGGGGATTCGAATTGTTTCAATCACAAGTGATATGGATAGGGACATTCTATAGATGAGATCACAAATAAATCGGGAATTTCTTCAATGCCTTAGACTTACAATTCGCATAGATAGATGTGGATAATTCACATTCTCTTGTTTTTCAACCATAAGAATGTTTATGCCTTGGGTTCTTTCAAATCCAAAAGCCAATTCAAGTTATCAACCACACAAGCTTGAGGAAGGACTAGCTATTTTTAGCCTTGACCTTTAATGGAGTGAAAATGTGGGTTTTAACTATCTCTAGCTTAATCCCACACACTAACACTCCAATTCCTCACTATTATCTTCTCGCCTTTCTCTCTCAAGCAAAATAAAGAAAAGTAAAGAAAAATTCATGTTTGCAAACCATCAATTTTTAGCAATTATAATTTGGGAGAAGATAATAGATCTACAATTTCAATAAGAATCCAAGAGAAATTTATCAAAACTGAATCCAATTAACAAACCCACCATGAATATACCTCTAGCTAGAAAATTAGTCAAGAATATTTAAAGATAGAGAGAAGATACCAAGATGATTCCCCTCACATTCATCACATTAGCTTCACAAATTAGCTTCACAAGATCTTACAACAATGGTAGAATTCCCCCAAAATGGGTTAAAGAAAAAGAAGAAGACAAGTACTATCTAACTCTACAATTTTATGGTGAAAAGAATCTACTAAAAATTCTATGAAGAAGATGAAGTCTAGATGATTCAATGAATGGTGTACAATGAAAGTTATGTAGATATCTGTACTTTCTTGTGTACCACTCTACCCAAGTGCCCTTGAGGCTTTAGTTGCTTTAGAGACCTTTCTAGACCTTTTTACCCTTCCTTGTACTGCCTCTCCCGTGAAGAATCGACATTTAGCCAGTGCCAATCCGCGGAGCACCAAACTGTAGCCGGTTTAAAACAGTGTCCTGACAGGGGGAATCAGTTGTTCAATGGGCTTTTAGCCGATGTCATTCCCCAAAGAGATGGTTGAATACCCAGTCTAGGAAGTAGCTTCGGTGTTTCACCCTTTCAGACCCGCATTTAGCCGATCTAAAGCATGTGTTTGCATCTCTTCTTGAGCTCAAATCTTCCATTATCTTTGGCTCCTCTCCTTCATATGCCAACTCATCAAATTCCATCTCAAACTTCATNCTCAAACTTCATGTGTTTTGCTTGATTTCATGCTTTCTCTACTCACGTGAAGTACCTACACAAAATTTAAGATAAAGGGCATAAAATCCACATAAATGACTTGAAAACTAGGCAAAAACTCATGCTTAGGAGCCTAATGGGTTGGTAAATTTCCAACTCATCAACCACGACTCATGGTCACAACTGTGGTCACCTCAAAACTCAAAATTCCAACCCAGTCCAAGCTCCTCCCCACAAGTCGCTCAACGACTCTTGGTGCACACCATGGGTCATTGGACGACTCATCCTGTGACCTGGTTCAGACAATCCTGTTTTCTCCATTTCAACTCCCGGGTCCGATCTTAGGGTTTTCAGGTTATTACAATATCTCCCCCTTGGAAACATTTGTCCTAGAATGTGGGAAAACATACTGAAAAACAGAGAAATGCAATCATCATACTCAAATATTGAACATACAAGCTGGAAACTGACGGAGTGACTGACTCTAGACTAATCTACATGACAAAACTGAATTCATGAATTACACATACATTTATTGACATGAAAGAAACTAGGCACATGAGCTGAACATGAAACTGAATAAAATGCTAAGGAGGAAACTGATACCTCAAGATGAAACTAAGCTAGAAGGGAATAGATGTGGGTATTTATACATCATATCTGCTTTGGCATCCCATGTAGCTTCCTCAACATGCTAGTTCCTCCACAAAATGTTGACTGAAGCTACTTCTTTGTTTCTTAGCTTCCGAACCTAACGATCAAGTATTTCCACCGGAACCTTCTTATAGTTAAGGCTATCATTAACATCTACACTCTCCACCGGTATAACTACAGCTGGATCACCCAAACACTTCTTCAAAAATGATACATGGAAAACTGGATGAATTGAAGCTAATTCTGAGGGAAACTCCAACTCATATGCTACCTTGCCAACTCATTTTATAATCTGGTACGGACCAACATAATGGGGTGCAGTTTCCCTTTCTTTTCGAACTTCATTACTCCGTTCATGGGAGATACCTTCAGAAACACCCAATCATCGACTTCAAACTCAAGTTCTCTTCTTCTGACATCTATATAGGCCCTTTCATGACTCTGAGGTATTTTCAACCTATCCCTTATAAGCTTAACTTTCTCCATTGACTCATGGACTGAATCCGGTCCTATCATTGTAGCTTCATCGATTTCAAACCAACCAATAGGAGATCTATATCTCCGCCCATAAAGAGCCTCAAACGGAGCCATCTGGATGCTTGAACGGTAGTTGATGTTATATGCAAACTCAATGAGAGGCAAATGATCATCTCAACTACCTTTGAAATCAATCACACACGATCTCAACATATCCTCCAGAGTCTGAATAGTCCGCTCCACCTGCTATCTGTTTGCGGGTGAAATGTTGTGTTAAGCTTGACCTGAGTACCAAGTTCCTTCTGAAACAATCTCCAAAATTGAGAGGTTAACCGAGTACCTCTATCTGATATGATGGACAATGGAACTCCATGTAACCGAACTAACTCCCTAATAAAATGTAGCATAATCCTCCGCTGAATTGGTAGTTTTGACCAGTAGAAAATGAGCTACCTTAGTCAACCTTCCCACAACCACCCAAAAAAAGTCATACTATCGACGAGTGCGAGGCAACCTTGTAATGAAGTCCATATTGATCTCCTCCCATTCCATGTAGGGACACTAATGTCTTGAAGAACACCTCCAGGTCTTTGATGTTCCACTTTCACTTGTTTACAATTTGGAGACTTAGCCACAAAGTTTGCTATGTCCTTCTTCATGCCACTCCACCAATAGACCTCCCATAGGTCACAATACATCTTGGTGGCACCTGGATATATAGAGTATCTGGAACTATGAGCCTCGTGCAACATCTAATCTCTCAAATCTTCGACACCCGAAACACACAAGCGATCCTGATATCGAAGAACCCCATCCCCCCCTTTGGAGAAGACTTCTACCTTCTAATTCTGAACGACTTCCTTCAGTTTCACCAAAATAGGATCCTCGTCCTATCTAGCTTTAACTTCGGTCACTAAGGATTATTTTGACCCATTCTGAACAATGACACCACCATCTTTCGAGTTAACAGGATGGAATCCTAGCCGTGCAAGGCAATGTACAACATTCACTAACTACTTCCTTTCCTTATCTATATGGGACACACTCTCCATGGAAAGCCTGCTACGAGCGTTCGCCACCTTATTAGTCTTGCCTGAATGATAAAGGACACTCATATCATAATCCTTCAAAAGCTCCAACCACCTTCTCTGATGTAGATTTAAATCCTTTTGGGTAAACATGTATTGTAGGCTTTTGTGGTCCATAAACACATCTACATGGACCCCGTATAGATAGTGTCTCCAAATCTTCAAGGCAAATAGTACCGCGACCAATTCGAGATCATGAGTCGGGTAGTTCTTTTCATGGACCTTCAGCTGCCTGGAAGCAGAGGCTATGACCTTACTGTGCTGCATGAGTACACAACCAAGACCGATCCTCCAAGCGTCACAATATACCACAAACCCATCGGTATCCTTAGGTAAGGTCAACACCGGTGCTGAGTTGAGTCGAGTCTTCAACTCTTACAAGCTCTTATCACAAGCCTTAGACCATTGAAACTTCACTTTCTTCTGGGTCAACTTAGTCAATGGTGCTGCAATGGACAAAAAAAATTCAACAAACCTTCGATAGTAACCAGGTAATCCCAAGAAACTCTTGATATCCAAAGGACTAACTGGTCTAGGACAATTCTTATCTGCTTCTATCTTTTGAGAGTCCACCTGCACACCCTCACTTGACACCACATAACCCAAAAATGCCACTAAGTTCAACCAAAACTCGCATTTACTGAATTTAGTATACAACTGGCGATCCTTAAGAGTATGTAGCACCACCCTGAAATGAGCGGCATGCTCCTCCTTGCTCCGAGACTGTATAAGGATGTCATCTATGAACACAATCATGAACATATCCAAATATGGCTTGAACATCCCGTTCATCAAATACATAAAATTTGCAGGAGCATTTGTTAGTCCAAAATACCTAACTACAATCTCATAATGACCATACCAAGTCCTGAAGGCTGTCTTCGAGATGTCACTCTCCCTAACCCTGAGCTGATGTTATCCAAATCTGAGGTCTATCCTAGAAAAGCACTTAGCAACCTGAAGCTGGTCAAAAAAATCATCAATCCTAGGGAGAGGATACTTGTTATTGATGGTTACTTTATTCAATGGTTGATAATCAATGCACATCCGAACGGAACCATCCTTCTTGCAGACAAAGAGAACTAGCTCAACCCATGGGGATTTGCTAGGCCTGATGAATCCCTTGTCTAGAAGATCCTTCAACTGCTCTTTCAACTCCTTTAGCTCGACTGAAGCCATTCTGTATGGAGGAATAGATATAGGTGGCATATCAGGAAGAAGGTCAATACCAAAATTGATCTCCCGCTCGGGAGGGACTCCCAATAAATCATCTGGAAACACCTCTAGATACTCACACACTATAGGAACTGACTGATAGTCGGGGTTTTGGATGTAGCATCCTTAACCCTAACTAGATAGTACACGCAACCCTTAGAAATCATCCTTCTAGACTTAAGGTAGGAAATAAAGCAACCTACAGGCACATGTGAACTACCCTTCCATTGTAAGACTGGTTCACCCGAAAATTTGAACTCTACTGCATGGTTTCTACAATTGACTGAGGCATAACATGCGTGTAGCCTGTCCATGATGAAGATAACATAAACATCGGTCATGGTTAACTCTACTAAATTATTGAGATTACTTTCTAAAGGATTGTGACAGGGCAATTTCTATATACCCGTCTAGCTATAACTAAATCACCGATTGGAGTAGAGACTGAGAAGGGTTATGATAAGATTTCGGTACTGACTCCGAAACTACTAGCAACATAGGGTGTCATAAAAGATAAAGTAGCCCCTGGATCTAACAATGTATATATATGAAGGTGGAATACTCGTAACATACCAATGACTACATCTGGGGATACCTCCTACTCTTGACGGGATGCTAGGGCACATAATCTATTTTCACGCTGACCACCACTCGCACTAGTAGATGCCCCCTACTGAGCTGAGTGTGCTAGTGGAGTTGCTGAACTAGAGGCTGGGCTGCAGTCCCTATCATGACCCTGTCTTGCTTCTGGGAAATTCCTAAGCATATGTCTGAGCTTCCTAGACCCGAAAAAAGCACCTGAACCTACTAAGCACTAACTCACGTGTCTCCGGCCACATCTACTACACTCTGGAGCGCTGGTCTCTATGGGCCTGCTATCCTGACCTTTAGAACTTGATGTTGTCCACTCTGATCGCGCTTGGATCTGGATGGCACACTCATAGCCGATGGCGTTGGGGTTGAAGGCCTTTCGTGGGACTGCTAATGATGCCCACTAGGTCTTTACAAGATGAATCCGAAGCTATCAATCCTGGCCCTCTTAGCCTCTTCTCCCGCTCACTCATCTACACCGCCTCTATCTGCTGGGCGTATAGGACAATTCGAGCAAACTGAATATCCTGAAGAAGCATCATGGTCCGGCAATCCCTAACCAAGTATTCTGTTATGCCATGAACGAACCGACTCACTCGGGCTCACTGATCTGACACCATCTCTGGTGCATACTTGGACAAGAGAGTGAACTCAAAGGCATACTCCTAAACTGTCATTATTCCTTGCCTTAGGTTCACAAACTTGACTGCTTTCATCTCCCTCATTTCACAAGGGAAGAATTGATCCAGTAATGTGGCATGAAGCTCATCCCAACCAATAGGGCCTGCTCCAACTGTCTTACTATCCATCCATTTCTTGATCCAGATGTGCGCAACCCCTTTCAATTATTACGAGGCTAGATTGGTGCACTCCTCTCCGGTCATTCCCATGATCCAGGTGATATTTATAACCTCATCAATAAACTTGTGTGAATCCTCATCCACCTTTGATCCAAGAAACTCCGGAGGGTTCATCCTCAGAAAATTTCTGACTCTTGTCGCCGCTACATTCTCATTCTGAGAGACATGCTCTATCGCCTGTTGATTGACCTGAGCAGTCAAGGCCTAAGCTATCATCTTTATGGCTGCCATGAACTCAGCATGGGCAATCGGCTCGTGTACATGCTCCTCATGGGCTAGTGGGGCCTGCTGGTGCCCATCTCTATTTCCATTCTCATGGTTTTCTCCATTCCTGTTTCTTCTTCTGTTAACTCGTTGAGGAGCCATGATTCTGCAAACGCTTATAGCACGAGTTAGAAGGATAGAGAGACATTTCATCGCACGACTTAGATCATGAAAGAAGGGAATATTTCCTAAGTGTCTCGTAGCCTCTTCATCATAAGTGTGGCGTGCTTCACACCCATTAAAAAGAGTATACTTAATGCGGCCTTCAAACACCCTAGGATTCTTCAAAACCTGGCTCTAATACCAAGTTTTTCACGACTCAAACATAGGCCCAGATCAAGACACGGGACAAGGAACCCTGACAGGCTCCAAGTCGACCCATAAGATGAACATATCATCTAACTCAATCATAATAAAATGGAAGATCGACATAATTAATTTAGTGTAAGTTTGATAATCTCATAACACAACATCTGAATACATAACGCAAGGTTGAATATTGAATACACCCTATGTTTGAGAAGCCTCTACTACTAACGAGTTGATGGGATAAGACCCCAACTAACTCACTAAATACTGAAACTGAAAGTACTAAATACAACTAAGAATAAGGGCCCTCGAAAGATGAGGACTCACCACTTTGGCTGGTAAGTGCTAATGTTGCAGGTTTGGCTAATGACCGAAACTGAGCCTGAATATCCAACCTGTATCATGAAATGATACATAGAGTATGTGGTCAGTACGTGGAATGTACCGAGTATTTAAGGTAAGTAAAACCTCTAAGTAAGTAAAATCATAAACCATACATATCATAAAACATAATCAAGATAAGATTATGAGAGTAGGGCTTGCATGCTATATTCAGAAATCATGAGTTGAACATAACTGAATATTATAACTAAATCGAATGACCGAAAGATGAAAAATGATAATCATAAGTAGAAATAAACATTGGGTTAGACCTTCTAAAAACATAATATCATGACTGATGAACATGCATAACTGAAATCATAAGAAATAATGGGAGACTCGTCATATAACCGACATTACCACGATGGAGAGTACGTGGTCCTGACTATCACCCACAAGTGAGCAGAGCCATCCAAAGCTTTGCCAGGGCTAAGGATGCTACCATGATATTGATATCAAACTAAAGGCCCCTTTAGGGTAGGGGGAAGCTCACAAGGGAGGTCCCAAATAATCCGAACATACCTACGTTGGCGCGTAGTTCTAAGGCGTGGGGTTGACCGACCCTTAGCCTACTCGGTGCTAGACACTACTCCCAAAATCATGCATATGCTCTCCATCATTTTTCAACGAAGCTAAACCATCGTCTAGTGATGAAGCTGACTCATAACATACATCCATAAATCTGAAATCATAACATGAGGAGCCTTGGGATCAAACCATACCACAGGCTAAAAATAGTGGGAGTCTATCCAAAATCCATGTGGTAAGCTAATACATGATGTTTACATAAATCATAAAACATACTTGATCATATGGGCTTGCCCAATACTTAAACATGCTTGATATAGACTTGATCATTTGAAAACATGAACATAGACACAAGTAATTCGAAATCATAATTTCTTCATATACATCTCATCATGCTTGAAAACGTATTTCATAGATCTCAACTTTTATAAACTTTCATGGATGGACATCATAATTTATAAAACTTCAAAGAATAATTTATAATTGAAAATATTGTAAAATATGTCGATTAGTCATAATTCATCATTAGAAACATGCTTTGGTCATACCCATGAGTGAAACTTACAAAATTCACATGTTGGGTTAAAACTCCATAGATTCATCAAATAGCATTTCATGAATTGAAGAGGGATGGGCATGGGTGTGAACAATTAAGCCCATTCATAACCCTACATACCTAAAGAAATATGATTTCACTACTCCCTTGATTGCCCAATGGAAGTTTGGGGGAGAACTTGAGGAATTTAGGCTTGATCACCCTTAGGAGCTTCTAGACTTGCATGAATGAAAGTGAATAGGCATAGAATTAACTTACCCCTCTTAAAACATACTATTCTAAGATTAAAAAGACGTAGTTTACACCTTAGGAACTTAGAAATTATAGAAAATCCCTTACTAAATTCGCAGGGAAAAACACACTACTAGTCCCAACGAGGGATTGGATGACTCGTGCCCAATCACCACGACTTGTGGTCCTCCTCTCATAGCCTGCACTAGAAATTCATCACGTCCGGTCACCACGAGGGACACCAAGACTTGTGGTGTGCCCTACGACTCGTGGTGACAACACATTAGGGACACTGCCAAAAACATTCAATCTTCAAACAACTCTTGATCAAGGGCCATTCAATGAATCATGGTGTCAACCACGACCCGTGGTCACAACCGTGGTCACCTCAAAACTCAAAATTTCAACCCAGTCAAGCTCCTCCCCACAAGTCACTCAATGACTCGTGGTGCACCCCATGGGTCACTGGACGACTTTTCCTGTGACTTGGTATAGCAAATCCTATTTTCTCTGTTTCAACTTTCAGGTCTGATCTTAGGTTTTTCTAGGAATTATAATTCTTTGTCATACTTTGTAACTTCCTTGTTTGACTTATGAATTTGTATGTTCTGATGTCTTAAATAAATATCTTATACGGGTAATGACTTTTGTGAACTCTTTAAGCACGATTCCTTGTGTGGTAAGGGCTTTTGTGAATCTCAAGGACAACTTCTTGTGTAGAACCTTCGCCAAGTGTGACCCAAGATGAAATCCTAGATGTAGCTGCACTTAGAACATGATCTTAGGCCCTCTTTTGTTAGGTCACTTTACCCAAAATGACCTCCTTGAACATTAATCTTTGATAGCCAACGTTTGGGCCATGGTACAAGCCTAATGACCATTTTTAATCCTTCTCTTTGGCACCCATCCTCCCTAGTTTCTAGTGATGAAAGAATGAACATAATGGGGGCTTCAAGCCTAAGAAATAGGGAGAGATAAGGAAATGAATGTGAAATGAGGCAAAAGCGTAAGTTTGGGGGTTTACAAGAGTAGGGGGAGAAATGAGAAGCCTAAAATTGAGTTAGCACCAAATTTATTATGAGTTGAAGGAATCGATGGGTTGAAAGACCTCGAATCATCAAAAGAGAAAGGATACTAAAAGGTGTTATCTCTTGCATAGATAAGGATAAATGTTAAATTCATGGGTGTTATAAGGGTGGCTTATGTTACACAAAAGATAAAGATGATGAACTAGGAGAAATAAGGCGGAGTGATCTCAATAAGATGATGGGATGTTACAAGTGTTTATAAAGGCATTAGGGAGGCATTAGTCACTAAAGCTAAGCATTTATTCTACCCTTAGCCCTAGCCTACATTATGACCCACAAGTCCTAAGTGTTTTAAGTGCATTTGCTCTACATTAGTGGCGAATTACATGAAGGGCAAGCCTATGAGTCTAGTTGTGTGCATGAAGATTTCTTTTGGGAGAGTGAGTGCAATCTTCTCTTTGCACAATCCCTTGTCTGAATGCATTGATTTCATGATAAAAATAGGGATTTTCTCTTCGGTGAGTGGCATCATCCCTTTTGATGACACTATTGCATTAAAGGTAAATTTGTGCATAGGACATGAGAAATGCAAGCTCTAAGGCAAGCTTTGAATGTGCAATGATTTATGCCCTTATTTTGAAAAATGAAAGCTCTTCAGAATCATTCTTTTGAATGGTGGCGGCCTCTTGAAATGTTTCCATCTTTCTTGTTTTAGGGGTATTTGCTTCTCTTTTTCAGTGAGTCGGTGAGCATTTTAGGGTTGTCCAGAGTCGAGTGGTCATTGATGCATAAACATGTGTGGAGTGGCATGTTGTTCATCTGCTAATAAATGCATTACTTGAGGAAAAGAAATGTTTCAAGTTAGGGGGTTTGATGAGTTGGTAATTTACCAACTCATTAGGCACTTAAGTATGAGCTTTAGTCTAGTTTTCAAGTCATTTAGATGGATTTTATGGACCTTTTTGCCTTTTTGTGTGTAGACATCTGATTTGTAGAAAAGAGAAAGAAAGGGAGAAAAAAGAAGGGAATCAGGTGAAAAACGGCGCTTCACCAAAGAAGACCAGCAAAACGCTGCTCAAATGCCGAAGACCACTTCCGTGGGGAATTAAAGTGAATGGCGATCGCGGACACCGACCGGTGACTCGCCAGTTGAATAGCCTACTGATGCTTGAGAGTACTAGATCACAGAGAAAAAATTGATGGAGCACGGTTGGAGACCGGTGAATCACCGAATAAAACTCCTAAAGGCACTAGAACCCATGGCATTAGCACCCAGTGATAGCCGACAGTTCGCGGAATGCAACCGACGAACCGTCGGTACTCTTGCAAGTACCAGAATGCCTGAAAGGGGTAAATGTGTCCAACACTGAAAAAGAGAGTTGGAAACTACTTTTGGATATATTCTAGAGAGAAGTACTTTGTACCCGTCAGATCTTAACTTTTAGCTTTTTGAGAACATTCCCTTTGTAGAAGAATAAAGTAAGAATTCTATTGGTAGAAATTGTAAAGGATTGTTTTTCCTTATCTTCTTCTTCCTCCAAAGCAAGGTACTACCATTGTTGAAGACTTATTGTTGAATTTGATTTTTCTACTCCTATTATTGAATTTCAATGAGTTTATTGTTAAATGTGCTTTTGAATTTCTTAACTATGAGTAGCTAAATCATTAACTAGAGGTGTGTGATGATGAATGCTTAATTAGATTAGGAATTGCTAAAGTCATCTCAATATTGTTTAATTGGTGTAAATCTGTTAAAATTCTCTCCAATCTATAATTGAAGATCTATGGTTGCTGATGTGGGTCTAATTGTTCTAGCATTATTCCAAATCCGGTTGGGTTGATTTAATTGTGTCTAGTGGTTTGAAAGAATCTAGCAAGAGGCATTTATGAGGTTGAAAAACATCAAATACCCTCCTACCCGAGGTTATTTACACAATTTAAACTTATGAGATGACCTAACTTGAACCTATTTGGTTAGCATAGCATCTACACGACACCTCTAGTCTTTCACATTATTGTCAACAACCTTGGTCATTTTGCGAGCTTAATCAGCCGAATTAGAATTCATAATATATTTTTAATCTCAATCTCCCCATAAATGTTTATTTCCTTGTTATTTTAAAGTGGTGAAAACTAAATACAATTTCCCAAACAACACTCCTATATATCATTCACTAGTCTCTGTGGGATTTGACCCTAACATCTGTCGGGATACTTGTTTTGATATAATGACCTTTTATGCTCTTTGGTAACAAGGAGTATAGTTTGGATGTTATCAGTATGCATATAGCTAAATTGCCTCTCATGACACAAGTGTCTATATAGGGTACTAAAGGTTGTCTTCGAAATGCCACATTCTCTAACTCTGAGCTGGTGATAACTGAACCTGATGTCTATCTTAAAGAAGCACTTAGCACCCTGAAGCTGGTCAACCAAGTCATCAATCCTGGGGAGAGGATACTTATTCTTGATTGTGGCCTTGCTCAACTGCCAATAATCAATGCACACTTTAAGGGAACCATTCTTCTTTGGACAATGAGAACTGGTGCATCCCATGGGGACTTACTAGGTCGATAAACCCCTTATCTAGGAGATCTTTCAACTGCTCCTCCAACTCGTTTAGCTCGGCTAGGGCCATTCTTTATGGAGGAATAGATATGGGCTTCGTATCGGCAAGAAGGTCAATACCAAAGTCAATCTCCCTCTTCGGAGGCACTCTTGGTAAATCATCTAGAAACACCTTCGGATACTCACATACAATAGAAACTTACTAGAGAGTCAGGGTCTCGAACATAAAATCCTTAACCTGAACTAGATGGTACACTCAACCCTTAGAGATCATCTTTCTGGCCTTAAGATAAGAGACAACACAACCTACAGACACTGCTGAACTACCCTTCTACTCTAGGACTGGCTCACTCGAAAATCGAAACTCTACCGTACGGTTTCTACAATTGACTGAGGCATAACAAACATGTAACCAATCCATACCAAATATGAAATCAAAATCCATCATATCTAACTCCATTAGGTCGGCTGAGGTGACTTTTAAAAGACCGTTATAGGGTAGTTTTTGTATACTCGTTGAACTATAACTTACTTACCGGTCGAAGTAGAGACTGAGAAGGGTTCTAATAGAATTTTGGGATTGACTCCAAAACTAACGACAACATAAGGAGTCACAAAAGATAAGTTATCCCCTGGATCTACTAATGTATACACATCAAGATGGAATACTCATAACATACCAGTAACCCCCATCAGGTGAAATCTCCTGCTCTTGATGAGATGAGAGGGCATAAAATCTATTCTGCCATTGACCGCCAACTCTGCTAGTAGAAGCACCCTACTGAAATGGACGTGCTACTGAACTTGTGGCTGGAGCACGGCCTAGACTGTCTCCCTGCCTAGCCAAAGGACACTCCTTGCATATGTGCCCGGGTTTCCCACACCTAGAGAAAACATCTGATCCAACTACGCACTCTCTTATGTGGCTCTTACCACATTTAACATAGACTGGGAAAGTGCGCTCTATCAGCATACTCCTCTGTCCCCTAGAACCCGACACTCTGCTTCTCTGACCACCCCGAGGTCTAAAGGGAACACTGGTTGATGACACCGCTGGGGTGATGACCTCTAGTGGGACTAGGGGTGATGTCTGCCACTGGACCTCTGCTGGGAGAACCCAAAACTGCATGTCCTGGCCCTCTTGGCCTTTCACTCCTTCTCCTTCATCTGATCTACCTCTATCTTCTAGACGTATATTACCAATTGTCAGAAGTCTAAGTCACTGTTCAGTATAGCGGTCCTGCACTCCTTAACCAGTGAATCTGCTGCCCCATTCAAAAACTTTCTCATTTGAGTGCTCTGATTTGCAACCATATTTGGCGCATACATAGACAATTGGGTAAAATCCAAAGGCATACTCTTGGACTGTCCTGTAGTTCTACTTCAAGTTGACGAACTCTGCCACCTTCGGCTCCCTCAACTCTCTAGGGAAAAATCTGCCTAAGAAGGCAGTCATGAACTCCTCCCAGCTCACAGAAACTTCTCCCACTGCTCTATCCTCCTTCCATTAACGGAACCATATATAGGCAACCCTCTTTAGCTGATAGGAGGCCAAATTTTCACTCTCCTCTCTAGTCACTCCCGTAATTTGGGTGATCTTATGCACTTCTTCAATAAACCCATGCGGATCCTCATCCACCTTCGACCCAAGAAACTCATGTGGGTTCATTTTGAGGAAGTCTCACACTTTAGCCGCTGCTACATTCCCATTCTTGGGAACATGAGCCACCACCTGCTGGTTGACCTGAGCGGTCATGGCCTGTGCCAAAAATTTTAAAGGTTGTCGTAAACTCGACATGAGTAACCTGCTCAGGCAGGGGACCCGCTGGAGCTGGTAGAGCTTGTTGTTGCCTATCTCCATTGCCATTACCATAGCCATTTTCATTGCCATTTCTCCTACCATTAACTCAGCATGGAGTCATGATTATGCAAATGTGTAAAGCTAGAGTTAGAGGGATAGAGAGAGAGTTGAACTCATACCATGATATGAAATCATGAAAGAAGGGAAGTTTCCTAAAATGTTCTGTAGCCTCTTCGTCATAAGTATGGCATGCTTCACACCCATGAAAAAGACTCAACTTAACATGTGTTTTAGACATCCTAGGACACTTCAAAACCTAATGCTCTGATACTAAGTTTGTCACAACCCGAGCATGGACCATGGATCGAAACATGGGATCTAGAGCCACGAATGACTCCAAGCTAACCCATGACACATGCATAAAGAATCGAAGAGCAAAATTAAAGAGGAAATTGAAGTAAAACAATTTTAAGAAGAAGTCTAACATATATCAACAATCATAAACAAAGTCAACACTTGATAAAGCTGAAAGTCTACATAATGCCTGGTAAGCCTTTAAACAGTCTAAAGAGTAGATGGGAGAACATCCCCAACTAGCTTGCTAAAGTCAGAAACTGAAATATCATAATCAAAACAACTAAACTAAATGTCCTCGAAAGATGAGGACTCACCAACAACGGGGACTGAGCTAGATTGAGGTGGGACCTGAACTAACGACGAGACTGAGTTTGATCACTTAGACCTGTATCATGAAACGATACAGCATAAAGTATGCAATCAGTACTTGAACTGTACTGAGTATGCCGGGTAAGTAAAAAAGGACAATTAAAATACATAAAAGTTCATAAGAATAGAACGTTCCTAAAACAAGATATAATAAATCATAATTTAGACATGAGGGCTCAAGGTTTTCATAATTGTTCATAAACTAATCATAATCATAGAAGAAACCTTGTAAAACATAACTTGAGCCAAAGTATCGTAAACATGATCATGCATAAAACATAAGAAACAATGGGAGGACTCGTCATAACCGACACCATCATGATAGAGCTTACATGATGCCCCAATTATCGCGCTCAAGTGGGAAAAGTCGTCCTAAGCCTTGTCAGGGAAAAGAACAATAATATGGCATGATCAGTAAAGAGACCCCGTAGGGTTAACATCAATATCAACCTACATCAGAACATAGTTCTAAGACTTAGGGTTTGCCTAAACCCTAGGATTACTTGGTTGTAACACCCCGAAACTTTTCTAGACCAAACTCATACCTTGCATGAAAAATCAGGGGAAACAAGAAAACTTTTGGCAAAAAATGACCCAGACAACGGATAGTTGTCTCGTGTAACCGGACATTATTTGAGTTGTTGTTAGCTCTGCAGAATTTCCTTTGGGGACCAACGAGGGATAGGACGACCCGGTGGAAGGAGTAATGAGTCGTCCAATCATCCGTTGCATCCCAAGTTCATAAATCTACCAGACATCTCCCAGAAAAAATGAGTGGAACCAATGAATTGTTGCCACATATAACGAGTCATCATTTCCACCCGTCGTCAAATCTTAGATCTAGGTAGTGTTGACCACGAGCAGAAATAACGACCTGTTGATTATACCAACGAGTTTTTGTGTCCTCCATTAGCTAAGGGACCAAGTTTTCCTGCCAGTGACAATGAGAGGTACCAATGACCCGTTGGTTCATCCAACGAGTCGTGGTCCCTTTCAATTGCCAAATTCCAATGAGCCTAAATTCTAGGCCCAAGAGTAATGAATGGTCCCAACAAGTCGTGGTATCAACCAACAACTTTTTGTGTGACCCATTGGTCCTTATCGGGCAGTTTTCCATATTTCCTTTCAGGGACATTTTCATATCAACTAGCTATTTTAGTTCCTAAAATACGTCATTTTGGGCACATTTTGGAGAGAATTAAAGGGGTAATCGACTAAGTCCCTCTCATTTCACTCAACTCTCGATCTCTAGGGCAAAGAAGTTCATGACAATTCTCTCAGAGCAAGCTAGGGCTTTCAAGTTTTCTCATCGAATTCTCTAGATCCTTTTCAAAAAATTTTACTCTAGGTATATGGGAATTCAGCAAGGGAATTGTTCTTCCCTTATGCTCTAAAACTCTTCTGAAATGCTTATCAGTTCTAGCCTGAAGTTCACAGTTAGGGTTAATTTTTCTGTATATTATGGATTTCTTCCTGTTGTAATTTCCATTAGTATTGAGGGTTGTTGTTAGCTATACCTCTGGTCACTATCTCTTTTCATGAAATTATATAATTTTAGCCCTAGTTTCTTTGAATACAGTGGATTGAGTATTTCAGCATGTTCTAAATATAAGTGTTGCTTGATTTTGATTGCTCTTGAAATCACCAAGATAGTAAAGTTGTATAACCAAGAGTAGAATTATTGATTGTTTAGTTTCAATTAGTACTTAGTAAATTTCAGTATCTTACAGAAATGTCTGCTGATCAGTTTGACTATAGTCAGTCTCTTGAGGTGTCAGTAATTCCTCTCAGTCCCAGTATTTAGTTATCAGTTGTTCTTTTGACGGTTACGACGCTTCCAGATGAGCAACTTTGACCAATCTTAGAACTAGAACTTTTAATTATCAGTTTGTTCTTCAGATGATTATGATTCTTCCAAATAAACAGCTCTGGCAAGTGAATACAAATGGGTCTGCAACAGCTGCTATAGTTCGGGACTTCACCCGAATGAACCCTCCAGCATTCCATGGCTCCACGGTTGGAGAGGACCCGCAAGATTTTGTAGATGAGGTACGGAAGATCACCCGGATTATGGGTGTTAGTTCTGTGGAGAGTACTGATATGGTTGCCTACCAGGTTAAAAGGGTGGCCCAAATTTGGTACAACTAATGGAAGGAAGGGAGGCCAGTAGAAGCACAGCCAGTAGAGAGGGATGAGTTCACGATCGCATTTCTAGACATATTCTTCCCACGAGAATTGAGGGAGGCCAAGGTCACGGAGTTCATAAATCTAAGGCAGGGTAACAGAACCGTAGGGGAGTATGCGTTGGAGTTCACTCAGTTATCGAGGTATGCTCCAGAGATAGTAGACGAGCCAAGGGATCGCATGCTCAAATTCATCAATGGAGTATCAGACTTAGTACTGAAAGATGCAGAACCACAATGCTCATCAAGGATATTGGCACCCAGCATATTGAGGCAGAAAAGTTGAAGGATATGGAGCAGGAGAACAAGTGGGATAGAACAAGTCAGTCGGATTATGGCCACTAGAAGTTCGATGGCAGTAGTCACCCACAGTAGCAGCAACAGAGGACTCCAACACATACATCGGCCAGTGCCCCTACTTTTTGGTCCCACAAGGATCGGAAGGGTGGAGCATCTGGCTCTTAGTCCCAGAGTTACAGTGCCAACAACCATTACCCATCTTGTCCTAAGTGTGGGAAGAACGATCCAGGTGAATACCGCATGGGCAAGGAGGGTTTCTTCAGATGTGGGCAGTTGGGTCGCTTGCTAAATGAGTGTCCGTCAGTAGGATGGGGGAAAACACAGTCTACAACCTTAGCAACCCTAGCAGGCTGTCCAGCTTAGCAGGGAAATACTTCAGGTATGGATGGCGTTCAACACCAAAATCGCTTTTATGCTTTGTCCTCTTATCAGGATCAGGAGAGCTCACCTGACATGGTCACAGGTATGTTACGTCTTTACCACCTAGATGTATATGCCCTACTAGATCCAGGAGCCACACTATCATTTGTGACTCCTTATGTAGTTGTTCAATTTGAAGTAAGTGTGGAAGTTCTCTCAGAACCATTCACAGTCTCTACCCCAATTGGTGAGTCAGTTAGAGCCAGCTGGGTATATAGAAAGTGCCTAGTGTCAGTATTGAACAAAGTCATTCAAGCTGATCTAGTAGATCTAGACATGGTCAATTTCAACCTCATTCTTTCCATGGATTGTTTACATTCAAATTACGCCTCAGTCGATGCAGAACTAGAGTCGTCAGGTTTCAATTTCCCAATGAGCCAGTCTTAAAATGGATGGTTAGTGTTTCAACGCCTAAGGGTCGGTTTATTTCCTACCTTAAGGCAAGGAAGCTCATTTCAAAGGGATCCATCTATCATATAGTTCGGGTCAAAGAATCTAGGTCCGAGAACCCCAACTATTCAGTTAGTTATAGTTGTCAATGAATTCCCTGACGTGTTTCCCAAAGATCTTCCCGGTGTCCCTCCTGAACGGGAAATACACTTCGGCATAGACCTTCTTCCAAACACTCAGCCATCTCTATTCCTCCTTAGAATGGCTGTAGCTGAGATTAAGGAGTTGAAGGAACAACTAGAAGACCTTCTTGATAAGGGTTTTATCAGGCCCAACATCTCTCTATGGAGTGATATAGTGTTGTTCATGTGAAAGAAAAATGGTACTCTCAGAATGTGTATCGACTACCGTCAACTAAACAAGGTTACAGTTAAGAACAAGTATCCCCTACACAGGATTAATGACTTGTTTTATCAAATTTAGGGAGCCAGTTGTTTTTCAAAGGTAGATCTCAGCTTAGGGTATCATCAGCTTAGAGTCGGGGAGTGCGACATATCGAAAACAGCCTTCAG
The DNA here is from genome assembly GCA_018107945.1 of Datura stramonium. Classification (NCBI taxonomy): domain Eukaryota; kingdom Viridiplantae; phylum Streptophyta; class Magnoliopsida; order Solanales; family Solanaceae; genus Datura; species Datura stramonium. The sequence continues at coordinate 358,202 of JACEIK010000235.1, read as the reverse complement.
AACTCCGTATGGTCTCTTTGAATTTATGGTTATGTTCTTTGGACTAACTAATGCCCCTGCATCTTTCATGGACCTGATGAACAGGGTATTTAAATTGTATCTAGACATGTTTGTCATCATGTTCATAAGACGACATTTTGGTGTACTCCAAAAATGAGGAGGAGCATGCTAACCATCTGAGGATAATGTTGCAGACTCTCAGAGACTGTCAGTTGTTCACAAAATTTAGAAAATATGAATTCTGGATGAAGTCTGTGGCTTTCCTTGGTCATTTGATTTCAGGTGAGAGTATTCAGGTATATCCTCAAAAGACAGTAGCAGGGAAGACTGCTCGAAACCCATTTCCCCAACAAATATCAGGAGTTTCCTGGGTCGAGTCGATTATTATTGACGGTTTGTAAAAGGATTTTCTTCTATTGCTTCTAATCTGACTAAACTAACTCAAAAAAGGTGAAGTTTCAGTGGTCAAATGCATGTGAGAAGAGTTTCCAAGAGTTGAAGACTCGACTCACTACAACTCCAATTTTGACCTTACCAGAAGGAATATATGGGTTTGTAGTCTATTGTGATGCTTATAGAGTTGGCCTCGGTTGCGTTCCGATGCAGTAGAGTAAGGTGATAGCTGATGCCTCTAGACAGCTCAAAGTTCATGAGAAGAATTATCCGACTCATGATCTTGAATTGTCGGCAGTGGTATTTTCTCCAAAAATATGGAGGCATTACCTTTATGGGGTCCATGTGGATGTTTTCACTAATCACAAGAGCCTTCAATACATGTTCATTCAGAAAGATTGGAATCTTCGCTAGAGAAGGTGGTTGGAGTTATTGAAGGATTACGACATGAGTGTGTTGTACCACTTGGGCAAGGAAAATGTGGTGGCGGATTCCTTGAGTAGAATGTCCATGGGGAGCGTTGCTCATGTTGAAGAGGGCATAAGAGAACTGGCAAAGGATATTCGCATGTTAGATCAGTTGGGAGTGCAGTTGGTGGATTCAGCTAAGGGTGGAGTAGTACTGCAGAGTGGGTCAGAATCCTCATTAGTTGTTGAGGTTAAGTCAAAGCAGGATGAAGATCCTATACTTCTTATGCTGAAAGAAGCAGTTCTAAGAAAATAAGTGGAGGCCTTCTCCAAAGGAGGAGAAGATGTGTGTCGTTACCAGGGCAGGCTATGTGTTCCGGACGTAGGTGACTTGAGACAGTGGATATTGGAAGAATAACATAGATCCATATATTCTATCCACCCAGGTGCCACTAAGGTGTACCATGACCTATGGGAAATCTATTGGTGGACCAACATAAACGGAGACATTGCATAATTTGTGGCTAAGTGCCCGAACTGCCAGCAGGTTAAAGTTGAACACCAAATACATGTGGGTATGACTCAAGATATGAGAATACCCATGTGGAAGTGGTAAGAAGTGAATATAGACTTCATTATAGGTCTACCTCATACTCTTCGGTAGCATGATTCAATTTGGGTGATAGTAGATCAAATGACAAAATCAACACATTTCCTCCAAGTTAAAACTACAGACTCAACTGAGGATTATGCTAAGTTGTACATCTTGGAGTTAGTCAGACTACATGGAATTCCCTTATCCATCATTTCAAATAGAGGTACCCAATTCACCTCACATTTATGGGAGTCATTTCAAAAAGGACTTGGTACTCAGGTCAAGCTCAGCACAACTTTTCACCCTAAGACAAATGGACATGCTGAGTGGACTACTCATACCTTAGAAGATATGCTGAGAGCTTGTGTGATCGACCTCAAGGGAAGTTGGATGATCACCTACCTCTCATCGAGTTTGCATACAACAGTAGCTACCACTCAGGTATTCAGATGGCCCCATTTGAGGCCTTATATGGTAAAAGGTGTAGGTCTCCTATAGGGTGGTTTGAAGTTGGCGAAGCTACCTTGATAGGACCAGACTCAATTCATGATTATATGCAGAAAGTGCAGTTGATCAGAGAAAGGTTAAAAATAGCTCAGAGCCAATAGAAATCATATGCTGGTGTGAGGAAGAGAGAGTTAGAATTTGTTGTAAATGATTGGGTGTATCTAAAAATTTCACCCATGAAAGGGGTTATTAGGTTTGGAAAGAAAGGAAACCTCAGTCCGAGGTACATAGGACCTTATAGGATTCTGAGGTGAATTGGAAATGTGGCCTATGAGTTAGAATTACCTTCGGAGTTAGCATCTGTACACCCAGTCTTCCATGTGTCACTGTTGAAGAAGAGCATCAGTGATCTGACCTTAGTTGTGCCACTAGAAAATGTGGGAGTGAAGAATAGTCTCTTTCATGAAGAGGTCCCAGTTCAGATCCTAGATCGTCAGTTTCCTAAGCTAAGTGATAACGTTCAAACTATATTGTTCATTACCAAAGAGCATAACTGGTCATTGTATCAAAACAAATATCCCGATGGATGTCGGGGTCGAATCCCACAGAGACTAGTGAATGATATCCATGAGTATTGTTTGGGAAATTGAATTTAGTTTCCACCACTTGAAAATAACAAGGAAATAAACATTTTGGGGGAGATTGATTAACAATAGAGTATGAATTCCAATTCGGCTGATTAAGATAGCAAAATGACCAAGGTTGTTGACAATAATGCGAAAGACTAGAGGTGTGGTGTAGATGATATGCTAACTAAATAGGGTCATGCTGGGTCATCTCATAAGTTCAAATTGTGTAAATAACCTCGGGCAGGAGGGAATTTGATGTTTTTCAATCTCATAAATGCCTCTTGCTAGAGTTCTTTCAAACCACTAGACACAATTAGATCAACTTGATCAGATTTTGATTAATAGCTGCACTAATTTCTAGCTATTAGCTATTAATTAGGAGTGAGAATGTTATTTTGACTATTTCCAACCCAATTTCACAACCTCACATCCATGTCCAGCATTAAATTCTCTCCCAATACACAATTCTTCTCTTTCAAGCAAAAATCAAGTAACAACAATTAGACCCACATCAGCAACCATGGATCTTCAATTATAGATTGGATAGAATTTAACATATTTACACTAATTAAACAATAATTAGATGACTCTAGCAATATGCAATCTAATTAAGCATTCATCACCACACACCTCTAGTTAATGATTTAGCTACTCATTGTTAGGAAATTCTAAAGCACATTTAACAATAAACTCATTAAATTCAATTATAGGAGTAGAAAAATCAAATTCAACAATAAGTCTTCAATATTGGTAGTACCTTGCTATGGAGGAAGAAGAAGAAAAAGAAAAACAATCCTTTACAATTTCCCCCAATTGAATTGTTACTTTCTTCTTCTATAGAGAGAATTTCTCAAAAAGGCCAAAAATTAAGATCTGATAGGTACAGAGTACTTCTCTCTATAATATATCAAAAAGTAGGGTACTCCCTCTCTCTTTTTCAGTTTCAAACACATTTCCCCTGTTCAGGCATTCCGGTACTTGCGAGAGTACCGGCGGTTTGCCGGTTGCATTCTGCGAAATGTCGGCTATCACTGGATGCTCCTACAGTGGATTCCAGTGTCCTTCAACGTCTTCTTCGGTGATTCGCAGGTCTCCAACAGTGCTCCGCTGATTTTTTCTATGATCCATCACTTTTAGGCGTTGGTAGGCGATTCAACCGACGAGTCATCAGTCGGTGTCCGCGATCGCCGATTGCTTTAATTCCCCAGGGCAGTGGCCTTCGGCATTTGGTCGGCATTTCGCTTTTCTTCTCCAATGAAGTGTAAGTTTTAACCTGATTCCCTTCTTTTTTCTCCCTTTCTTGCTCTTTTCTACAAATCAGATATCTACACACAAAAAGGCAAAAAGGCATAAAATCCATCTAAATGACTTGAAAACTAGTCTAAGGCTCATACCTAAAAGCCTAATTAGTTGTTAAATTACCAACTCATCAAACCCGCAAACTTGAACCATTGCTTGTCCTCAAGTAATGCAGTTATTATCAAATTAAAAACAGGCCACTCCACTCAACTTTATGCATCAATGACCACTTCAGTCTGGCAAAAAGGAATAAAATCCATCTAAATGACTTGAAAAATAGTCTAAGGCTCATACCTAAGAGCCTAATTAGTTGTTAAATTACAAACTAATCAAACCTGCAAACTTGAACCATTGCTTCTACTCAAGTAATGAAGTTATTATCAGATTAAAAACATGCCACTCCACACAAGTTTATGCATCAATGACCACTTCAGTCTGGACAACCCAAAAATGCTCACCGACTCGTCGAAAAAGATAAGAAAATTCCCCTAATACAAGAAAGATGGAGACATTTCAGGAGGCCACCACCATTCAAAAGAATGATTCACAAGAGCTTTCATTTTTCAAAACGAGGGCATAACTTATCCATAAAGTACACATAACATCTCAACTCATGATCATAGCACATTCAAAGCTTTCCTTAGAGTTTGCATTTCTCATGTCCTATGCACAAATTTACCTTTAATTCAATTGTGCCGTCAAAAAGTGATGATGCATCTCAACGAAGAGAAAATCCATATTTTCTTATCATGAGATCAATATATTCACACAAGGGATTGCGCAAAGAGAAGATTGCACTCACTCTCCCAAAAGAAATCTTCATGCACACAACTTGACCCATAGGCTTGCCCTTCGTGTAATTCTCCACTAATGTAGAGCAACTTCACTTAAAATCACTTAGGAATTGTGGGTCATAATATTGGCTAGGGCTAAGGGCTGGATAAATATTTATCTTTAGTGACTAATGCCTCCCTAATGCCTTAACAAACTTGTAACATCCCATCACCTTGATCAGATCACTCCCCAACATTTTTATTTGCCCATCATCTTCATCTTTTTGTTATCACACCAGCCACCCTTATAACCTTTAGGAATTTCACACTTAGCCTTCCTTATGCAAGAGATAGCACCTATCAATAATTTTTCCTCTTTTTAATAGTTCAATGTTTCTCAACACATTAGTTCACTTATCTTATCACAATATTTGGTGCTACCTCAATTTTTTAGGCTACTCATTCTTTTCCCCAACTCTTTCAAACCCCCAAATTTAGGAGTTTACCTAATTTCACATTCATTTCCTTATCTCTCCCTATTTCTTGGGCTTGAAGCCCCCATTTTTCATCATTTCATTATAGCCATTAGGGAGGATGGGTGCCAAAGAGAGGGATTAAAGAAAATGGTCATTAGGCTTGTAATATTGTTTTCAAGAAAGGGTACAAGGCTCAAATGTTGGCTGTCAAATATTAATTGTCATGAAGGTCATTTTGGTTGAAGTGACTTACAAAAGAGAAACTAAGATTTCACCTTGAGTCACACTTGGGGAAAGTTCTAGACAAGAAGTTGTGCATGAGATTCATGAAAGTCCTTACCACACAAGGCATCACACCTAAAGAGTCCACAAAAGTCGTTATCCACACAAGATGTTGATTTAAAACATCACAACATGCAAATTCATAAGTCAAATAAGGAATCTACAAAGTATGACAAAAAGTGCTATGTTCTTGTTTCAAAAAATACCTGTTCATTATTTCTCATTTTCATGCCCTATTTCAAAATTCCATTCAAAAAATTTTTTGGTGGTACCTCTCAAAATAGCTCCATAGAAGACTCAAAAACGACATGCAATTTTCCTTTAATAAGGTCTCCACTCAATATATCATCGGGAAGTGCCAACCCGGTTCAAAAATTAAAAGAACGGAAAAACAAAGAAATTCTCCTCGGGAAAGAACCGTGGTATAAAGAAAACCCTTGGAGTTTGATTACTATTCTACTATTTACATGGTCAAACAAAAAAAGGACTTAGGTCAAGATGGAATAAACAATTCAATACAAGGACCCCATTCTCATCATTAGCACACTAACATACATTCAAGAATTCAACCAAGTCATTCATTTTCTTCAACATCACAAGCCCGGCGAGGACACTCATCAACAAGATTAAAAATCGTGCTCGACGAAGGCTCACAATTCGGCATCAGATAATAATTAAAAAACAAAATCCCAAAAAGGGATACTTCAAATTATATCAAAATAAAAACATCAGAGACCCCCCAACAAACACTCATCCCCCACCCCNCCAACAAACACTCATCCCCCACCCCAGCTAAGAGAATACATTGTCCCCAATGTATGCATGCAAAATAAAGGGGTAAGAGACTCCTTGAGCAGGTCACTCCTCATCCCCATCATCAGCAGCTTCCCCTGCTCCTATGGCACCATCAAAACTAGCCACTCCCAAATCCTCGGTGTCATCTCCCAAGCCCTCAAATAGATCATCAATTGGGCCGCAAACTGTGGAAGGAGCAGCTATTGCGACGTCAATAACGCTCATGTCAGGCACTTCCACAGGTGTCTGACTTTTCAACTCCTGCACATCGGTTCGGAGAGAGGTGACCACCCCCTCCACTACATTCACCCATTTGTATAATGTTTTAAGGCTCTCACATTGATTTCAGCTCCCATTTGACTGTTTGAGCAATGAGTGTAGGGAGACTCCTAGCCAACTTTTGGAGTTGGCTCTCATGAGAGTTGGTCATTTCCACGAGTTGGTGGAGACCATTCGGCTGAGAGGATGTTGGGGGGGGGGATGCTCCTCTAAGAGGTATGTTACCAAAGGTTTGACTCTTAGCTTCTTGGTGGGATACATTCAAATCTGGGGCATGTGGTAACTACTCTGACCCATGGGATAGTGATCCCTCTACCAACCCAAAAAGCTTGCAATCTCTTCCTCTTAACTGCGGGTGCTTCGGCATCTCTTTTCCTATCTAAGACGATCACTCCTGAGGAAGGGACATGGATCTCATCAGGGAACAATGGCACTCCCTCTTGTAAACACATCTGGGAAATGAAGACAATATATGGCATTGAGGTGCTGGCCTATCTTGCCTTCCGCTTTATTTGTTGGGCCACAATCTCCCCAAAGTTAAGGGGACTGTAGACGTGATGCAGTCTATGAGAATTGCTATCTCGAAGCTGACCCGCTGCTCATTTTTGGAAGGAATGATGCGACCACAAATAAAATCCAACCATAACTTGGCCTCGAACTTCAGTCGTGGCGAGAAATTTTGCCACCCATGGAGTCCTATAGTGGAGTGTCAACTGCGATGATGGGGGCTATCCAGGTGAACTGATTTTTCATGTCAGCAATCCTAGCCATGTACTCTATGCCCAGGTCAATTTTGTCTTCCCAGAATAGATAATTGATTGCAACTGGAGTTATGTCTACCTCCACCCCACATACCATGACTGATGGTAGGCAGGGGACTTCATCGATTTTTCCTTTATTCTTCATGATGTCTTATCTATCCTGGTAGGAAGCATATAACTCCAGCTCAAGCTGGGCTAGTAGTCTGGGAAAGGATTGGTGAAAGCAATACACTGCCTATCTATGAACTGAGCGGTGATATTGGGCAAGTCCCTCGCAGTCCCTCCAAATCGAACCTCTTTTCCACCTTTATCGACCGGCCCTTGCATAGAGTGTAGTTCCCTTTCATGTCGGGCACACAAAATATGATGGCCTCTCTAGAGTCGGCGGGTGTTGTGGAGGCTTTGGCCTTGCCTTTGCCAGTGTTCCTAGATGAAGACATTTTGTAAAAGCATGATGTTAGTGGCAGCCATAATGTATTGAATTAAACGGATCATAGAAAATAAACGGATACCATTAAACGGATCGTAGAAAATAACTTGTAAATTAATCATAAAGGCAGGAGAAAAATAAAATAAAATACTACAAGTAGTAATAAAGTAGAAGAGAAAGATACTTACAAAGAGTTGTTTATTGATAAGAGGGAAAACTAGAGAACATAGAGAGGTTTGGGAAATTTTGAAGTGAGTGTAGTGTTTTCCGAATGCCCCTCCACATACAAGGTGAAGGTCATTAAAGGGATCGTAGAAAATAACTTGGAAATTAATTACAAAGGCAGGAGAAAAATAAAAGAAAATACTACAAGTAGTAATAAAGTAGAAGAAAAAGATACTTACAA
>JACEIK010000235.1:330002-342963 GCA_018107945.1 Datura stramonium | reverse complement strand
TTTCTTTGTGAAGTATTTACTGGTTATCTTATCTAATTTCTTTTATCTTATTCCTTTAGGTCTGGTGACGGGAACACCATCCAGGTCCGGCTCTAGTATCTAAACTTTAGAGCTAATCCAACGAAAATTACAGGCTTTCAAACATCTAGACCTTGATTAAACGGTTACCCAACTTAAGGAATAAAACTAAGAAAATAGAGTAAGAATATCAACAAAACTAAACACAAAAATAACCGCTCAAGAGTAACATAATTTCGACTGGCTCTAGGATAGTATAAAGATTTAGCTACTCAAACTCATACTCCTCGCGTCCAACATGGTTCTGATGAATGTGGTGCACAACAAATTTATAAATAAGACTCTACTAGACATGACTTGCAGACTCCCTAGGATACGACCTGCTCTGATACAAAGTTTGTCACGCCCCACCTTGGGAGGCATGACTAGTACCTAATGCCATACTAGAATCTGGGTTAACCTAGATGGGCATAGGCACCTCTGGTACCTACTAGCTACTCAAAATCAAGAAAACAAACTGCTATATCTCAACTGTAAACACAGCCTCGGGTCGACAAGGTCATGCAACACCTGTAAAAATAAACAGCTAATCCAACCAACATAACATCAATAGGGATCCTATGCGAGCTAACAAGACCACCATGCTTTCTAGTTATAATGGAAAGGAAAATAAGCAGCTACACTAGGCCCCACACGGCCAATGCATAAAATAAGACATACATGGGCCCCATACGGCCAACAACAACAAACTAACTAAAGACTGTAGTCTGCAAGCCTCTAGGAGTGAAAATATTGGTCGGGACAGGGACCTGGCCTACCCAAATGCTATACATATGAAAGACAAATAAACCTCTACCACCTGGCAACTCAGAATGAAAGGAGCTGGCAAATCTGCTGACTCTGAATATCTGCTAGGAGATTTTGAAACTTGTCTGTTTAAACATGTAGGCAAGTATGCAGTGCGCCATAGTTGGGATTCAATACAATATGTACTAAATATGTAAGGCAGTAAATAAGACTGAATAGAAGCTGATAAAGAACTGGAAGTAAATAACAAGAAGGGGAAGAAATTAACCTGTAAGCTTTATTATCCTTAACCTGCAACTAACAAAGCACTACACGTATATGAACTAAGACTGTAGAACCATACACTCATAAGCTATAACTAGCAGGAAAGAACACAAATAAGAACCTAATCTGGCCCCCATAAGCCTGGAAGGTACAACCAACACAGAAATAACCTACCGGGCCCCTCATAAGCCCTGACAAGTACACTTTAATCTATCTACCCCTATCTAGGTTCCTATGACTCTGCTGGTGCTATAGCCAACTTACCTATCCCTAGGTCTGCAACTGAATCCGCTTAGGTCCTGTAGCTGTGTATGAGTCTGGTGGACTCCTGTAACTGCACCTTGGGCACCAGGATCGACGAGGGTCAGTGATGCCTATATGACATAAAAATAATAGTACAACCATGAAATGGTTTGTAATATGGCCTTTTGGCCTCTATGTAGTCCCTTGGTACAACATCTATCTCCTTGGAGCGATCTATATAGCCACGTAGGCACTGACTCAACTAGTAACCCTGAGGTTGGTCAACGGAAGACTATCCTAGGTGGGGTCAATCCCAACCGGAATACTACACTCCGATCTCAACTAGCCACTCAAAAAGGCATATTTAGCTCTTAAGGCCTAATGCGACCGCTACTCGCCCTTAGAATAGTCTGTATAGTTGTTAACAGACACACATCGTGCGCCTATATCTGATCAGAGGATCCTGATAGTGATCATAATCTCTAATGGTCTGGACCGAATAGGGCGAGATCTAGAGTGGCCTAGCGATACTCTGAATGTCATGCTAGGACAGTGGTAGCTCATAAGTAGACCGTAAGGTCGCAAAAGATCAACTATCTAATTCCTTTTCTTAGGACAATTGTAGGGCTGCCACTTGATCGGGTATGCTCCTGAGTAGTCAGCCCTAACCCATCACAAACAGTTTACTATAATTCTTATCCTGAAGGTAATACTACACTAATATGGTTCTATTTCCTGAGACTTTAACTTGATCTGTTCAGATTCCCTATGTCTTTGCTGGACGATTCCTAATTGCGTGGGTAAGTCTATTTGGACTCAGCCACTCACGACAACCTATACTTGAGTGTCTTATAAAAACAAGCTGGGTGTTAGCCCCGCATTTAAATACTGATAAGGTTCCCTCACTAGGGTACCCACGAGTCTATTTGGCTCCTACAATTGGGATAACCTCTAGGGCAACCTGTATGATAAGCACCAAGTCGATTCAAACTAACTGTCATTGGCGGTAGCTAACTAGACGGCGGGCTGTCACTCACTTCACCGAGGCAACCCCGGTGCCATGGACTCTAGGGTAGGACCATCTTATTCAAACTCTAGCCCTGGAGGAATGAAGGTACAGTAACGGCCTCTGAGCGAGCATTACTGTCTATACGGGCGTCAAATTGGAAGTTATATCGCTCGTCTGCCCCCTATGCTGCCCAACTTACCGAATCAGGCCCAATAGCAAACTCTAAGCTTCTAAGGCCTTGACCTGGCAACAACACATTAGAATCCTACTAAAACAGTGAACATAAGGATAAAGGGCTTGCTACAATGCTTCTAGTGTGTCACAGCTAACCTGCTCTTTCCCGACGAGGGATACTTTCCAACAGCTAACAATAACATATATAAGCCTTACGTATAAGCAGCAACTAATACAACACATGTGGTTGTTATCAATGTTCGAAAGCATAAGTCGTATCATTATACGACGAGAATAAATTCGACGGAAAGGCCTTAACATACCTCGAAAGCTGACTTTCGTTCATTAAATAGTTCTCCACCTGAAACCAGTAATTCCACTTAGTTTTTGCCTTTACATTGAGAGAATACAACTATTTTCAATAATAAAAATGGCCAAGTTTTTGCCTTTACATTGAGAGAATACAACTATTTTCAATAATAAAAATGGCCAATAATTATATCTTTTTCAATAGGGTTAGCTGTAACTTCAACTCCATTTCATTCGGCCGAAAACTTACAATTTCTCGAGAGTTTAGAAGGAAGAAATGCTTACCTATTGCCTGTGGCCATTTATAATCCAATTTGGAGCAATTCTAACAACCTTTACTCGGTGGGGTTCCGATGTACCGGGCGAATTTTCAAGAAATAACTTCATAGATATGCTTCTCATTGGCCTAGAACTCGTTATCCAAGATAAATTTGCATTTGGGAAAAGTTTAGCGACGTAATTTGATGGAAAATGGATGAAAAAGAGATAGGAAGTGTCGCAGGGCCATAATCTGAATTTGGGGAAATGTTAATGAAATGGGACTTCATACTTGAAACACACATATATAGACGCGGTGGGGGAGGTCCACGGCGCGCTCCCCATCATGATGTTTTGCAAGCGCGATGCGCCACCCAACGAGGGGGAGGGGGTCCATGATGCGGCGCCCGTAGCGGCCTGCTTCCGGCCCTCTTCCACCGGCTAGCTCGGCACCATGCTCGTGCCTTTATCCCTTGAACCTTTTTCCATGTACATCATACTCCAAAACTCTTGACATATGTATGAATGCATCGTCTAGATGATAGGAACTTACAGGGTATAACATCATCCCCTCTTAAGAACATTCGTCCTCGAATGTAGTCTTAAGCTTAAGAGACTCAACTTTGCTAGAGAAATTCCGGCAGAGTCTCCCCTATAGTGTGGACTCTTCAGAGAAACTGAAATGTAGAAAAGTCCCACACAGGCATCTCACAGAATGGTACTTGCAACTGAAACATAGGTCCATCACATATATGTAAACAACTGATAATAATGGTAACCAAAATTAACTGTATAACATCTGAAATGATCTCGCTTTAACTTAAATTGTCTGAGTCTATATATCCTTGTCGTAGTTGCATTATTCATAGTTTTTAAATTCATTTGTTCTATATTTCTGTCCCCCCATGATACCCTACTCAGCTACAACTTTGGTTCTCAAGATGGCTCATGTAACTATTAGAGTCCCTCTGTGGAACAATGCTTCTTTACCTTGAACATCCTCAATTGGATCAATCCGAGACAAGGTATTCTACGTGCTTGCATAGTCTTGATGAACAGATCCTAGCCCCGAAGGTAACTTTTCCTCATAGGCGACTTGTAAGTAGACTACTTTAATTATGTTTTTGATTATTTGTACGAACATGAGTGGCTAAAAACCCTTACTCTAGGGTTGAGGCCACATGATATGAATGTAATTGCATGAATTCTTCTTTGGTTTGAGTTGTTAGTTGTTGTTTTGTCTTACATTCTTCCTTATTGTTATTTTTATGCTTGATTACCATGAAAACAAACTCGTTAAGCTTAGGTAAAAGCTCGAAAGAGTAAGCCTAGGCTAGAATACAAGAATGTAGGGAGCAAGTTCTTATCTTTACAATAGGATAGCGGTTAGGATAAAGATAATACCTAATTTGCCTTGCTTGGTTAGTAGAATGGGATGATAGCTAGACACCGACTTAGAATTGTCGCATCACCGCTCGTAGAAGTAATTGTGAATCTAAGTCAGGTTAAATGATTAGAGGTACGAAAGTCCATAATCAAGGGCATAAACCCCATAAACCACATCCACATAGTTAAATTGCTCACGAATTAGGACGTCACATTCCCGCTCAACGATGTAGGTGTGAGACTAGTTTGTTGTGTTAAGAGGCTCAAAAGACCATGAACACCGCATTTTAATTATGTGAGGCAACAACTGAAGATTTCATACTCGAACCATTATGAAATGTAGCATTGCATGATTATCAGGCCTTAACTCTAGTTTCTTCTTGTATTGTTTCTCGATTGTTTTGTGATCACCCCTAGATTTAATTAGAATTCTCCTAAAACTCTTAAATCAACACTTGTGAAGGTTAACTTGATACTTGAACTTGAATATTCGATGAACTAGTCCAATCCCTATGGGTTTGACATCTGGCTCTTAAAAGGGCCACTGTATTACTTGTACTACCGCGTACGCTTGCGCGTGTGCTGGGTGAAACAAGTTTTTGGCGCCTTTGCCGGGGACTGGAGAAATTTAGTAAATTTTTAGTTTTTGTGTGATTTTTAATTTCCTTAAGTGTTGAAAAACTTGGTCTTAGTCTTCTATATTGCAAGTAACAGGTTGTCCTTGCACAATTGGCAAGGAATAGAGAGCTGGTGGAACCTTTGTTGGAACCTGAACGCCAGTACATTTGCTCAGGAGGGAAGCTCTAGAGAGAAAGTTGAAAAGGTTATAAGAACAGTTACAACAACCTCCACCAGTCGAGCAAGCAGAGTTGTTTCCTAAACCAATGGAATCCCGACCAGTTCGCGAAATGGCAATCCCACTAGCGACGAATGTGACCTCCAGTATCTACAAACCGGAGCCCGTAGGGAACTTTGATCTTAAGCAGAATATGGTGCAACTGTTACATTCCAGTGGCCAATTCACTGGGATGACACATGAGGACCTACAACAGCACTTACAAAATTTCCTGGATATCAGTGACACTTTTGTCCCCATCAGAGTGTCAACTGACTATGTCCGACTCAAACTCTTCCCATTTTCATTGTTGGGAGAGCAAAAAAGGTGGTCGAAGGCTGAGCCACCTAATTCTATTACTTCTTGGGACGACCTAGCAAGGAAGTTCCTTATCAGATTCTTCCCTTCAGGCAAGACTGCCAAGCTCAAAAGTGAGATATTAAGCTTTAAGCAGAGGACGGAGGAGAACTTATATTTGGCTTGGGAGAGATTCAAGTCATTGTTGAGAGACTTACCCCACCACCAGCAGTCTAATAAGGTGTTAGGTCACACCTTTGTAGAGAGTCTAGACCCACCTACGAAGATTCTATTAGACTCTGCATCGATGGGTAAGCATTGGAGAAGACATATGATGAATTGTACACTCTGTTGAACAGGATTGCTCAAGGAAATCAAGAGTGGCATAGAGAATCATCAAAAAGGGGAAGGAAAGAGAGCAGCAGGGCTGATAGAAGTGGATAGTGTCAATGCCTTAGCAGCACAACTAGCATCATTTCAACATCAAATGATGACTTAGTTCAACAAACTGAGTATGAACCAACCGCAAGGACAGGTGAATGCAATTCAGCAGGCTCTGTGGTAGTAATGGGTATAATACAGAATCCTGCGGGGCCAATCCTGAATGAGTCAATTTTGTGGGGAATGTTCAGAGAAATAATCAGAATTTTGGGAACACCTACAATAAAAGTTGGCAAAATGGCCCAAACATTTCTTGGGGTGGCAATCAGATTCAAAGCTTCCAACAACCTCAGCAGCAGCAATATCAGCAGCAAAACAGGCAGAATAGTGGCCAGTCAATCAGCAGCAACATTGAGGAGATGTTGCAGAAAATTATGGCTACTCAGACCCAATTGGAAGAGAATCAGGCACGGATGGCTTCAAATTTGAAAAATCAGCAGTTGGCCACTCGCAATTTAGAGAAGAAGATGGGTCAATTAGCAGCTGCTCAGCACACCATACCTTAGGGAGGGTTACCCAGTGACACAGATACAGGCCCCCACTAGGTCAAATGCCATCAGTCTGAGGAGTGGCAAGCAATTGGCTGATGCATCGCTGAAGGAAAAGAGAAATGAGGTGCAACCGAAGCTGGTTAGACAGGGTCCATCCACTGACAAGGGAGATAATCAGAGTGCGTAAAAATGCAATGCACAATCATCATTGCAGCCAACACAGATACCACCACCACCATTCCCGCAAAGGCTCAAGAGGAGCAAGGAGGAAGAATGCTTTAATAGTTCTTTGTTATTTTCAAAGAACTTCACATCAATTTGTCCTTACTTGATGTTTTGCAGGGAATGTCAAAGTACGCTAAGTACTTGAAAGATGTGGTGGACAATAAAGTTAGGTTGATGGATGTCCAAACAATAGCACTAACTGAGGAGTGCAGCTACAGGGTAATGAGCAAGATGTCGAAAATGCTCAAGGACCCAGGGAGTTTTACCCTCCCCATACAAATTGGTAAAGCTGAATTGATAAGGGCTCTTTGTGGTTTAGGGGTAGCAGTAAGTCTAATGCCCCTATCTTTGTTTAACACCTTGGGGTTGGGTTAGCCGAGGCCAACACGAGTAATGCTGCATTTGGCAAACAAGTCCAGAGTGGCACTAGAGGGAATAATTGAGTACCTTCTCATCAAAGTGGGTAAGTTCATTATACCCGTTGATTTCATCATTCTTTATTTTAAGGTTGATGACAAGGTACCCCTGATCTTGGGACAACCATTCTTGGCCAACTGGAGGAGCCATCATAAATGTGAGAGAAGGTACCCTTAAAATGAGGATCGATGATGAAGAAGAGCTCTTCAAAGTCTACCAAGAGATCTACCCACCCACACACTATAGATATCTTTGTAAGATCAATGTGTTGTTAGATGCTAAGTGTGGGGTATCAGATTCCATGGGTCCACTATTGCAGGAGATGATGACATTTCAGCCTGAATCTGATGGAGGGAAAAATTGGAAAAGAAGTTGGAAGTAGAGAGGGACAGAGTGGAGGTTGTTCCCTCTAAAAACAAGAAGAAAAGTAGATGGTTCTTGAAAGGGAACACTGGATTAAGGATATCCTGAGAAGGATAGTCCATGTCGTGCCGCGACGTAAAATCAGGCGCTTCTTGGAAGGCAATCCAAGAGTACCACAGGTATAAATTTATTTTCATTTTATTTTTAAATTTGTTTACTTTCACTTGTTGTTGTTGTTTTTGGTAACTTAAGCACAGATTAAGGGGAAGTCTGAGTACCCTTAGAAGAGGAAGCTAAGGAGCATGGAAAGAGGATGAGTGTGGGGTCGGTGACCCATGTGTTAAAAAATGGTGGAAAACATGTTGCTAGTTAGGCCTAGAGGCCTTAGGAAGTATCTCTCACCCTTATTTTAATTGTAAATGATGCTTTGGAGACATAGCATATTTTAAGTTTGGGGTGAGAGAAATTTCAAAATTTTGTGCTAAGTGATTTTGGATGAATGTGGTGCTGGGTGTAATGTTTGTGTTGAAAAAGTTTGAATTGAGCACATTTCACCCACCCTTTGGTTTTTCTTTTCGGTTCTTTTTCGAAGGGGGAACTTTGAACCAATGAATAAAATTTTTCTCTGTCTGTACATACTTGGTGTTAGTCATAGTTAGGGACTTTTCCTAACGATGGATGGATGATGACCGTCTTGAGGAAAAATTAGTCAATAGGTTTGTGTTGTGAACCCTTAGCTGATTGATGGCTCGATGTTCTTGTTATGTGTTGTACATGATTGTGAGATGCAAGTGATGTAAATTGTGAAGCATGCTTAGCAGTTGTATAACTCTGTTTGAGATACCTAGGCTCTTGAATATGACTCTATATGCTTAAAGCTTTGTTTGAATTCTTGTGATTAGCTAAGTTAAGAGTCTACTGAATTTGTCTTGAATTAAGCATGTGCTGTGTGTGTAAGGTTTTTGAATATTACATGCTATTGTATAGTGTCTAGAACTTCCCGGGTGTGTATACAAAACGAAATGAGGGATGCCGATTGTAGGAGATGATTTAGGAATTTCTTTGAATGATCCTAATTTTTATCTTTCTCTTTACCTACCTTTAAGATATGATCCTAGTGAGCCCCATTGAGCCTTTAGCCTATTCTTTTCTAGCCACAAAATGAGCTTAATCCTTTATTTTCAATAGCTTTGAATTTGATCCAAAAACTCCTAAGCGCTTAAGTGAAAATGCAAAAGAAGTTAAGGAGTGAGGAGTTGTAGGAAGAAGGAAAAGAGCAGTTGTGGGAGTTGAAGAAAAGGTTAGTGGTGCACTTGTTTAAAATGAATAAGAGTTATTAGGGAGTAAAAGAAGAAAAGAGCAAAAAAGAAAATTGCTTAAGTACTCCTTACTAATAGCTTAAGTGTGTCTAATGAAATGGGAAAAAAAAGAGGAAAATAGGATTTGAAAAGAATAAAGGTGAAGTAAGAGGAGAGATATTTGTAACGAAAGGGTGATATCTTAAAAGCGTTTAGGGAAGATAGTCACTATTACTGGCCAGAATAGTACCTACCCGTCCCTTAGCCTACACTACAACCCACCAAGTCCTACTTGATCTTACTTCAAACATTCCTAAATTAGTGGTGTAAAATACTAAAGGCAAGCTTATGGGTCAATACATGTGGCATGTGAATTCTTTGTAAGAGAGCTTATTTCTTATTCATATACCCATATATGTCACATTTTCACAAAACTTATGAGTGAAAAAATGGATAACTCTCTTGTGGTGAGGGGAATTGTTTGATGTAGGATAAAATTCATCTCGGATTTCTTGGTTGGTTAATTTGCATGAGTTTGTTGAGTTTGAGAGTCGATTCTTGAGGCTAGAAATTCTTAACATAGTTATATGAGATTTTAATGGTTATATCTTGCATGCTCTATTTTTAACTTGCCATCTAAAACAATAGGTGTAGCCTTAGCTTGAATTGTCTTGCTTTAATTAGCTATGTGCGAGTTCTTCATGTGCATGAGATGTAATAGAGTTGTTCGAGGACGAACAAGGCTTTAAGTGTAGGGCACTGATCTTTGCATTAATTATGTGCCCAAAGTGCTATTTTATACCTTGGTTTAGTCAAGTTTGTCAAATTAAATAATTACATTTTTATGTGATTTTGTATATTTATGTGCATAAACTAACCAATGTGATTAGCTCTTTGTTTTATAGGTGAAAAATTTCTAAGGATGAGCTTAATATGATGATGCATTAAGATTAAGGAAGATCGGGATTGAGTGCAAAGAAAGGGACTTGAAGAAAACATGGAAGTGCCATGAGTACACCTTGCAGCATGCCACGGCAAGAGATTGCTGCAATGGACATGTCACGCACATGGCGTGCACACGAGATCCTTGCCAGGCAGTGTGCCTGCACGACAGCGCCATGCCACACCGTCCAAGCTCTGCGCCAACAGGCATGTCACGCCTCATTCCATGCGCGCGCGAGGAGATGTCAACTACCGAGATTCCAGTGATGCTGCGCGTCCAGTCCGTGCCACATGCGAGAGGCGCAATGGACTCCGTGCCATGGCCGAAGCCCTCGCCCATGCCTTACCAAGGATACCTATCCAATGCACCTGCGCGACCAGTTCGTGCCACAGAGCTGCTGCTGCGTGATAGGAAGCGCCGCACGGGGCTGGTCCATGGCCGGCCAAAATTTGAATTCTTTCCATTTAATATAACTAGGACACTTAGCTCCTAAAAATGATTTTATCACAAAATATTTTGAGAACAGCGGAAAGGAGCGAAGGGAGAAAGGAAGAACTCTACCTAGGGTTCACTAATTTTCATTCTCTTTTAACTACTCTTGTAAATACACTACTTTTATTATGTTTTTGAGTATTTGTACGAACATGAGTGGATAAAACCCTTCCTCTAGGGTTGAGGCCACATGATATGAATGTAATTGCATGAATTCTTCTTTGGTTTGAGTTGTTAGTTGTTGTTTTGTCTTACATTCTTCCTTATTGTTGTTTTTATGCTCGATCACCATGAAAACAAACTCGTTAAGCTTAGGTAAAAGCTTGAAAGAGTAACCCTAGGCTATAATACAAGAATGTAGGGAGCAAGTTCTTATCTTTACAATNATTTAGGATCACTATGATCGAAGGATATATGATAACATGCATGAATGGGATAGAGGTTAGGATAAAAATTATACCTAATTTTCCTTGCTTAGTTAGTAGAATGGGATGATAGCTAGACACCGACTTAGAATTGTCGCATCACCGCTCGTAGAAGTAGTTGTGAAGCTAAGTCAAGTTAAATGATTAGAGGTACGAAAGTCCATAATAAAGGGTATAAACCCCGTAAACCATATCCATGTAGTTAAACTGCTCACGAATTAGGATGTCATATCCCTGCTTAACGATGTAGGTGTGACACTAGTTTGTTGTGTTTAGAGGCTCGAAAGACCATAAATAATGCATTTTAATTATGTGATACAACAACTGAAGATTTCATACTCGAACCATTGTGAATTGTAGCATTGCATGATTATCAGGCCTTAACTCTAATTGCTTCTTGTATTGTTTCTCGATTATTTTATGATCACCCCTAGATTTAATTAGAATTCTCCTAAAACTCTTAAATCAACACCTGTAAAGGTTAACTTGATACTTGAACTTGCTTATTCGCTGAATTAGTCCAGTCCCTGTGGGTTCGACATCCGGCTCTTAAAAGGGCCACTGTATTACTTGTACGACCGCGTACGCTTGTGCGTGCACTAGGGCGCAATAGAATACTGCACTACGATCTCAACTAGCCACTCAAAAAGGCATATCTAGATCTTAAGGCCTAACGCGACCGCTACTTGCCCCTAGAATAGTTTGTATAGCTGCTAACAGGCACACATCGTGCGCCTATATCTGATCAGAGGATCATGATGGTGATCATAATCTCTAACGGTTTGGACTAGATAGGGCCAGATCTAGAGTTGCCTAACGATACTCTGAATGTCATGCTAAGACAGTGGTAGCTCAAAAGCGGATCGTAAGATCGCGAATGATCAACTATCTAATTCCTTTTCTTAGGACAACTGTAGGGCTGCCGCTTGACCGGGTATGCTCCTGAGTAGTCAGCCCCTAACCTTTCACAGACATCTTACTATAATTCTTAGCCTGAAGGTAATACTTCACTAATATGGTTCTATTTCCGAGACTTTAACTTGATCTGTTCAGATTCCCTATGTCTTTGCTGGATGATTCCTAACTGCGTAGGTAAGTCTATCTGGACTCAACTGCTCACAAAAACTTGTACCTAAGTGTATTATAGAAACAAGCTGGGCATTAGCCCCGCATTTAAATACTGATAAGGTTCCCTCCATAGGGTACCCACAGGTCTATATGACTCATACGACTGGGGTAACCTCCCGGGAAACCTACATGATAAGCACTAAGTCAACTGAAACTAACCATCACTGGCAGTAACTAAATAGATGGCGGGCTGTCATTCACTTCACCGAGGCAACCCTGGTGCCGTGGATTCTAGGGTAGGACCATCTTATTCAAACTCTAGACCTGGAGGCATGAAGGTACGCCAACGGCCTCTGAGCGAGCGTTACTATCTATAAGGGCGTCAAACTGGAAGTTATATCACCCATCTGCCCCCTATGCTGACCAACTTACCGAATCAGGCCCAATAGCTAACCCTAAGCTTCTAAGGCCTTGACCTGGCAGCAACACATCAGAATCCTGCTAACACAATGAACATAAGGACAGAGGGTTTGATACAATGCTTATAGTGTGTCACAGCTAACCTACTATTTCCCCACGAGGGATATTCTAACAGCTAACCATAACATATATAAGCATTACCTACATGCAGCAGCTAATACAACACATGGGATTTTTATCTACGTTCGAACGCATAAGTCGTATCTTTACACGACGAGAATAACTTGCCAAATGAAAGGCCTTAACTTACCTCGAAATTCGACTTCCCTTTATTAAAAAGTTCTCCACCTGAAACCAGTAATTCCACTTAGTTTCCGCCTTTACACTGAGAGAATACAACTATTATCAATAATAAAAATGGCCAATAATAATATCTTTTTCAATAGGGTTAACTACAACTTTAACTCCATTTCATTCGGCCAAAAATTTATAATTTCTCGAGAGTTTAGAAGGAAGAAATGCTTACCTATTGCTTGTGGCCGTTTAGAATCCAATTTGTAGCAGTTACGACAACCTTTACTCGGTGGGGTTTCGATGTACCAGGCGAATTTTCAAGAAATAACTTCGTAGAGATACTTTGTGTAGTCCTAGAACTCGTTATCAAAGATGAATTTGCATTTGGATGGAGTTTAGTGGCGTAATTTGATGGAAAATGGATGAAAAATAGAGAGGAAGTGTCGTAGGGCTGTAATCTGACTTTGGGGAATATATTTTATAT
>JACEIK010000235.1:272260-308948 GCA_018107945.1 Datura stramonium | reverse complement strand
ATAGGGGAGTGCTAGATTGGATCAGATATCTATTTTATGTGTGGTAGACCTGGGTACAGGCGCCGGGAGTGTCATTTGGCTAGGCAGGATGATGGTAGAGGCCGTGCTCAAGCTATCTGTTTAGCAACAGCACTAGCATGCCCAGCTCACCAGGGTGCATCCACCAATGCAGGTGGTGGTCAGCACTAGAATAGGTTTTATGCCCTTGCATTTTGCCAGGAGTAGGAGACTTCACCAGATGTGGTCGCGGGTATGTTACAAGTATTCCACTTTGTTGTATATGTGTTGTTAGATCTAGGGGATACCTTATCCTTTTACACACCCTATGTTTCTAGTAGTTTCAGAGTCTATCCCAAAATCCTATCAGAACCCTTCTTAGTCTCTACTCCAGTCGGTGATTCAGTTGTAGCTCGACGGGTATATAGAAATTGCCCTGTCACAGTCCTTTAGAAAGTCACCTCAGCAGATTTAGTAGAGCTATCCATGATAGATTTTGATGTTATATTTGGTATGGATTGGCTACATGCATGTTATGCCTCAGCTAATTGCAGAACCCGTGCGGTAGAGTTCCGATTTTGGGTGAGCCAGTCATAGAGTGGAAAGGTAGTTCAGTTGTGCCTATAGGTCATTCTGTTTCCTACCTTAAGGATAGAAAGATGATCTCTAAGGGTTGTGTTTACCATCTAGTTAGGGTTAAGGATTCTACATATGAAACCCTGACTATCCAATCAGTTGTTGTAGTGTGTGAATATCCAAAAGTGTTTCCAGATGATTTAGTGGGAATTCCTCTCGAGCAGGAGAATGATTTTGGTATTGACCTTCTTTCCAATGCGCAACCTATATCTATTCCTCCTTATAGAATGGCCCCAGCTGAGCTAAAGAAATTGAAGGAGCAGTAGAAGGATCTCTAAGACAAGGGTTTCATCAGGCCTAGCAAGTCCCTTTAGGGTGCACCAGTACTTTTTGTCCGAAAGAAGGATGGTTCCCTTCGGATATGCATTGATTATAGGAAATTGAACAAGGTCACAGTCAAGAACAAGTATCCCCTCCCCAGAATTGGTGACTTGTTTTACCAGCTTCAGGGTGCCAAGTGTTTTTCAAAGATAGATCTCAGATATGGATATCATCAGCTCGGGATTAGAGAGAGTGACACTCCAAAGAAAACCTTTAGTACTTGGTATGGTCACTATGAGTTTGTAGTTATTTCTTTAGGACTAACGAATGCTCTTGCAGCTTTTATGGATTTGATGAAAAGGGTGTTCAAGCCGTACTTAGACATGTTCATGATTGTGTTCATAGATGACATCCTCATATACTCTCGGAGTGAAGAGGGCTCATTTGAGGGTGGTGCTACCGACTCTTAAGGATCGTCAGCTATATGCTAAATTCAACAAGTGCAAGTTTTGGTTAAACTCGGTAGCATTTTTAGGTCATATGGTGTCAAGTGAGGGTGTACAGGTGGACTCTCAAAAGATAGAAGCCATATAGAATTGGCCTAGACCAGTGAGTCCTTCAAATATCAAGAGTTTCTTGGGCTTAGCTGATTACTACAGGAGGTTTGTTGAAGGGTTTTCATCCATTGCAACATCGCTGACTAAGTTGACCGAGAAGAAAGTGAAGTTTCAATGGTTGGAGGCCTATGAGAAGATCTTCCAAGAGTTGAAGACTCAACTCACCTCAACACCAGTGTTGACTCTACTTGAGGGTACTAATGGGTTTGTGATTTATTGTGATGCCTCAAGAATCGGCGTTGATTGTGTATTAATGTAGCACAGTAAGGTTATAGCCTATGCTTCCAAGAAGCTGAAAGTCCATGAAAAGAACTACCCAACTTACGACCTCTAGTTGGCAGCTATACTATTTTCCTTGAATATTTGGAGACACTATCTGTACGGGGTCCATATGATGTGTTTACGGACCATAAAAGCCTATAGTACGTGTTCACCTAAAGGATCTAAATCTACGTCAAAGGAGGTGGTTGGAGCTTCTTAAGGATTACGATATGAGTGTCCTTTATCATCAAGGCAAGGCTAATGTGGTGGCAGATGCTCTTAGCAGGCTTTCTATGGAGAGTGTGACCCATGTAGATGAGGAGAGGTAAGAGTTAGTGAAGGATGTGCATCGACTTGCATAGCTAGGAGTTCGTCTTGTTGACTCGACAAATGGTGGTGTCATTGTTCAGAATGGATCAGAATCTTCCTTGGTGACCGAAGTCAAAGTTAGACAAGACGAGGATCCTATTTTGGTAAAGTTGAAGGAAGCTGCTCAGAATCAGAAGGTCGAGGTCTTCTCTCAAGGGGGAGATGGTGTACTATGATATTAGGGTCGTTTGTGTGTACCAGGTGTTGATGACTTGAGGGAGCGGATGTTTCATGAGGCTCATGGTTCCAGATATTCCATACATCCAGGTTCCACTAAGATGTACTGTGACCTATGGGAAGTTTATTGGTGGAAAGGCATGAAGAAGGACATAACAAAATTTGTGACTAAGTGTTTGAATTTTCAGCAAGTGAAGGTTGAGCATTAAATACCCATAGGTGTGCTTCAAGAAATTAGTATCACTATTTGGAAGTGTGAGTAAATCAATATGGACTTCATCACAGGGTGGCCTCGTACTCGTCGATAGTAGGACTCTATTTGGGTGGTTGTAGACAGGTTGACTAAAGCAACTCATTTTCTACTGGTCAAAACTACCAATTCAGCGGAGGATTATGCTAAATTGTATATTCGAGAGTTAGTTAAGTTGCATGGAGTTCCCTTGTCCATCCTATCGGATAGAGGTACTCAATTAACCTCCTAGTTTTGGAGATCGTTTCAGAAGGGACTTGGTACTCAGGTCAAGCTTAGTACAACTTTTCATCCGCAAACAGATGTTAAGCTAAATGGACCATTCAAACTCTTGAGGGAATGTTGAGAGTGTGTGTGATTTATTTCAAGGGTATATAACAACAATTACCATTCCAGTATTCAGATGGCTCCATTTGAGGCTCTTTATTGGCAGAGATGTAGATCGCCTATTGGTTGGTTTGAAGTCGGTGAAGCTACATTTATAGGACCGAATTTAGTTCATGAGTCTATGGAGAAGTTTCAGCTTATAAGGGAAAGGTTGAAAACAGCTCAGAGTCGCCAAAAGTCCTATGCAGATGTGAGAAGGAGGGAACTTGAGTTTGAGATTGATAGTTGGGTGTTGCTGAAGGTATCTCACATGAAGGGAGTGATGAGATTTGGAAATAAAGGGAAACTCAGTCCCCCTTATGTTGGCCCATATAGAATTGTGAGACGTGTTGGCAAGGTGGCTTAAAAGTTGGAGTTTCCCTCAGAATTGGCTTCAGTACATCCTGTTTTCCATGTGTCGCTTTTAAAGAATTGCATGGGTGATCCAGCTTTGGTTGTCCCGGTGGAGAGCATAGGCATGAAGGATAACCTTAGCTACGAATAGGTTCCGGTTGAAATACTTGATCGTCGGGTTCAGAAGTTAATAAATAAAGAAGCAGCCTTGGTAAAGGTTTTTTGGAGTAATCAAGATATTGAAGGAGCTACGTGGGAAGCAGAAGCAGATATGATGGCCAAATACCCGCATCTATTTCCTTCCGGTTCAGTTTCAGCTTGAGGTATCAATTTCATCCCTAATACTCTATTTAGTCTCATGTTTAGTTCATGTGTTCCTGTTTCTTTCATGTCAATGTGTGTATGTGTGGTTCATGAATTCAACTCAATCATGTATTTCAGTCCGGAGTCAGTCACTCCGTTAGTTTTTAGCTTTAGATATTCAGTATTTCGGATGATAGGTTTTTTCCAAGTGATTCAGTATGTTTACCCCACGTTCGAGTAAGAATGTTCCTAAGAGGGAGGTATTGTAATACCCCGAAAGTTCCTAATACTAGATTCGTGAATTGGAAATGAGAATAGTAGAAAAATATGAGATTTGACTCAGAACGACTCATGGTACGAGTCGTCGGAGGGAGTAACGACCCGTAGGAACCACCCTTGGTTAGATTCTGCAGTAGGAGGCTCAGTGGTAACGGGTCCAGAGATGACCCATTGGGTGATGTAATGGGTCGTGGATTGAAGTTGTTGTTTGTCCCTGTGGTGCCAGAGTTAGATGGTACGAGTCATGGTATGACTCTTTGTAAGGAACAACGAGTCGTGGTAAGTGCTCATGAGGAGATGCAGTGAAAATTAGCACAAAGGTAACAGATGGGTCCAATGACCCATAGTTAGTAGGTATGATCCATGGGTTGACTCGTGGTGGGAGTTTCAAAAGTTTTACATGTGGAGTCAGTGGTGACGACGAGAGGACACAACGGGTCATTGTGTCGAGTAACGACTCGTTCTATCAAATCGTCGTTGCAGGATCTGAGAATTTAGGAAAATGCTGGAAGGAAGTAATGGAGGGATAACACCAGTCGTGGTATCGAAGTACGACTCGCGATCACTGGCAGTGTTAAATTTCCAAACTTTTCATTAAGGGTATTTTCCTAATTTCAAAGCTGTAAGGTCCTAAGCTACGTCATTTTAAGCTCAGCTAGAAGGGTTTCAAGGGTGCTTAACCTATCATAAGCCTTACCATTCCATGCATGCAAGTTTAGAATTTTTCCTTGGAGATCAAGCTTGAGAAATTCCCCAATTCCTTCTCCAATTCCTTTGGGCTTTCAAAGTGGAGTGTAAATTAGATTTACCCAGGTATGTAGGGCTATGAATGAGAGTTCCTTTCACTCTCATGCTCAAAATTCTTCTCAATTCCATGAATTTAAACTCTAGATTCAAGTTCATGATCTTATGGGGTTTATTCCTAATTTTGTGAAATTCTCTATGATCTATCTATGGGTCAATTCCCTTCATGTATCAAATCATGTTTTAAGATTTATGGGCAGATTCTATACCTATTTTGATTATTAATTCGTAGTTTCAAATTTCAATTAAATTATTCCAAATTATGCAAGTTTCATGAATAGTCAAGTTATGATGCTATTATGATTTTGATCTTACTAAGTGTAAATTATGATTTATGATTCATGTTATGATTTCTCTTCAAGTACTCTTCATAAATTTATGAATATCAAGTACATGTATTTTCACAAGTATATATGTTATTCATGATTTTATGATTTTTTTACTTTTGTACGAGTCACAGGCCCTTATTCATGGCTAATCATGTATTTCAAGTATGATCAAGTATGTTATGATTTATTTGGCCATGAACTTCATGAATGATTTACGATTACGATATGAGCCCCGACATTCAGGTAAACCCTGTGGTCTTAGAATTACGTCCCACAGTAGGTATATACATATATTTATGGATCCCCTGTGATATCACATCATGCACGTCCCTTGCCTGGCAAGCTTGGGACGGCTCTGCCCACTTGAGTGAAAAGTTGGGGCATCAAGTAAGCTCTATATGATAGTGTCAGTTAAGATGAGTCCTCTCATTGTTCCTCATGATTTATGCATGGTTATGTTTATGTTACTTGGCTCAAGTTATGTTTTATCAAGTTTATCTTATGACTATGATTATAATTGGATTATGAATGGTTTGAAATCCTTGAGCCCTTGTGTTTACATTATGATATTTACTTCATGATCATGTTGTTCTACTCTATGAACTCTTATGTATTTTAACTATACATTTTTACATACCTTGGATACTCAGTACATTCCAAGTACTGATCGTATACTCTATGTTGTATTGCTTCATGATACAAGTCCGAGGGATCAATCTCAACCGCATCAGTAGTCCTGCTTTTCTCTCAGTCTTATTTTAGATAGTGTTGGTGAGTCCTCATCCTTCGAGGACATTCAGTTACCCACTTATATGTTATTTCAGTTTCAGAATTTTGTCGAGCTAGTTAGGGATGTTGTCCCATCAGCTCATCAGTTATGTTAGAGGCTTTTCAGACATTATGTAAAAGATTAGCTTGTTAGGGTTGATTCTATTTTAGATTAATATGTATGCAGACTTTCTCTTAAGAATGTTTTATTATTTCAGTTTCCGCTTGTTGTATGCCCTTAGTTGTTATGTTCATGCCATGGATCGACATGGACCCTCTCGGGGTTCCTTGTCCTGTGTATCTATCAAGGCCTATGTTCGGATCATGACGTATTGTTGAGGAAATCAACTAATAATATATGGGGGACACTTACTCCTCGATTTACTCTTCAGCCTATAAGAAGAAGCATGAGACAAGAGAGGACCAAAGATCATTGATAGCATTGAGCATTGCCTGTGCAACTCTTGTTTGGCTGAAATAATGTTGACTCCCATATTTAAAAGGGATCTCACTCTCTAGGATAAATTTTGGTGAAGTGTTTTGATCAGTTCCATATGCTCTACTAAGAGCGATAACACTCTCACTATTGACAAAGTAGTGGTTGTTGTTGTCATTCTATCTAAGTTGCTTGTTGACATCAGTGAACTGCTAGACATTGACATAAAATACAAGGCACTCTAATTCTCCACCTCTCTCCCATGTCCATACTTGATCACCACTCTACGTAATCAGGCAGGTGTTCGAACTTTACCTAGGGAAGACCATTACATAGAGGCACAACATTATGTGGATATAACCAAAATGAGAGATGAATCTCAACTAGTGGTGCGGTGCTACCTAGAATGTTGGTGCACAACCAGGACAGTTTGAGATCCACGCACAAGTCCCCAATGGGGGCAACTGAGCTTGATACTGCGCATGCGGGAGTACCCTCAGCTATAGAGGCATTAGGAGATATCCTATCTAACCAGGAACCTAGAGAGTCGGAACCATCCAAATCAACACCCTGCCCACCCTCAACTAGATCTTGTCGGGCCATAATAGTTCCAGAAGCACTGGATGGGATGTTTCTTATTACCCAGGAGAACTTGCAAACATAGCCATGAAGACTAAATGGCCAGATAAATAGGTGGGCAGCTTGTTGAGCGACCTACCAATGTTCGTCAACTAAGCCATTAAAAAGGCTCTGAGCCTATAAGAGAAGCACTGACTACCTCGCAACAATTTGCAACTAATAAGTTGGATTGGTTGGAGGCCAAAATGGCTTAGTTAGGACACAGTTCCAGTATGGATAAAATGGTGAATCTGCAGGCCAATCTAAATCTGACAAAGGCCGCAGTGAAGGAGCTTGGGAGATTCCCACACTGGACATATAGTGATAGAGCCATTTGATGTTGACCTATTGGCTGGAGCATTCATTGTGAGTTTGCTTGCTGACACCCCTCCTCCTAGAGACACAATAAAATCAACTAAGGAGAAGGGTGTGAGACGCATAAGGAGGTCTAGGGGACGATGCATACATACCGACAGAAGAGACTGCCCAAATTAAGTTATCTAGAGAAAGGTTTCTTCTTGACTTACATTTTAGACCTCACATAGATCTGGAGGCCGGTACATCAACAACAAAAGTTCCTACCATCGTATTGGCTATGTATGCACCTACTGAAGCCCATTCCTTAAGCACCGGAGCACTGGATGCTCAAACTGACTAGTACGCTAAATGTGTCTCAGGGAGTTCTAAACTTTTGCTTTTATAATTTTTGATGCATTGAAGACACCATATGCTTTTTCTATTGGGAACGGGTAAATCTAGAACTTTTTGGTGATATTTATGTATGATATAGTGTGATAGAGTCCTCCCGTATTTTCATAGCGATGGTTCTTTCTCGGGAGATTCTTAAATTTTTGTTGAATTTGGCATGTGTAGTTAAAAGAGTCATAGTGACTGATCTTAATAATAAATTACTACGCTACATTCTTAAGGGAACCAGTCTATGTCTGTGTTATTTTTGGTTGAATAGAGTATATT
The DNA here is from genome assembly GCA_018107945.1 of Datura stramonium. Lineage (NCBI taxonomy): Eukaryota > Viridiplantae > Streptophyta > Magnoliopsida > Solanales > Solanaceae > Datura > Datura stramonium. The sequence goes on along the minus strand of JACEIK010000235.1, from coordinate 301,148 downwards.
GACTTAAATGGTGGTGGCAAAACATGTCACGACCTAAACGTACACCCGGATTGTAGACACGGGACAAGGAGCCCCGAGAGACCACATGACCCATGGCATGAGCATACATCTAATACAATCACATGAGCAGAAGACTTAACGTATAAGAACTAAATCATAACATAGCCAAAGGGAAATATCAGTACAAGACTTATACAATATGGCTGAATACAACTTACAGTCTGATAAGCCTCTAAACATGAAGGATGGATTGATGGGACAACTACCCAACTAATCCAACATCCATAAACTAAAAGAAACAACATAAAGGATGAACATACAGCCCTTGAAACATTAGGACTCACCAAGAACGCTGAGAGAGAATATGAAACTATCTACAGGTGAAGATGAGCATGAGAATTGGGACTTGTATCATGAAACGATACAGCATAGAAGGTATGTGGTCAGTACGTGGAATGTACTGAGTATGTAAGGTAAGTAAAACGGACGTTTCAAATACATATGAAATTCATAAATTATCATAAGAGTAGGACATCATGCTCGTATCGTAAATCATAATAACATATCATATGGCTCATGATTTTCAAAACATTCATAACATACCATAATCATAATCATAATAGAAGAGATTTACTTAACATGACTTGAGCAAAAATATATAATCATAACATGCATAAATCATAAGGAATAGTGGGAGATTCTCTTAACCAACATACCCCATATGAGAACACATGAAGCCCGATTTGTAACCCTAGTCGGGAGGGTGTTCGTACCTTGACAAGAGTAGAGCCATGAAAGTGTGATATCACCATGAAAAGGGGCCATTTGGGCCAGGGACTAACATGAAAGGGTCCCCACATACCTATGGTTGCACGTAGTTCATGATATCGGGGGCTTAACCTGAGCCCCGAACCTACTCGGTGTTCGATACTACTCCCAAAACATATATAGTTCTCATAATAATACATACATGAGTTCATGGACTAGTTAAATCATGATTATTGTAAACATGCTTGAACATATGTGATATATCCATGACATGAGACTCGTGAGTCGGCTAAAAACATAATTCATGATTTAATAAGGTTCATACGTACTTGTAGATCATGAATATATTTTGAATCTAATAATATCATAATAGATAACATAATAAATTCACAATTTAAATCATAATTCATGCTGGGCTTGTCAAAATCATCAATGGAAAAATAGATCGTAAATCGATTCATCATGGGGCATGCATAATTAAGCTAAATTGCTTAGAAATAAAATCAACAATATTATAATCAATTTAAATCTCAAAATATGATTAAAATCCATAGATTATGATAAGATTTCAAAATTAAAAAAACCCATAATTAGATCATTAGATTTTATATAAATCAAATACAAAACCCCATGAGTCTTTGATAAATTTTAAGTAAAATCATAGGGTAGGGGGCATGGGTGTGGAAGAATTCACCCATTTGTGGCCTTACATACTTGGGATTATCTGGTTCTTAACTTCGCTTGATAGCCCAAGATGGAATTTAGAGGAATTGAGAGAGAACACCTTGAATAACCTTCTAATCTCCTCTCTACACTCTTGCATGCATGAATGAGGCTTAACATAAACTTAACCCCCTTAAAAGACCCCATTCAGACCTTAAAACGACGTAGTTTAGGCCTTAGGAGTTTAGGAATTACGAAAACACCCTTACTAAAAACGCAGAAATTTCTGGTTGCCAGTCCCCACGAGGGACCTCATGAGTCGTTGCCAAGGGCACGACTCGTGGCCGGGATCTGTCATGCTCACTGCCCAAAATCACTCAGGGGACCCCACGAGTGACCCCACGAGTCGTGGTGGATAACCACGACTCGTGGTCACCACCCATGATCCCCACAACCAAAAACCTTGACCAACCATACCTTCCAACCCATGGGTGACCTCACGAGTCGTGAGGTCTGACCGTGACTCATTGTCATGCCTGTGGCTTCCTCAACCCGATCCTGTCAACCTTGCTGACCACAAGTCATATCAAGACTTGTGGTCACTCCTCACGACCTACCTCACCGGTCGTCTTGAGGTCTAGTGCGAATTTTCAGTTTTTCTCCATTTTGACTCTTGGGTCTGATCCTTGGGTTCCCGGGGTATAACAATATCTCCCTCTTGGGAAAATTCGTCCTTGAATGTTAGAAACATGTAGAAAACTCAGAAACAAGAAATCATCATATGCAATTACTGATTATGTAACCCAAAAACTGGCGGAATGACTACCTCCGAAAAGGACTGCATAACTGAACTAAATTCAGACATCACGTACATCTATCATAACATAAATTAAACATGTGCACATGAACTAAACATGGAAACTGATTAGAGAATTAGGGAAAAAACTAATACCTCAAACTGAAACTGAGCCGACAGAGAATAGGTGTGGGTATCTAGCCATCATATCCTCTTCGACTTCCCACGTAGCTCTTTCAATATGCTGATTTCTCCATAATACTTTAACTGAAACTACTTCTTTGTTCACTCAGCCTCCGAACCTGACGATCCAAGATTTCCACCGAAACTTCTTTATAGCTGAGACTATCCTTTACACTAACGCTGTCCACCGGGACTACTAACGATGGATCACCCAAGCACTTTTTCAAGAGCGACACATGAAACACAGGATGCACAGAAGATAACTCTTATGACAAGTCCAACTCATACGCTACCTTACCAATTCTTCTCATAACTCGGTAGGGACCAACATATCGGGGACTTAGTTTCCCTTTCTTCCCGAAGCGGATGACTCTCTTCATGGGAGATACCTTGAGAAATACCCAATTGCCCACATCAAACTCCAGGTCCCTTCTTCTCACATCGACATATGGTTTCTCACGACTCTGAGCGATTTTCAACTGGTCCCTTATCAACTGAACCTTCACCATAGCCTTGTGAACTGAATCTGGCCCTATCGTAGCTGCCTCACCAACCTCAAACCATCCGATAAGAGATCTACACCTCCGCCCATAGAGAGCCTCAAACGGTGCCATTTGGATACTAGAGTGATAACTGTTATTATAAGAAAACTCGATTAAGGGAAAATGATCATCCCAAATACCTTTAAAATCCATAACACATGCCCTCAACATGTCCTCAAGAGTCTAGATTGTCCGCTCCACCTGGCCATCCGTTTGCGGATGGAATGTTGTACTGAGCTTAACCTGAGTCCCAATCCCTTTTTGGAAAGACCGCCAAAACTGAGTACCTCGGTCCAAAATAATAGACAAGGGCACTCCATGAAGTTGAACAAACTCCTGAATATTCAACTTGGCATAATCATTCGCTGAATTCATGGTCTTGACCGGTAGAAAGTGTGCACCCTTTGTTAACCTGTCTACCACTACCCAAATGGAATCATAGTGTCATCGAGTACGAGGTAGGCCTCTAATGAAATCCATGTTAATCTCTTCCCACTTCCATGTGGGAATGCTCAAACCCTGAAGTACGCCCCCAGCCTTTGATGCTCGACTGTCACTTGCTGACAGTTGGGGCACTTGGCTACAAATTCTACAATATCCTTATTCATACCATCCCACCAATAGATTTCTCGCAAGTTCTAATACATCTTCGTGGATCCCGGATGGATAGAATATTTGGTACCATGTGCCTCATGTAATATCCGAACTCTCAAATCATCAACGTCTGGGACACATAGGTGACCCTGGTATCGTAGCACACCATCTCCCCCTTGGGAGAAAACCTCCACCCTTTGACTCTGCGCCGCTTCCTTTAGCTTCCTCAAAATCGGATCCTCATCTTGCTTAGATTTGACATAGACCACCAAGGACGACTCTGACCCATTCTACACAATAACTCCGCCATCAGTCGAGTCAATCAATCTAACTCCCAATCTTGCAAGCCAGTGGACATCCTTCACCAACTCCTTCTTTCCCTCATCCACGTGGGACACACTCACCATATAGAGCCTAGTAAGTGCATCCGCCACCACATTAGCCTTGCCTAGGTGGTAAAGAACACTCATATCATAGTCCTTTAATTACTCCAACCACCTCCTTTGTCAAAGATTGAGATCCTTCTGCGTGAAAACATATTACAAGCTCTTGTGATCCATGAACACGTCCACGTGGACCCCATAAAGTAATGCTGCCATATCTTCAATGCAAACACCACCACAGCCAACTCGAGATCATGGGTCGGGTAATTCTTTTCGTGAACCTTTAACTGTCGAGAGGCATATGCTATTACTTTCCCATGATGCATCAACACGTATCCCAGTATGACCCTCGAAGCATCACAATATACAAAAAAGCCATTCGTACCCTTGGGTAAAATCAACAATGATGCTGAAGTAAGTCGGGTCTTCAATTCCTGGAAGCTTTCCTCACAAGCCTCTGACCATTGAAACTTTATCTTTTTCTGATTCAACCTGGTCAATGGTGCTGCCATTGATGAAAATACATCAACAAATCTTCGGTAGTAGCCTGCTAGGCCCAAGAAACTCCAAATTTCTGAAGGAATCACCGGTCTAGGCCAATTCTTCACCGCTTTGATTTTCTGAGAATCTACTGTTATGCCCTCGTCTGATAATACATGGCCCAAAAATGCTACCGATTTCAACCAGAACTCGCACTTGCTAAACTTGGCATACAACTGACAATCCTTGAGAGTTCGAAGTACTACTCTCAAATGAGAGGCATGCTCCTCCTCGCTCCGAGAGTATATAAGGATGTCATCAATGAACACAATCACAAACATGTCTAGATACGGCTTGAACACCCTGTTCATCAGATCCATAAAGGCTGCAGGAGAATTGGTTAGTCCAAATGACATAACTACAAACTCATAAAGGCCATACTGAGTTCTGAAGGCTGTCTTTGGGATATCACACTCTCGAACTCAGAGCTGATGATACCCGGACCTGAGATCTATCTTCTAGAAACACCTGGCACCCTGGAGCTGGTCAAATAAATCATCAATCCTCGGCAAGGGGTACCTGTTCTTGACAGTGACCTGATTCAACTACCGATAATCAATACACATTTGAAGGGACCCATCGTTCTTTTGAACAAATAGAACTGGTGCACCCCATGGAGACTTGGTTTGTCTAATGAAACCCTTATCCAACAAGTCCTTCAACTATTCTTTTAACTCTTTTAGCTCGGCTGGAGCCATCCTGTAAGGAGGAACGGAGATAGGCTGCGTATTGGGCAATAGGTTAATACCGAAATCAATTTCCCTTTTCGGAGGAACACCTGGCAAATAATCGGGGAAAACCTATGGATACTCACACGCCACTGGAACTGACTGAATAGTCGGGGTCTCGGACTCTACATCCTTGACCCTAACTAGGTGGTAGATGTAACCCTTAGAGATCATTTTCCTGACCTTAAGATATGAAATAAATCGACCGGCTGGTACAACAGAACTAACCTTCCATTCTAGAACTGACTCATTCGGAAATCGAAATTCCACTACACGAGTCCTACAATTAATCGAAGCATAACATGCAAACAACCAATCCATACCCAAGATGATATCAAAGTCAGTCATGGCCAGCTCTACTAAGTCTGCGCAGGTAACCTTATGCAACACCGTGATGGGGCAACCTCTATACACCCGCCTAGCTACCACTAATTCACCGACTGGAGTAGATACGGAGAATGATTCTGATAGAATTTCAGGACTAACTCCAAAACTACTAGCAATGTAAGGGGTCACAAAAGACAAAGTAGCTCTTGGATCTAAAAAAGCATAAGCATCAATATGGAAGACTTGTAACATACCTGTGACCACATCTGGCGAAGCCTCCTTCTCCTGGCGAGGCACTAGGGCATAAAACCTATTTTGGCGCTGACCACCTGCTGAACTAGTGGAGGTACCCTATTGAGGGGGTCGTGCTGCTGGAGCGGTAGAACTAGCTGCAGGGCAATCTCTGATCCTGTGTTCGGGTTTTCCACACTTGAAACAAGCATTCACGCCGACCAGGCACCTCCTGGGATGATTCTTGATGCACCTCACACAAACTGAAAAAGTACGCCCCACCTGCATACTACCATGATCCCTCGAGCCTGTAGCCCTGCTCCTATGGTCTCCCCTGAACCTGAATGGCGTGCTGGCCGATGATGGAGCTGGAGAAATGGACCTGTGCTGGGACTTCTAACGTGGTCTACCCCCTGTCCTAGCCTGAGAAACCCCATAGCTGTCGGTCCTGGCCCTCTTGAACTCTCTCTACCTCCTGTAGACCGACTCCATCTACTGCACATGCAATATAATACGGGGAAAATCAATGTCCCGGTGAAGCATGGCGATCCGACAATCCTTGTCCAAATAATCTGCTACCCAATGCACAAAACGGCTCACCCGAGCCCGCTGATCCACCACCAACTCTGGAGCATATTTAGATAACCTTGTGAATTCCAATGCATACTCCTGGACAGACATATTACACTATTTCAGATTAAAAAACTCGGCTTCCTTGAGCTCCCTCATCTCCCGAGGGAAGAATCGATCCATGAATGTAGCGTGAAACTCATCCCAACCTACTGGGTCTGCACCCGCCCCCTTGGCATCTCTCCATTGCTTAAACCAGATGTTCACTACCCCCTTTAGCTGGTAGGAAGTCAAGTCAACGCATTCCCTATTGTTCACCCCCATAACCTAGGTGATTTTTAGAATCTCCTCCATAAAATCGTGTGGATCCTCGTCCACCTTTGATCCCGTGAACTCCGGAGGGCTCATCCTCAAGAAATCCCTCACCCTAGCTTTTTTTCCGTTTTGACTCCCGGGTCTGATCCTTGGGTTCTCGGGGTATAACAAAACAACTAAAAGAAAACATATGTTGGTATCTTATAATAGACACCTCCATCAGAATGTTTCATAAAATCATTAAGTATTTACATGTAAACTCTATTTTTAACTTTACTATTGAAAATTGTAGCATAGATGACTTATTTGGGGGTAAAAATAAAGACAATTGATGTCCATATGCTATTTGTGGTGAGGAATTGGTTGTGTTTATAAGTCATGCTTGCACTCTAGAACTTTCTTGGTTGGTCATGCCTTTATCTAGGCATAATTTGGTTGCTGAGATGTTCTTAGGCTGTTTTTGTGATTTAAAGCCCTTTTGCCTATATAGACCTACCAAAATGTGAAATAATTCCCTAATATCCCCCTTTGAGCCTATTGGCTTTTTCGTGGTCAGCCGTAATGAAATCATAACACATGCTTTAAACTAATTCTATTTCTACATCCATCCTCCTTGACACTAGAAAGTATGATCAGACATTAATAATACTCATGTTGGGGGTGAGGAAAGAAAGGTAGAAAATATGAAAATGTTGTATCCCAATCATAACCCGAAACACTATGATTGAAAAGTAGAATTGAAATGAAAAAAAAGAGAAAAGAAAGTAAGGAAAAAAGAGAAAGTCCAAAGAACATGTGCTTAGGGTCATGAGGACTAAATACAGAGAAAAGAGAAAAGAGAGAGACCAGAGGAACAAAGGAAGAAATAAAGAAAAAGGAAAAATATGATATAGTGTTTAAGGAGGGTAAAACTACTAATTTCTAGATATAAATTCTACCCGTCCCCAAACCGATATTACAAGCTTAAAAAAGTCCTTATATGATCTCAACTAGATTTTCCAAAGATAGAGACATTTGAAAATAAAGGCAAGCTTTTGGTAGTCACAGTGTGGGATATGAATATTTTTGTGATACCAAAAATTGTGGTCATTTTATTTCAATCTTTTAGACTTAACCAAAGAATTGGTGGGAATTTTTCCTATACCTCGACTTCTTCTTCTTTTCAGAGTTATACGTTATGTAGTATTTGATCTCGTTTATCTCTCTTTCGTCTAATTGTCCTTGTGTTCACTGTGCTTATCACTATATGATAGGATAAGTCTCTTGGTCTAAGTAAGGATATGTGGATGAAAATGACTAGCTAAATTACTTTCCAAGACAAGTGTCTTGCATAAAGCAACTAGTATAATTTGAAATAATGTCAGGAATATAGGTTGCATGGTTAGTCTCAGTGCTTATGAGAAAAATAGTATTTTTTGTTTAGAAAAGGGATAAAGGGGTGTTTGGTAAAAATGAATATTCAAGCTGATTGCCAAAATCATCATAGGCATTGCATTTATTGTGACTGGAATAATAAGAAGGGTATATTTTCCTGTTTTAGTTGCTTGAGGACAATCAAAGACTCTAAGTTGGAGGTTGTTGATGTGTTAGGATTTTATGACACATTCTTATAACTTTGGCAAGTTTTGACCTTTTTAAAACTTTTATAAGTTAATTCTGATGTTAAAATATTGTATTGCAAGTATTTATATGAAAGGAGAAAATTGCATAGGATCAGAGAGAATTGCACCTAAAATGGGCAATATATGAACTGTGGTTTGTTTTTTCAATCGTAGATGAACTTCAGTGAAAGTGAAAAGTAGAGCAAATTTTGACCAAGTATGGACTGACTTATGGTAACAGGGATGGGCCATAGTTTCATTATACGATCTATACATGTAATCGTAAGTCAGATACAGAGAATGATCAAAAAGGGGTTCTATAGATGGTGGCTAACTATAGGCCTCAAGTGAATTCTACAGTCCGCAGAAGAATATAGAAGCTAAAAAAACCAATCTACGAGCCGCAAAATGAGAATTACAAATCATAAATCACATATCGTAGAGTCTTTGTAAAAGCCAAAGTCAGTAAGTGGATTTCACAATTAATACATGACTTACAAAGGATTTATAAATAAGAAGGCAATTCATTTATGGTGCAATCTACATGTTGTTAGTCAATTCTATAGCCCATAGGTCATACTTGTGCAGTTATGAGACTAAGTAGGATTTGGATTCATGAGGTAATACAAATACTTTTCCTAGGTCTTTTTTTGAATGGTTGTTAGACATTGTACTAGACAATCAATACTTGGAGCTTTTGAGTCAAATTTCTTGAAGTTTTTGTGATGTTAATTCTTTTTCTTGATTTAAAAATTTCCTAATATCAATTAAAGTAAATTATGGTTTATTCTATCATGTGTTATTTTAATTCTAGAATGAGCGATTAAATTTCTTATTGAGGTTGTGAACCCAAAAAGGTTGTGAAACCGCAGAATCTTATCTTGATTGCTGATAGTGAATTTAAATATATTTAATTAATTCTTATTTCCATTAACATTTGAACATCAATTTATTCCATATAACTCTAATAATATTTGAAAAGTTAATTAGGTTTTGGAAGGATTAATTTAACATGATCTCGAGGCGTTTACCCTGGTTTGATAAATTCGCTTAGTAATAAGTTGAATTTACTTGGTAGGAGATAATCATTTTAAATTCAACTTTGGTTTATTCAGAAGAATCAACTAAGAAAAATATTACTTACATGTTGAAAATAGTCAATGGCCATTTAGAGATTATCTGTATATGAATATAAAATAACTATTAGTTTCTTGATTGAGAGACTTAAGTGGAGCAACCCGTAATAGCAACACAACCTTGATTCTTTAATATATTAATTAACAATAACTCAATTTTAGAATATTATTTAGTTTTTAAATTCCAAATAATTCAACCTTAATGGGATAGAATCTTAAACGACAAATCAAGTATTTATTCACATTAGTAACCTTTTCACGTCCATTCTCCGTAGGATTCGACCCCAACCTCGTTGGGTAACTATATTTGCATATGACCATTTTACATCATATTTTAGATGTAAATTTGATAATATCGTTAGTATGTGAATACATTAATTGTTATAGGTTGCATGCTACTGTTTTGTGGCATACAATAGACAATGTCTTTATCCTAGTTAACGTGAAGGACAGACTTCACTGGTTATTGGCCGCTGTATCATTTAGGGACATATGTATCAATATGTAGTATTCATACAGAATTACAGGTCATGATGCATCTATTAAGTTTGAAATATAGAAGTTATCTTCACTTTTACCTATTTACCTCTTAATGATGGACTTCTATAAAAAGAAAGGTATCAATTCATCTACTTACCCCAAGCACAACACCAGACACCGTCAGATTACTTTGAAATGGATATGTTGATAATTTATCACAAAAAATAGTGGTAGCGTGTAATTTAATATATTTTTACTTTTTATATGTCTAATGCACATCACCTCATAAATAAATTTATTAAAATGTATTTGTACATCTTTATAGAGATTGCAGACTTTATGTGGTTGCCTATGCTGAGTATTTGAGTGGTGCTGAAGATATTCTGAATGTTAACTTTGATGCAAAATTATTAAGTAACAGATATGCTACACTTCTTTGGGACTATGGTGTGCAGAAGATAGAAGTTGATGCCATGAGCAATAATAAGGCACCTCCAAAGAAGATTAGACCAAATATAGAGTGTGATAGTAGTCAACTAATCATATTTTCTTACTTTTATGAATGTGACTGTACTTTTTATTATAGTTATAGTCCTTATTTTTGATTTGAAACACATGTATGTGCTATTTTTCCTTTGTTCAAAAACAATATCTTTTTGTGTATTCTAAGTTTAGAATGAATATAATCATATGTTTTTCTTGAATATAAAGTTATTATGTGAATACACTCAAATGAATAATGAATACACATATGAATTGTTGTATTCATATTAATTGCAATGTATTCTTGTCACGACCTAATTTAGGACCGTGATTGGCGCTAATAGATAGAATCCCAAAGCAAACTTTAATGAATATCTATAGAAAATGGGTAGAGTTTCTCCTGTTTTTGGGCTTATCCAAAAATTCACCTACCTCAGAAATCAACAAGCAACAACCAATATCACCAAAACAAGCCATAAACACCCTCAATCACCCATTTCCAACATCATAATTCTAAAACCATCTTCGAGTTATGGGAATAACATATAGTGCTAATCACAAGTATTTAATAATGTGAGAATACTCATAAAACTAATGAAATGACTTTAAGAGTTCAAAAAAAGAGACCATAGCAAATAAGTAAACTTCTTTCACACATGAAGAAATGCAAGGCTCACCAAAAAATTTCAACTCGACGCTCTAGTTAATGAAATCCTCACCAACGTCACCTGCGGTCTCTGAAAAAAATATCGCGAGTGAGTCTCTAGCTCAGTGAGTAATAACACTTAACCACAATCATTTTTAATAGGGATAAGTCATAAAACATGCTAGTAGGATAATGAAATATCATGAAATAAACAGTCTTTTAGAAATGATAACAATGATCAACTTATTTATTTCATGTAAGTAGCAATCAACTAACAATTCGATAATAAATTCAGTAAACACTATCATATCAAATCTATATTTGAGAGGTTTTCAAGAATGAATCATGTAATCGATGTAGCTCCTTAGCTTTAGAGATAGCTAATACCTATTACCCCTTCATAAAGAAGTCAAATATTATGATAGATCCCTGTTTAAGGGAAATCAATAACTATATGCTAGTTCTATTTTCCTACTAGCGAGGGATGTAAGGTAATTTGTAAATACAAGTGTACCAAGTCCAACAAATCCCCGTTAGCTAGGGAATCCATCAAGGTATACTCCCAAACTATCTTATCTTTAACTAGTATTTACTTGAAATAAAAATTTTCAAAATGATACATGGCATGTTGTTTCTTTTCAAATCATATTATATATCAAACTTTAACAAAGCACTTGTTAAGATAATTAATTCTCAAGTAAGCATAAAATCTCTCAAGTAACTGAAAATATGGGCAATAATAGTGAGAACTTCTCAAATAGTCATTTTTGCATCATATCAAGTAAAATACTTGTCCCACATGAAATTTCAAAGAATTCGATAAAACATTACTTGTAAAATAATTATAAATCATGAATATTGTGAAAATACAAATTGTGGTAAGATCACTACTACTGTACTCGTGTCGAAGTATCAAACTCATTGCCTCGAGCAAACTGTATGACTTCCTTCGAACAATCTATTATCATTTCATATCAATCTCGTGTTAGTTTCCTCATTTAGGCTAATTCATAACTAAATGAAAATACCCAACCCTCAGGGTTTCATGTTTAACCATAGATGTAAAATTATATTTACTCATGCCATGAGTAATGTAACTTTTCAAAATCTACTAATTTCACCTAATTCATATAATTTATTTATCCAATTCGTACAAAAATTTCTCTAAATTTATGCTTAAAACAAACTAAAATAACGTTCCTGTCCATTGTACTTTTCTTTGGTATATGCCAAAATATAAGAGTTTACACTCCAATCTTCTAATGTACTCACTCAGTTCATGAGAATTTAATAGATTCCTCCATTTTTTCTAACCCTTAATTCTTGAACTCTCAACCCCAATTCAATAGTCATGGCTTATATGAGTCAAATCTATAAACTAAGTTGAGAAATTTTTCTTTTTCTTCTCCTTCTCTGTTGAACTATTTATCAAAGTCTTGAATTCTCTCTTCTTCGTGATCCTTTTATGGAAAATTAGTTTCTCCCTCTTCCTTTTTTTTTCCTTCAGCTTGTTTTGGCAGAAGCTTACGCTTCAATGCCTTTTTTTCTTTTGTTTCAAGAAGTGGTTGACTGAATGCCACTCTGCTTTCTTTATATGTTTTACTTTATTTTTTGCCCTTATTTACGTAACTAATGGGCTAAGGCCCACTCGTTTCTTTAATACTTTTTAAAAAAAATAAATATCTCTTTTCTTATTTTTTTCATAGGTATTACAGTCTCTCCATCTCATGAAATTTGGTCCCTGAATTTAAGACAAGTACATACCTGTAGCCTAAAATAAGTGAGGGTACTTGACTCGCATATCATTTTTCGACTCCCAAGTAGCTGCTTCAATCGTGTGATTTCTCTATAAGACTTTCACAGATATAATTTTTATTGATCACAACTTCCTTACTTGCCTGTCAACAATAGCCACTGGCTCCTCCTCGTATGTCATGTTCTCATCAAGCTTTATATTCTATGCCTCAAGCATACTGGAGGAGTCTGATATACATTTTCTTAGCATAGAGATATGGAACACTGGATGGATAAAAGACATCTCACGAGGAAGTGCCAAACGATATGCTACTTTTCCTACCTGGTCAAGTATCTAATATGGTCCTATTAATCTTGGGCTCAATTTTCCCTTTTTCCCAAATCGCATCACACCTTTCATAGGGGAGACTCGAAGGAAAACCTTTTCCCAGGGCTGTAAATGCTAAATCTCTCCTTCTCTTATCCGCATAAGACTTTTGACTGCTTTGAGCTATAAGTAACCTCTGTCTAATTATCTGAACATTTTCAATAGATTCTTGCACCAAGTTCTGTCCCAATATACTTTCCGCTCCAACTTCAAACAATCCTATAGGGGAATGACATCATCTACCATACAAGGCTTCGTACGGAGCCATCGGAATGCTTGACTGAAAACTATTATTGTAGGTAGTTTCAGCTAAAGGTAGATGAGTATCCCAACTACCTCCAAAATCAAGAATAAAAGCTCTTAACATATCCTCAAAGATTTGTATAGTACATTCTGACTGCCTGTCTATTTGCGGATCAAATGCAGTACTAAGATCTACTTGTGTACCCAATGCTTCTTGGAAGGTTTCCAAAAGCATGAAGTGAATTGTGATCCTCTATCAGAGATGACGGACACTGGAACTCCGTGGAGTCGAATAATTTCCTTCATAAATATTTGTGAATATCTCACTCCACCATATGTAGTCTTTATCGGTAAAAAGTATGCTGATTTTGTTAGTCGGTCTACAATTACATACTGAGTCATAACCTCTAAGGGTTCGTGGTAACCTAATCAAAAAATCCATGGTAACTCTTTCTCATTCCCACTCTAGAATTTCGATCTGTCATAGTAGTCCTATGGGTCGTTGATGCTCAACTTTAACCTGTTGACAAGTCAAGAAATTAGAAACAAAGTTAGCAACATCTTTCTTCATACCTTCCCACTAATACAACTGCTTTAGGTCACAATACATCTTAGTGGAACTAGGGTGTATAGTATATCTGGAGTTGTGAGCTTCCTCAAGAATAACCCGCCTCAACCCGTCAACATCTAGTACATATAACTGGTTACCTAGTCGAAGAATATCATTAGATTCAACAATCATCTTCTTATTTTTACCAGTTAGAATCTCATCTCTATATTTGCACAATTTTCTATCCTCATATTGAGTGGCCTTTATGCGCTCTACTAATGAAGATTTTTCTTGCACATAAGTCAACAATGTCATCGAATTTCTCACCCAAACTTTGACACCTGTGCCTTCGAGTTTATGTATCTCCTTCACCAATAGTCTCTTTTCAAGAGTTATATGTGCCAAATTTCCCATTGATTTTCTGCTTAATGCATCAACTACAACATTAGCTTTTCTAGGATGACACAAACTAGCGTAATCATAATCCTTGAGTAGTTCCATCCACTGAATCTCTCTGATGGAAAATGTACTTCAAGCTCGTATGATTAGAATAAATCTCACAAGTTAAACCATATAGGTAATACCTACAAATCTTAAGAGCAAATACCACTACAGCCATCTCTAAATCATATATAGCTTAGTTTTTCTCGTGCTTCTTCAACTGCCTCGAAGCATAGGCTATGACACGACCAGTTTGCATGAGGACACATCCTAATCCTAGTTTCTGAAAACTCTGATCACATTCCCCTGTCCACTGAAATTTCTCATTTTTCTTCGTTAACTTGGTCAATGGGGCTGCTATTATGGAGAAATCCTGCACAAAACGCCTGTAGTAACTTGCCAAGCCTAAAAAGCTGGGAATCTCTGTTGGTGAAGTAGGTTTAGGCCATTTCTGCACAACTTCTATCTTTTTAGAATCCACGATAATTCCATCTTTAGATACAACATGCCCCAGAAATGTTACTAATTTTAGCTAAAATTCGCACTTCGAGAACTTAGTATAAAGCTTATATTCTCGCAATGTCTCCAACAAAGTCCTCAAATGATTCTCATGTTCTTCCTGGCTATGAGAATGTATCAGGATGTCATCAATAAACACTATCACAAACTTGTCCAGGAATGACTTGAACACCCTATTCATTAAGTCCATGAATGCAGCCAGAACATTTTTAGTCTGAAAGGCATCACAAGGAACTTGTAGTGCCCGTACCTAGTTCTAAATGCTTTCTTGGAAATACGTTCATCCCTTATCCTAAGCTGATGATAACCAGACCGAAGATCAATATTTGAAAAGTGGATAACTCCCTGCAACTGATCAAACAGGTTATCTATACGAGGTAAATGATACTTATTTCACATTATTACCTTGTTCAGCTGCCTGTAGTCGATGCACATTTTTAGAGATCTATCTTTCTTTTTCACAAACAATATTGGTGCACCCTATGGTGATACACTCGGTCTAATAAAGCTCTTATCTAGAAAGTATTTAACTGTTGTTTTAGCTCCCTTAGCTCCGTCGGAGCCATACGATATGGAGGTATAGATATTGATAGTGTCTCAGGTGTTAAATCAATACTGAATTCTATCTCTCGAACCGAAGGTAACCCTGGCAAATCCTCAAAAACACATCCAAAAGTTCTTTCACCACTGGTACCTTCTCCAAGCTAAGTGTTCCCTCTCTGATGTCCCTTACCATGGCTAAGAGACCCATGAAACCTTTCTTCAGTAGTCGTTGTGCCTTCACAAGAGATATAACCTTGCCAACCTCTAGAACTTTACCCTCTTTTAAACAAAAGTAGGCTCATTAGGTATCTCAAACTTGACTATTTTCGCATGGCAATCAACTATAGCATCGCAAGGAGATAATTAATCCATGACCATCATCACATCAAAGTCAATCATATCAAGTACCATCAGGTCAGCTAGAGTATTTCTACCCTATACTCAAATCTAACATTCACGATACACATATTCAACTAACAGAGAATCTCCCACAGGAGTAGAAACAAGAAAAAGGTAATTTAACATCTCTAGTTGTCTATCAAACCTCAAAGCAAAGTATGAGGACATATAGGAGTGCGTAGATCTTGTATCAATCAAAGAAAGTGCATGAAATGATGAAAGAATACTTGTAACCACTGCATTTGAGGCCTGAACATCTTTTCTAGTAAGTGCAAAAACTCTTGCATGGGCTCTATCAGCATTCCCCTTTACCTGATTCCCAGTAGCAAGATCCCCATCAACTCGACCTATATTTTCTGTACCTGAAGTATTATAAGTAGCCTGAGCAGGTGCAACTAATTGAACAGAAGGTTGGCTGAAATTCTTCGGAGGTTGAGGGAAATCTCTCAGTTGATGTCCCAACTGGCCACAATGAAAGCACCCTCCTATCAAAACATGAAACTGGCCCAAATGTTATCTGCCGCATGTCTAGTAGGCTGGAGTAGTGGCTATATTTGCCTAGAACTACGATGTCCAGATGATGATACGGTTCCTTATTACCCTATTATGATATGGTCTGTATGTGGACTGAGGTACCAGATCTATCCCTGTCTGTGTACCCTATTGCTGCTGTCCCTGAACTCTTGCTCTGCGATTTGCACTAAAGTCGGCATTAAAATATCCCCCCTATCTTGGCCTTTTTACATACATCATTGGTTGCACGTTCGTCACATCCTTTATTTTCTAACTTTCTAGCAAGGTCAACTGCATCTGAGTAGGTCAAAGTCTTCATATGTGGGGCTACTACACTGTATAGATGACCAACCAACCTATTAACAAACCTCTGAACTCAAGCTTCTTCATCAATCACTAAGTGATGTTGGGCATATTCTTAAGCCCATTTTCCATATTTTTACCCATCTTTTATCATGTTTTGAGATGATTATCTTTGTAACATGCATGGTTTAATAAATGTTTGTGTGAAAAGAGATAATAAATGTTTTTAGATGATTTTGGCAGGTACCATATGGAAAAATACTCAAAATGGTGCAAGATGTGAAGAAAGAAGAATTCGAGGAAAATTTGTCCTGGCGAAATAGGAGGAGTGGCGCGGATAGAGCTTGAACTTTAGAGAAATTTTTCTCAGGTTGGTGCTATAGTTGAAGGGCCGTTCTAGACCTCGAATTTTAGAAGAAATTTTGATCAACACCTTGGAAAAATGAGAGAAGTGGCGCGCCAGAGAGGACCCGAGCTTGGGAAAATTTTCTAACACTCTGGTGCATTGAGAAAAGTGGCGCACCAGGTCCCATACTATAGAATTTTTACTAACACCCTTGTGAGATAATAGAAATGGCGCTCTAGAGGTAGAACTTCAGATGAAATTCAAGCCATGTTTGGCGAGATAGGTGAAGTGGCACACCAGGGCCTATCCGGGATGTATTTTTCTAAGTCCAAAAGCTTAATTACTTAAGGGAAAAGGGGAATTTGTTGCCATACTTATAAATACTTTGCTAGGGAATTTTTAGAGGATATATCGATCATTGTATGTAGTCTTTGGGTAAGAGATAAGAAGCCTATTTTCTTATTTATTCTTTATCTTTTTGATTCGAATGATGATTTCCTTGGATTTACATTTGAACATGAGTGGCTAAACTCTCTATTCTAGTGTTTTGGCCATGGATTGATGGTTGTAGTTGAATATTCATTTAAGTAGACATTTGATTCTTCTTTTCAAGATTGTTTAGTCTTACTTGATTTCATACTTATTCATTAGTTTGATCACCTTTCAAATATTATCTATTGGCTCATTGGTTGAACTCGGGAGAGGGAACTAGTGAGGGTTAAAAGAAGCATAGAGTAGGTTTCAATACCTTGTCAAAAAGTTCAAAAGTTGATTTTCCTATTGAGGATAGGAATATACCCTGCAACCCTACTCAGTTGAATTAAGTATCTTTAACCTTCGTAGTATGTTTCTCCCGCATCCATAAGGATATAGGTGTTAGAGTTCATGAAATAGTTCTTGGCTATTTGGGAGAATAGTTGAGAAGTGAGTTCGTAACTTGGAACTAGCAGTCTTAGAAGGATTTAGTCTAGTGTATTTGAATCTTAAAACTCAACCTGAAAGCAAAAGTGTTAAGACCCTAGATTTTAATCATCATTTGAATTACAAATATCTTATAAATGAATTTATTTTACTAGCTTTGATTGACATTTCAAATTTAGTAGAAAGTAATCTCAAAACTCTTTCCAAATTTTACTTGTGTTCTCTGGAATGCTGAATTAAAGATTCAAATTAAGCAATTAATCTAACAAGTCCCTATGGGTACAATAGAGAGACTTCACCATCCTATATTACTTGACGACCATGTACGCTTGTGTGTGCACTTGGCAGCATCAAGTTTTTGGCGTCGTTGTCGGGGAATTGAACATTGATTGAATGTTTGTAGTTGGGATTTTTATTACACTATTTCGTATTTTATGTTAGGTTGTTGGTTTTTGGAAATTTCAGAAGTTGTTTGTTTGGTGTATGCCAGCTACTCGAAGTTAGGGACAACCCTTGGCTCACTTTGATCCATAAATCGAAAGAAGTTTTTGTTGGTTAGCAATGGTAGAGAACAATGAGCAAGCACAAGGAAACAACCAAGAAAGGATTACAGTACTAAACTTTGCTAAGCCAAACTTGGAGAACACTTCCAAAGCGATTATCAAGCCATCCATCACTGGAAATTTTGAGTTGAAGGAGGGAACCATGTGGTTGGTTCAAAACACTTTTCAATATCAGGGCAAGCCGCATAAGGACCCCCACAGGCATTTGATGATATTAATGGAACTCAGTGAGAACTTTCATTATCAAGATATTTCTAATGAGTATGTTAAGCTCACTTTGTTCTCATTTTCATTAATTAGCGAGGCAAAGGAATGGCTAAGAATGAGCCAGCAGAGTCCATCATTACTTGGGAAGGTCTTTTCAACAAGTTCATAAACAATTTTTTGTATTCTAGGAGAACAAAGGAATTGAGAGGAAACATCTCAAGGTTCATTTAGAAGGATGGTAAAACATTGGCTCAAGCTTGGGAGAGATACAACAGATATCTATGAGATTTCCCGCACCATGATCATTAGAAATAACTCTATAGAGGGGATGAAGCCAGAGTCTAAGATTCTACTTGATGCTGCTGCACAGGGGAAAATCTTGTCCAAGAGCTATGATGAGATAGAAGTTTTGTTGAATCTCATGTCAGCAGGGAATCAAGACTATTAGGATTCAGGTAGAGGTCTTACAGCAACCAAAGTTCTAGGGAGACTTGAGGTTGACAGTGTGGCTACAATTCGGGTAGATATTAGTTAGTTGGTGAATGTGATCAGCAAGTTAGTGATCACACCAGTAGTAAGTCAGGTTCAAAAAGTTTAGACTCCATCGCCATCATGTGAGGCATGTGGGGAAAGTCAAGCTTATTTAGGTTGTCCACTGAACCCAAAATCTATCTATTTTGTGGGGAAACAAGGTTGTAGTAGAGGTTTTTCTAGAAACAGTTATAATTAGAGGTACAAAAATGAAGCTAATCCACCACGGGGATGAAATCAGAACTTTCAGAGACCCCCAAATAACTTTCAAAGACCTCAGGGCAAGCAACCTATCAGTTATTTATAGGAGAACATGAAGCAATGGATGGTTCATAAGACTAGTTGTTAATGAGATGCATAAGTCAATCCATGAGTTGGAGAGGCAAGTGGGAAAATTGGAAATTCAGCAGAAAAACATTCCTCAAGGGGCACTTCAGAGCAATATTGAAAAGAACCCCAAGGAGAACATCAGCGCAAGCTCTTGTATAGTGGAAAAGAGTTGGGTGAAGTGATACCCATAGACAATAAAGCAGAGGCATTACAAGTTGGTTGGTGAGCCAAGTCATTCACAGCTAAAAGCAGCAGAAGTTAGACCACCTCCTCCATTTCTATAGAGATTCAAAAATCAATAGCAGGACGCAACTTGTAAGAATTTTTAGATGTCTTTGTAACTCCCCAGAACTCCCTAGGACTAGACTTTGGATTTAAAACTTGATCATGCAGAAAACTAAGAAAAGTGATCACAGTACGACCCACAGTACGACTCATATAATAGAGGTACAAGCCGTACCCAGACTCGTAGGAGGAGGGTGGAGGAGATCAGTTAAGGTGACTTGAGAAACCACAAATTTATGTTAAGACTCATACTATCTTGGCACGGATCATACTGACTAGTCGTGGAATAATTTAGAGAAGTGGTCAGGAAAAATTCAGGCTAACCATGAGCCATGGTACGACTTGAGGTACCGCGGTATGACTCGAAGGATGAGTCATGAGAAAGCTCAAAGGAAGAATCAAGACTGAACTACAGATCGTAACACGAGTCATAGGATTCGGGTACGAGTCGTAGTAGGCATCCGTGGAAAACTTTAGAGAAATGGTTTGGAGTAGAGTCACTAATCACGAGTGGTGGTATAGATCATAGTATAATGGTATGACTCATAGGTTTGGTCATACCATTTGACGGGTGGAATTTCTTTTAAATGTTACTGGGGCAATTTTGTAAAACCCTATCGTCTTAACTCTTAAATTACATCGTATTAGGATTATTTATGTGGAATTTTAGAGGAATAGTCAGCCTTTTCCACTTATTTCCTTCTAAACCAGTCTTAGAAGACCTACGAAGAACTCAGACAGTTCATCTCAGAGAAAAAGCTAGGGCTTGCAGATTTCCTTCTCAGATTCTCAAGATTCTTCCAAGGACTTTCCTCCATGTATGTGGGATTTCAACAAGGGAATTGCTCTTCCCTTGCGCCCCAAAACTCTTACAAAACCCTAACAACTCTAGTTCTCAAAAGATCAAAGCTAGGGTTGTTCTTCAGTTAGATTATGAATCTTCCTTCTTACCATGATTCTTGTGAAATCTTAAAGGTTATTGCTAGTTATAATTCATATTGATATCTCTTTCCCTGAAATATGTGTTTTAGCCCTATTAAGTAAATATGATTTGAAAGGGTCTTGCATAATTATCCAGATATGAATGTTGCTTGATTCTGATAGTTCCCTTCCAATTACCAATATAGTACAGTTATATGATCAAAAGTTTATTTTTTGTTAGTACTTAGCATTTTTAGTGTCGTACAGAATTGTCATCTGATCAAGTTGACTATATTCAGTCTTTTGAGGAGTTTAGTAAAACACTGTAGTCTCAGCCATCAGTCACCAGGTTGTTCTTTAAACGGTTATGACACTTTTAGATAAAGTAGCTCTGACTAGTCTTAGAACATTTAGCTTTCAGTTATCAGGTCCTTCAGACTCTCATGGTACTTCCAGATAAGTATTCCTGACTTACGTCTCAGTACACTAGGTTTGAGCTATCATCCTAGCAGTCACAATAAGGATTTGCAATAGGAGTAGGACTTAGCAACGAGTGGGCTGGGGTTCAGCGCACCTAGGTTCCCAGAACTACGTTGCCACCGTAGGTTATTAGCCTGAATGAGCCTCAAACAATGATCACCTAGCTCAACCATTATACCTTGGCAAGGTATAGTGGGCTTTCACCGATGGGGTGTATACATCGATCTCCATGTTTAGCTCATGTGGTTATATGTCGGTTATAGACTCTCCCACTTGTTAGTTCAACTCAATTTATTCATATTAGAGGATATAGTTATGATCCTCAGTCAGTACCTCCGTTACACTATTATAGTTATATTTAGTACTTATCAATTCAGTTGCATATTATAACTGTTTTACTTATATCTCATATACTCGATACATTCAATGTACTAATGCATATTTTTCATACTGTATCGTATAATGATACATGTATAGGTTCTCAGTCACAACATTGTTAGTAGTTCCCTTTCGACGATTTCTTCAGCAAAATCTTTTGGAGAGTCCTCATCTTTCGAGGATGAGAGCTTAGTTATTTCACTTTATTCATTTTTCTTTTGAGTTAGACTTTAGAGTTAGCCAGGGATCTTGTCCCAACAACTCGTTAATTCTTAGATGGCTTTTAGACAAAGTATTATTTTAGTACGTTTTGCAGGTGTCGCATATATTTTAGTATTTTATTAGAAATTACTTATTTTTGAGAAAAGTTATTTAGTTATGTTTCCTCAGCTTATGCTTCTATTTAGTTCACTATACCAATGTGATGTTAAGCCATGGTTTAGCTTGGGGTCACTGTGGCACCAAGTACCGTGTCGCGTCCAGGGTGTAGACTCGGGTCGTGACAAACTTGGTATCAAAGCACTAGGTTTAGAGTATCCTAAGATGTCTGAAAGTCGCATCGAGTAGAGTCCTTTTCATAGATGTGAAGCGAGCCACACTTATAAGGGGGAGGCGACAAAACTTTATTAGGAAATTTCCCCTTTTGTTCATGATCCTTATCGTTCATTGAGATAATCTAAAAAATGTCCTCCTAATTCGTACTCTACTCTTTTCAGATAACGATGCCTCTAAAATGAGGAAACGGAAGGAGGACCGGGAATGCTAACCGGCCAGCCCCACCAGCTCTCGTAGCCCCTCAGGACGACCAGGTGTCTCCCGCGGAATTTCAGGTGGCGATTCAAATGTTGGCTCAGGCAGTGACCAGACAAGCTAACCAGTAGGTAGTGATGCTAGTCAACACCAATAGGTTTGCAGCTACGACTAGTGTTCGAGATTTCACACTTATGAACCCTCCAACATTTCATAGGTCTAAAGTTAATATGGATCCATAGAAGTTTGTTGATGAGGTACAGAAGATCACCCAAATCATGGGTGTCACTTCTACATAGAGTGTTGATCTGGTTGCCTACCAATTGAAAGGGGCGGCACAGATTCGGTACAAGCAGTGGAAGGAGGGAAGGTCGAATGGAGCAGGTCCGGTGGAATGGGATGTGTTTGCTATGACATTCCTGGAAAGGTGCTTTCCTCGGGAGTTGAGGGAGTCTAAGGTGGCAGAATTCATGAACCTTAGGCAAAACAACATGACCATAGAGGAGTATGCATTGGATTTCACTCGGTTGTTGAGATATGCTCTAAAAATGGTTGCTGAGCCGAGGGCTCGTATGCTTAAATTTGTTAATGGAGTTTCTAATTTGGTGCTTAAGGAATGCAGAACTGCGATGCTTATCAAGGTAATCAACCTCTCTAGCCTCATCATTGCACAATAGATAGAGGTGGAGAAGTTGAAGGAGATTGAGAGGGAGAACAAAAGGGCAAGGATAGGCCAATTTGAGTATGGCTAGAAGCGATCAGGCGGTGGTAGTCACCCATAGAAACAATAGTAGAGAATTACAGCACCCTCATCAGCCACTTCCCCTTCTTTCCAGTCCCACAAGGACCGTAAGGGCAGAGCATCAGGCTCCTAGTCCCACAGTCACGTCTCTAGCAGAAGCTCATTTCCAACTTGTCCTAAATATGTCAAGAACCATCTGGGTGAGTGCCACATGGGCAAGGATGGTTGCTTTGGATGTGGCCAGTTGGTTGACAAATTGAGAGATTATCCATCAGTAGGATGGGGGAGTTCTCAATCTACTACCTCGGTAGGTCGTCCAGCTCAGCAGGGTACTACTTTAGGGATGGGTGGCAACCAGTGCCAAAATTGTTTTTATGCTTTGTCTTCTCATCAGGATAATGAGAACTCAGCTGATGTGGTTACGGGTATGATGTGCCTTTTCCACATTGATGTATATGTATTGTTAGATCCAGGAGCCACACTTTCCTTCATCACTCCATATATTTCCGTTCAGTTTGCTATTAGTTCAGAAGTCCTCTCAAAACCATTCTCAGTTTCTCCAAAATAGATCTAAGATCAGGATACCACAAGCTCAGGGTTAGAGAATGTGACTTTCCGAAAACAACCTTCAGAACTCGATATGGTCACTTTGAATTTGTAGTTATGTTGTTTGGACTAACCAATGCTCCTTCAGCCTTTATGGACCTGATGAACAGGGTATTCAAGCCATACCTGGACATGTTCGTCATTGTCTTTATAGATGACATTTTGGTTTATTCCAGAATAGAGGAGGAACATGGAGACAATCTGAGAATAGTTTTACAGACCGTCAGGGACCGTCAGTTATTCACCAAATTTAGGAAGTGTGAATTCTGGCTTAAATCAATTACTTTCCTCGGTCACGTGGTCTCCAGAGAGGGTATTCAGGTGGATCCTCATAATATAGCAGCAGTTAAGGATTGGCCAGGACCCACCTCTCTGATAGACATCAGGAGTTTCTTGGGTCTAGCTGGCTATTACAAATGTTTTTTGGAAGGGTTCTCCTCTATAGCCTCCCTTTTGACCAAATTGACTCAGAAGAAGGTGAAGTTCCAGCAGTCTGATGAATGTGAAAAGAGTTTCCAGGAGTTGAAGACTCGACTCACTACAACCTCCGTTCTGACTCTTCCAGAAGGTTTAGACGGTTTCGTGATCTATTGTGATGCCTCCAGAATTGGTCTTGGGTGTGTTCTGATGAAGCATAGTAAGGTAATAGCTTATGCCTCCATACAGCTGAAGATTCATGAGAAGAACTATCAGACTCATGATCTTGAGTTGAGCGCGGTAGTGTTTGCTTTAAATATTTGGAGACACTATCTCTATGGAGTCCATGTAGATGTTTTCACCGACCATAAGAGTCTGCAATATGTATTCAGTAAAAAGGATTTGAATCTCCATCAGAGAAGATGGTCGAAATTACTTAAGGACTATGACATGAGTAGGCTATTACCACCCAGGAAAGGCAAATGTGGTGGTTGATGCCCTTAGCAAGATGTCTATAGGAAGTATTGCTCATGTTGAAAAGGGTAGAAAAGAGCTGGCAAAGGATATCCACAGGTTAGCTCGATTGGGAGTGTAGCTAGTTGATTAAACTGTGGGCGGAGTTGTAACCCGAAGTGGGGTCAGAATCCTCACTGGTGGTAGAGGTTAAGTCAAAGAAGGATGAAGACCTTATACTACTCAACCTGAAAGAAGAAGTTCTAAGAAAAAAGGCGGAGACCTTCTCCAATGGGGGAGATGGTGTACTGATGCGCCAGCATTTGACGACGCATTGGATACTTTTAACTATGAATTGATGTAAGTTATTGAGAAACTTTTGGTTATTTTGATGGTCTTTTGTGTGCATTATACAGGAACATAAAGCAAAGCCAAGGAATGGTGTGAAAAGAGATGAAACAACAATGTGACAGCCTATCTGATGTGCCATCACCAGTGTGACGGAACGTCGCCTCACCGTCTAGCCCAAATAGAAGCAGAACTAAAATAAGTGAAAGTGACGGACTGTCACATAGATGAAGAATCAAGGGAGAACTGGATACGGAGCGACGAATCAGGTGTCAAGCACACCGTCAACAAAGTAAAGATTTATACTACACTAGATAAACGACCCAAATGATGAACCATCCCCTGGCTGATGGGACATCAGCTTGGGCGTCATCTGAGAAGCAGGACCCTAATTTTCAGTAAAATTTTTGGATTATTTTAGATTATAAATAGAGTTGATAGGTTTATTTTTTGGATTTGATATTTTTGGAAATAAAAGAATGATTGGAGCAGTACTTTGAGGGGAGAAAAACATTACTTTTGAGAGAATCATACAATAAATATTATTGAGTTTTTGGAACCACAAAAAGTTTTCATCCCTTCTTTGTAAGTTAAACCTTCTTTGATGAATGTAATTGTTGTTGTGAATGCAATGGCAATGTGTGTCTAAGATTCATTACTAGGGTTGTATGATTCATGGTAGACTGACATACTAAAGGTGAATGATGCGGCGACTAATTGAAGGTAAATGTGTGTATTACTAGTGTCTTCGATTTGAATGATTTCTAATGGTTGCAAACATTAGAAAAAGTCCTAGATTTGATATGCTTGAGTAAGGAGTATAAATTTGGAAGAAAAGGGATTAGTATTGGAGATTCAAGGCGTTAAACCTTGATTGATGATTAATGTTGTAATAAGATTAATCAACCTAGGTTAATTCTTGTAACTAATTTATTGTCACTCTTAGTTTGAGAAGATAAGTGTGATACCTGGCTGAATAGGTTGAGAAACATTTGGATAGGATAGCCGAGTTAGAAACCTACACACTTAGCATTAAAAAGAGTCCCCTGTGGTCATTCACCAAACATTGTTAGGAAAGCCATGATGATCACAACCTTAGCTTATTTCTTGTTGAGTTCAATCATAATCAATCGTAATTTGTACTTCTTGTATTTGACAAACAGAGGAGTGAAACTTAATTCCCAAACCCCAAACATTACGCAAATATTTGATTAAAAGAAAATAACCGCATAAGACTTGATTTCACCATATTCCTTGTGGGATTTGACCCCAACCTTGTTGGGTTCTATATTTGACATCGACTGTGTTATACTTATTATCATAGAGGTGTAATTTAGGCGTAACAAATTTTGGTGCCATTGCCGAGGAGTATAGTTTTAGATTGAGTTAAGTGTGCTTATTTGGCTCTTAGTCTTATTTCCGTATTTTACTTATATTTATTCTTTGTGTCGATATAGGGTACAGGTAGTGCATGCCGAATACCCGAAGTCGGGGTAAACCGTTAGCTCCTTATAATCCCGAGTTAAAGATAACTTTGAGGAGAGCTATGAATGCACAAGAGCGTGAAGAAGAAAGGTTTCAACAACTTTCTAATGCTCAAGCCAGGGGCAATAACCAACACACGACCAACAACGAGAATGATGATGTCGATAGGAATGAGCTAAATGAGCAAAATGTAGAGGATGTGGCCCCTGGAAATCATTGCCAGCCTCAGCGAGGTAGGGGGTAGCTTCATCTGACAATTTCATTTGATTATGAAGACGACAATGATGTTTATTTGGATGGAGTTGGTGCCACTAGGGTCATCATTCCTCCACCATTAGCTCCATGAGTGAAGTTCAACATCAAAAGAACTATGATCCAATTGTTGAACTTGAAAGGCTTGTTTTGAGGAGTAGCCGGTGATGACCCAAATCTACATCTGATGAACTTCGTGGGCACCTGTAAATAATTTGAACTGTGAGGGTTTAGTCAGAATGCTATTCGATTGAGGTTGTTTTTGTTGTCTCTATCTAGGGAGGCAACAATGTGGCTGAATGAGTTTCCCCATGACTCAATTATGAACTGGAGAGAGGCGAAAGATGCTTTTATACAGAGATACTTCCCACCTTCCAGAATGTTGCAACTAAGAGATGAGATAAACAATTTCAGGAAGCAACCTAGCAAAGCATGGCTGCGATTCAATAAGAAACTCAAGCATTTCCCCCACCATAAATTGTCTAATGAACATCTGATGGAGACTTTTTATAGGTCCCTAAATTCGGCAACTAAGCTGATTGCTGATACTGTGACTGGAGGGTCATTCATGTCCCGAACCTACACTGAGGCGGCAGTTGTACTGGATAGACTCACTAAGACCAACAGGGCTTGGCACAATAGAGACTTTGAAGTCTTTAGTAACTCCTATGAAGTGGGGTTAACTACAGAGCGGCGCCGGAAAGAAGAAGAGAGAGATCAAGATATGGAAACTCAGTTGGAATTGATTACTAAGCATTTTCTTGTAGGGGGTTCTAAGAAACTGAATGTTGTGGGTAAAGATGGTAGACAAGAGGAACATCGATCAGACTCAAAAGAAGAATCTAAGTACCTGAACAACATGGGGGGTTTGTGGGCCAATGGCCAAGAAAATCAAGGTCAAAACTATCCAAAGGATAACTATTATGACAGAGCTGGTTATAGAGATAGAGAACAGGGAAACTGGAAGAACAAAGAAAGCTAGAGAAATGATCGTAGCGGCATATATTTGTCCCTTGAAAACCAAGAGAGGAGCAGTCAGAAAGTTCAAAGGTTGGAGGAAATGTTAGCTAAAGTACTGCAAAGAGTCGAATCTACTGACTCCGGAGTTAAAGAGATGAAGACTAACCTCTCCAATATGAGTCAGCTTGTAGACTCACACTCAACTACCATTAAACAACTGGAGTACCAAATGGGGCAAATGTCTGTAACCCTTAATCAGAGAAAGAGTGGAAACTTGCCAAGTGATACAATGCAGAATCCAAGAAAGGATAGATAATGCATGGCTATTATAACTAGAAGTGGTAATATATTGTTTGAGACTACTCCTATTGGCGCAGAGAAAATTGAGGAGTTAGCTTCAAAAATAGAACCCATAGTTTAGGATGAACGGGAGAAGCTGAATCCGATTGAGCTTGTAAGACTAGAAGTCACAGAGAATTGTTGGGGAGATGAAGGTCAAGCTAAAGGAAAGGGGGTGGTTAAGCCTTTGACTCAAATTCTGAGACCTCCACCTCCAAATAAAGGTGGAAGATGGTAAATTCCAAAAGTTCATCTCCATGTTGAAGCAATTATCAGTAAACATCCCATTGGTAGAATACCTTGAGAAGATGCTAGGTTATGCCAAGTTCATGAAGGACTTGGTCACAAAGAATAGAACAGTCAGCTCTGAACCAGTAGACAACATTCATCATTGCAGTGTGGTCTTTTCACGTTCACTGGTTCAAAAGAAGGAGGATCCAACTGCATTCACAATTCCATGCACAATTTGAGCCTTCAACTTCGTCAAAGATCCATGTGATTTGGGTTCCATCATCAACTTGATGCCGCTGGCCATATACAGACAGTTAGGCTTATGAGCCCCCAAATCGACTACTATGAGATTTTTAATGGTAGACTGGTCAGTTAAGAAGCCCATGGGTATTGTGTATGATGTGCCAGTTAAGGTGGAACATTTAATATTTCCTGTGGATTTTGTAATCTTGGACTGCGAAATGGACTTTGAAGTTCCTATCATATTAGGTTGGCCATTCTTAGCAACTGGAAGAGCATTGGTGGATATGGAGAGTGGAGAGTTGAAGTTCCAACTGAACAACGAAGAGGTACTGATCTTGGGCAGAATTATATGCCTAAGTGATACTCAAATGCTTCATTGCATCTTGTTTATCTATCGTTATTTGTGCATTATCATGTAATTTGTAGTTAAAATGTGAATTTATACTAACCAACATGATTAGTGTTGATTTGCAGGAAAAAT
>JACEIK010000235.1:241994-262848 GCA_018107945.1 Datura stramonium | reverse complement strand
TTGTTACCTCGGTCCAGTCCCTGTGGGATCGATACTTGGCTTACTTGAGCCATTTTACTACTTGTTCGACCACGTGCACTTGCGTGTAGTCATCCAAACGGACGAACATGTACGATTCAATGTCTTCAAGTCCATGAAACAGCCAAGAAACATGAGTGTGGTCCCCATTATTGATGTTATTGAGGAAGAGATGGTTGAAGCACCCGGAGAAGAGAACTATGCAGTTGACATTTTAGATGTAGTGATGATGAATTTTGCTAATGATCATATTCAGGAGTATGAAGAGGTAGTGAATGCATTAGCAGGGATGGGGTCGTATTCTTATTCTCCAAAGCAGTTGGATTTGGATTTAAAGAATAGACCCACTCCTCAAGCGAAACCCTCTATTGAAGAACCACTAGTGTTGGAGTTGAAAGCACTACCTGGTCATCTGCACTATGTGTTCTTGGGAGATAACAATACACTCCCAGTAATCATGGCAGTCGATCTAGTCGAATGGTAGGTTGAAGCTATAGTTGATGTGCTAAAAAAATATAAGAGGGCAATCAGATGGACAATTGCTGACATTATTGGGATTCCCCTGGGATTATGCACGCACAAAATTCAGCTGGAAGAAAATTGTGTCCCAAGCAGAGAACAACAATGCAGGCTCAATCCGTCAATCCAAGAGGTGGAAAAAAAGAGATAATTAAATGGTTGGACGTAGCTGTCATATATCCAATCTCTAATAGTAAGTGGGTGAGTCTAGTGCAATGTGTTCCCAAAAAGGGAGGCATGAATGTGGTGGAAAATGAGCGGAACAAGTTGATTCCCTTGAGACACATCACGGGTTGGCGTGTCTGTGCGGACTACTAGAAGTTAAATACATGTACACTCAAAGATCACTTCCCAATTCCGTTCATGGATCAAATGCTGGATAGGTTAGCATTCAGAGGGTGGTATTGCTTCTTAGATGGTTATTCTGGATATAACCAAATACCAATCACACCAGAGGATCAAGAGAAGATAACTTTCACTTGTCCTTATGGGACCTTTTCTTTTCGACGCATTCCATTCGGTTTATATAATGCACCTGCAACTTTTAGAGGTGTATGATGTCAATTTTTTCTGATATGGTGGAAGATACCTTGGATGTTTTTATGGACGACTTCTCAGTCATTGGTGATACCCTTGGAGACTGCTTGTCCAATCTTAGAAAAGCCCTAGATTGATGTGAAGAAGCAAATTTGGTGTTGAAAAATGCCATTTTACGGTAAAAAAAGGCATTATGCTAGGTCACAAGACATCAGAAAAGGGTCTAGAAGTGGACAGGGCAAATATTGAGGTGATTAAGATGTTGTCTCCACCAATTTTTGTGAAGGGAGTGAGAAGTGTTTTTGGTCATGCAAGTTTTTACTGAAGATTCATAAAGGACTTCTCGAAAATAGATAGTCCATTGAGCAAGCTGTTAGAGAGAGATACCAAATTTGTGTTTGATGAGGAATGCCTGAAGGCTTTGAAAACTTGAAGGCTAAATTTTTGGCTACCCCGATAATAGTTGCACCAAATTGGTCGCAACCCTTTGAAGTGATGTGTGATGCTAGTTGGTTTGCACTTTGAGATATATTGAGGTAGAAGAGAGACAAGATGTTCCGCCCCATCTATTATGCTAGTAAAGCATTTAATGGGGCACAAAAGAACTACACAGTGACAGCGCAGGAGTTGCTGGCGGTGGTATATGCCTTTGAGAAATTCAGGGCTTATTTGCTTGGCACAAAAGTTATTGTACACACTGATCATGTCGCCTTGAGATATCACATGGCAAAGAAAGATTCCAAACCAAGGCTAATAAGATGGGTCCTTCTGCTGCAAGAATTTGACTTTGAAGACAAGGACCGTAAAGGATGTGAAAATCAAGTAGCGGATCACTTATCTCGACTTGAAGATGAGGGGAGAGTAACAAATGATGAGGATCTTGATGACTCCTTCCTTGATGAACAGGTATTAGCAGCAACAGTCGATCTCATTCCATGTTTTGCTGACTTCGCCAATTACCAAAGACTTAACTTTCCACCAACGAAAAAAGTTCCTTCATGATGTGAACAAATACTTCTGGGATGAGCCGTACTTATTTTGAGTTTATGTTGATAATCTATTACGGGGGTGTGTTCTAGAAGCACAAATGTTAAGTATCTTGGAGGCATGCCATTCATCTCCTGTTGGAGGACACCATGGAGTTGCTCGGACAACCCATTAAAATTTTTCAATGTGGATAATATAGGCCTACGGTACATCAGGATGCCCATGACTTTGTGAAAGCATATGATCAATGCCAAAGAAAGGGTGACATATCTAGAAGGCATGAGTTACCTATGACTCCTGTTTCGGAAGTGGAACTATTTGATGTATGGGCATAGACTTAATGGGTCCGTTTGTGAGCTCATATGGCCTGAAGTATATATTAGTAGTAGTTGATTATGTCTCAAAGTGGGTATAAGATGTGGCATTGGCAGATAATAATGGAAAAAGTGTTGCAAATTTCCCGAGGAAGAACATTTTCTCAAGGTTTGGAACTTTGAGAACTATCATCAGCGATGGGGGGTCTCATTTTTGCAACAAAGTTTTCAGTTCTTTGCTAGCAAAGTATGGAGTTAAGTAGCACAAAGTATCCACCCCCTATCATCCATAGTCCAGTGAGCAAGTGGAGGCATCAAACCAGGAGATTAAGGCCATTGTGGCCAAAATAGTGAATGCTAACCGAACATATTAGTCTCGAAAACTTGATGATGCATTATGGGCGTACCAAACAACATTCAAAATGCCTATTGGGATGTCTCCATATCAGTTAGTGTTTGGGAAGGCTTGTCATTTACCAGTTGAGTTGGAGCATAAAGCTCTGGGGGCACTAAAGAAGTTTAACATGAGATTGAGTAAGACTGCACACTTGAGGCTAGATCAGATTAATAAGACGGATGAGTTCCGTATAAGGGCATATGAGAGAGATGCTTTGTGCAAGGTAAAAATGAAGATGTATCACGACCAGAGGATTGAAAAGAGGGAGTTTATCCCTGAAAATCTTGTGTTGTTTTTCAACTCTAGAATCTAGTTATTTTGGGGAGAACTCCAATCCAAATGGTCTAGCCCATTCAAAGTGACATAGGTATTCCCATCTGGAGCTATTGAGCTTGAAAACCAAAAAAGGGGAACGATTCAAAGTGAATGACCAATGTGTAAAGCTATACCATAGAGTACCCGAGGAGGTGAAAGTGTTGGAAGTGGTGTACCTTGATGAAGTCTGAGTAATCAAGTTACCCGAGTCGTGCCGCGACATTAAACCAGGCGCTGCTTCGGAGGCAACCCAAGATTTGTTATATTTTATATATCATACTTATTTGATTTAGATATTGTATTTGTTTGAAAGGGGTGTTAAGTGTGGAGACATAGATATTAGTGAAGCTGGTGATGACCATCATTGATGGACCATCAGAAACATGATGAGCCGTCAAGATGAAAGAAAATAACAGGTATTCTCGATAAGCTCGACGACTGAGTTGATGAACTGGCAATTGGATCATCAAATGAAGTCGCAAAAACATGGGATTTGGATAGGGGCAATAGTTCGGGCGTCAGTGCACCTAGACTCCCAGAACTACATGCCACCAAAGGTTATTAGCCCGAACGGGCCTCAGACAGTGATCACCTAGCTCAGCCACTATACCCTAGCAAGGTACAATGAGCTTTCATTGATGAGGTGTATACATCATACTCCAAATTTAGCTCACATGGTTATATGTCGGTTATAGACTCTCCCACTTGTCAGTTTATCTCAGTATAGTCTCAGTTTCATTTCAGCTCAGTTTATTCAGATTACAGGATATAGTTATGATCCTCAGTCATTACCTGCGTTACACTGTTACAGTTATATTAAGTACTTATAAGTTTAGTTGAATAATACTATGTTTTACTTATATCTCACATATTCGGTACATTCAAAGTACTGATGCATATTTTTCCATGTTGTATCGTATTATGATACAGGTACAGGTTCTCAATCACAACATCGTCAGTAGTTCCCTTATGACGATTTCAGCAGCAGTATCTTTTGGTGAGTCCTCATCTTTCGAGGACGAGAGCTTAGTTATTTCAGTTTATTAAGTTTTCTTTTGAGTTAGAATTGAGTTAGCTGGGGGACTTGTCCCAACAACTTGTCAGTTCATAGATGGCTTTCAGACAATGTATTGTTTTAGTACATTTTGCAGTTGTCGCATAAATTTTAGTATCTTATTATACATTTAATATTTTTGATAAAAGTTATTTAGTTATATTTCCTCATCTTCCGCTTCTATTTAATTCAGTATACCAGTATGCTTGGGATCACTTGTGGCACCAAGTACTGTGTTGCGTCCATGATGTAGACTGCGGTCATGACAAACTTGGTATCAGGCCACTAGGTTTAGAGTATCCTAGGATGTATGAAAGCCACCGTAGAGTCCTTTTCATGGCTATGAAGCAGGCCACACTTATGTAGGAAGGCTGCAAGATGTTATTAGGAAATTTCCCATTTTGTTCATGATCCTTATCGTGCATTTAGCTAATCTCAAAAATGTCCTCCTAATTCATACTCTAATCTTTTCAGATAACGATGCCTCCAAAATGGGCAAATGGAAGGAGGACCGGAAACGCTAACCAGCCAGCCCCAGCAGCTCCTATAGCCCCTTAGGACGACCAGGTGTCTCCGGTGGAATTTTGGGTGGCGATTCTAATGTTTGCTCAGGCAGTTATCAGTTAGGTCAACCAGCAGGTAGTGCTTCCAGTCAACACCAATGGGTCTATAGTTGTGGCCAGGTTTGAGATTTCACACACATGAACCCTCCGACATTTCAAGGGTCTAAAGTTGATGAGGATCTATAGGAATTTGTTGATGAGCTATAGAAGATCACACAAATCATGGGTATCACTTCTACAGAGAGTGCCGATCTGGTAGCTTACCAGTTGAAAGGGGTGGCATAGATTTGGTACAAGGTGTGGAAAGAGGGAAGGCCGAATGGAGTAGGTCCGTTGGAATGGGATGAGTTCGCTATGACATTCCTGGATAGGTACTTTCCTCTGGAGTTGAGGTAAGCTAAGACGGTAGAATTCATGAACTTAGACAGAACAATATGACCATAAAGGAGTGTGCATTGGAGTTCACTCAGCTGTCGAGATATGCTCCGGAAATGGTCGCTGAGCTGAGGGCTCATATTCTTAAATTCGTTAATGGAGTTTTTGATTTGGTTCTTAAGGAATGTAGAACTGTGATGCTTATCTAGGATATCGACCTCTCTAGCCTTATAATTCATGCACAATAGATAGAGGTGGAGAAGTTGAAGGAGATTGAGAAGGAGAACAAAAGGAAAAGGATAGGCCAGTTTGAGTATGGCCAGCAACGAACAAGTAGTGGTAGTCACCCATAGCAGCAGTAGAGACCTCAAACACCCTCATCAGCTAGTGCCCCTTCTTTTTCGGTCCCACAAGGAAAGCATGGGTGGAGCATGCGGCTCCCAGTCCCAGAGTCACATCTCCAGCAGCCGCTCATTTCCAACTCATCCTAAATACGGCAAGAACCATCTGGGTGAGTGCAACATGGGCAAGGATGGTTGCTTTGGATGTGGCCAGTTGGTTCACAGATTGAGAGATTTTCCATCAGCAGGATAGGGGAGTTCTCAATCTACTGCCTCAGTAGCCCCAACAGGTCATCCAAATCCGTAGGGTACTACTTCAGGTACAGGTGGCGACCAGTGCCAAAACCATTTTTATGCTTTATCTTCTCGTCAGGATCAGGAGAACTCACCTAATGTGGTTACGGGTATGTTGCACCTTTTCCACATTAATGAATATTCTTTGTTATATCCAGGAGCCATACTTTCCTTCATGACTCCATATGTCGCCATTCAGTTGTCTATTAGTCTAGAAGTACTCTCAGAATCATTGTCAGTTCTACTCTGGTTGGTGAGTCAGTTAGAGCCAGCCGAGTTTACAAAAATTATCCAGTCACAATGTTGAGTAAAGTTATCCCAGTTGATCTAGCAGAGCTAGACATGGTCGAATTCGAACTTATTCTTGGCATGGATTGGTTACATTTTTGTTATGCCTCATTCAATTGCAGAACTAGGGTCGTCAAGTTTCAATTTCCTAACGAGCCAACCTTAGAATGGAAAGGTAGTGTTTCAGCGCCAAAGGGTCGGTTTATTTCCTACCTTAAGGACAGGAAGATGATTTCAAAGGTTACATCTATCACTTAGTTAGGGTCAGATATTCCAGTTCCAAGAACTAGACTATTCAATTAGTTCTAGTTGTTAATGAATTTCTTGATGTCTTTCCCAAATATCTTCCCGTAGTCCCTCCCCAGCGGGAAATAGACTTCGGCGTAGACCTTCTTCCAAACACCCAACCCATATCTATTCCTCCTTACAAGATGGCTCCAACTGAGTTAAGAAGTTGAAGGAACAGTTGAAAGACCTTTTAGATAAGGGCTTTATCAGACCCAGAATCTCTTCGTGGGGTGCTCCAGTGTTGTTCGTGTGAAAGAAAGACGGTACACTCTGGATGTGCATCGACTACTGTCAGCTGAACAAGGTCACAATTAAGAACAGGTATCTTCTACCCAGGATTGAAGACTTGTTCGATCAGCTCTAGGGAGCTAGTTGTTTCTCCAAAATAGATCTCAGATCTAGATATCACAAACTCAGGGTCAGAGAATAGTAAATTCTGAAAAAAAACTTTAGAACTCAGTATGGTCACTATGAATTTGTAGTTGTGTCGTTTGGACTAACCAATGCTCCTGCAGCCTTTATGAACTTGATGAACAGGGTATTCAAGTAGAACCTGGACATGTTTGTCATTGTCTTTATAGATGACATTTTGCTTTATTCCAGGACATAGGAGGAACATGCAGACCATATGAGAATAGTTTTATAGAATCTTAGGGTCCGTCATTTATTCGCCAAATTTAGCAAGTGTGAATTTTGGCTAAAATCATTTGATTTCCTCAGTCACGCGGTGTCTAGAGAGGGTATTTAGGTGGATCCTCAGAAGATAGTAGTAGTAAAGGACTGGCTAAGACCCACCTCTCCGACAGACATTAGGGGTTTCTTAGGTCTAGCTGGCTATTACAGGCGGTTTTTGGAAGGGTTCTCCTCCATAGCCTCCCCTTTGACCAAATTGACTCAGAAGAAGGTGAAGTTCCAGTTGTTTGACGAATGCGAAAAGAGTTTCCAGGAGTTGAAGTTCGACTCACTACAACTCCCATTCTGACTCTTCCAGAAGGTTCAAATGGGTTCGTGATCTATTGTGATGCCTCCAGAATTGGTCATGGGTGTGTTCTAATGCAGCATAGTAAGGTAATAGCTTATGCCTCCAGATAGCTGAAGGTTCATGAGAAGAACTATCGGACTCATGATCTTGAGTTGGCCGTGATAGTGTTTGCTTTAAATATTTGGAGACACTATCTCTATGGAGTCCACGTAGATGTTTTCACTGACCACAAGAGTCTGCAATATGTATTAAGTAAAAAGGATTTTAATCTCCATTAGAGAAGATGGCCGAAATTACTTAAGGACTATGACATGAGTGTGCTATACCACCCAGGAAAGGCCAATGTGGTGGATGATGCCCTAAGCAGGATGTCTATGGGAAGCATTGCTCATGTTGAAGAGGGTAGAAAAGAGCTGGCAAAGGATATCCACAGGTTAGCTCGATTGGGAGTGCAGTAAGTTGATTTAGCTTAGGGCAGAGTTTTAATCCTGAATGGGTCAGAATCCTCACAGGTGGTAGAGGTTAATTCAAAGCAGGATGAAGTTCTCGTACTACTCAACCTGAAAGAAGCAGTTCTAAGAAAATAGGTGGAGGCCTTCTCTAAAGGGGGAGATGGTGTACTTCGCTACCAAGGCAGATTGTGAGTTCCAGATGTAGATGAATTGAGACAACAAATACTGGCAGAAACACATAGCTCTAGGTATTCTATTTATCTAGATTCCACTAAGATGTATAGTGACTTACAGGAAATCTATTGGTGGAATGGCATGAAGAA
The DNA here is from genome assembly GCA_018107945.1 of Datura stramonium. NCBI lineage: Eukaryota > Viridiplantae > Streptophyta > Magnoliopsida > Solanales > Solanaceae > Datura > Datura stramonium. The sequence goes on along the minus strand of JACEIK010000235.1, from coordinate 254,801 downwards.
GGACATTGCAAAATTTGTAGCTAAGTGTCTGAACTACCAATAGATTAAAGTTGAACATCAAAGACCTGTGGTTATGACTCAGGATATCATCATACCTACGTGGAAGTGGGAAGAAGAGAACATTGATTTCATTATGGGTCTTGCACTCATCAGTAGCATGACCCCATTTGGGTGGTGGTAGATCGGATGACTAAGTCAGCACATTTTCTACCAGTTAAGACCATAGACTTTGCAAAGGATTATGCTGGACTGTACATCTGGGAGTTAGTCAGACTACACAAAATCCCCTTTTCCGTCATTTCAAATAGAGGTACTCAATTCATCTCGCATTTCTAGAAGTCATTTCAAAAGCGACTTGGTACTCAGGTGAAGCTCAGCACAGCTTTTCATCCACAGATGGATGGACAAGATGAGTGGACTATACAGACTTTGCAAGACATGTTGAGGGCTTGTGTGATTGATTAAAAGGGCAGTTGGGATAACCACCTACCTCTTATTGAGTTTGCATACAACAATAGCTACCACTCTAGCATCCAGATGGCCTCGTTTGAGGCATTGTATGGTAGAAGGTGTAGATCTCCTATAGGATGGTTTGAATTTGGTGAAGCTACCATTATTGGATCAGACTCAGTTCATAAGGCTATGCAAAAAGTTCAACTTATTAGGGAAAGGTTGTAAACAGTACAGAGCCGACAGAAATCGTATGCAGATGTGAGGAGAAGAGAGATAGAGTTTGCTATAGATAATTGGGTTTATTTTGAAGATTTCACCTATGAAAGGGGTGATGAGGCTTGGGAAGAAAGGAAAACTCAGTCCGAGATATGTAGGACCTTACAGAATTCTGAGACGCATTGGCAATGCTGGACTATGAGTTAGAGTTACCCACAGAGTTAGCATCAGCGCATCCAGTGTTCCATGTGTCCTTGTTGAAGAAGTGCATCGGTGATCTGACATCAGTAGTACCACTAGACAATGTGGATGTAAGGGATAGTCTCTCTTACAAAGAAGCTCCAATACAAATTCTGGACCAGCAGGTTCGTAAGCTGAGAAAAAAGGAGGTCGCCTCAGTAAAAGTTTTATGGAGGAACCAACTAGTTGAGGGAGTTATGAGGGAAGCAGAATCAGACACGATAGCTAAATATCCTCACTTATTTCCTTCCAACTCAGCTTCAGTATCAAGCATTAATTTCTCTTCAATATTCCATTCAGTTTAGTACCCTTTAGTTCTTTCCATGTTTAAATGTGCATCCTAGTTGCATAGGTTCAGTTAATGTGGTTACCTCAGTCTAGAGTCAGTCATTCCTCCAGTAATCAATTTATGGTTTCCACTCTTGGGATTGAAGCTCTTTTTCTATCCTTTCAGCTTAGTTAGCCTCCATTCAAGGACGAATGTTCCTAAGGGGGAGATATTGTAACACCACAGAACTCCCTAGGACTAGACTTTAGATTTACAACTTGATCATGCATAAAATTAGGAAAAATGATCACAGTACGATCCGCAGTACGACTCATACAATGGAGGAATAATGTGTTGTGATTTTATGGAACTTTCGACGCTTAAAACTAAAAAAATATGCAAATTCCAGGTATGTTTATATGGATATAATGTGTTTTTGTTGAGTGTTGCAGGGAAAATAGGTTCGGCTAGTAAAATAGAATAATGAGGCTAAAACTGGGTTAAGTGTGGACTGCCAACAAGGTGACGAGTCGTCATGTCATTGGACGACTCGTTCTTGGAGTCGTTGAGAGAAGAAAAGTTTGAAGCACAAATAACCAGTGGTGACCACGACTCGTCATGTCTGACAACGAGTCGTTAGGAGGGTCATGAGGATTGGGAGTGAAAATTGATGAAAAAGGCCTAGGAGACACAACAGAAGACTTAACAAGTCATCGTGAGACTTGACGACCCATTGTCCAGAAGAAATAATATGCTGAGCACTAGCAGTCCTTGCTTGCCACGACTCGTTAGGATATCTAACGAGTCGTTACCACATCCATTGCCACTACCGACCTACATTCCTATCACGCCCCACCTTGGGAGGCATTACTAGAACTTAGTGCCTACTAGGATATGAACTGACTTAACTAAGCCTAGGCACACCTAGTGCAGGCTTGCTCCTCAAATCAAGAAAGCAACGGGCTATATCTTTGCTGTAAATACAGCCTCCGGCCGACAAGGCCGTATAGCCACCTGTAAATGAAAATAGCTAACCAAAAACAGGCAACAAAAGGGATCCTATACGGGCCAACTAGGCCACCATGCTTACTAGTTAGAAATGAAGACGAGCTACTATACTAGGCCCGACAAGGCCAACACACGAAGCATAACCGATTAAGGCCTAACATGGCCAAAATACAACTAACTGACTGCCGACAATAGTCTGCAAGCCTCTAAGAGTACAAATAGTGGTCGGGACAGGGCCCCGGCCTACCCAAAATGCTATATAACTGAGATACAAAAACCTCTACAACCTGGAAACTCCGAATGAAAGGAGTTGTCCCAACTGCGGACTCTGAACAACTGCTACTGGAGATCTTGAACCCTGTCTGTCTATACCTGTAGGCAAGTAATGTAGCGCCCAGGGGAGGGTGTCAGTACAATATGTATCGAATATGTAAGGTAATAGATAAGTTGATAAAGACGGGAAATGAATAGAAAGATGGGTAGAAAGATTAACCTGTATGCCTGTTGATTCATAATATGCATCTAACCAACACTACATGTATGTATGCTAAGACTATATAATTACACATTTATAAACTATAACTAACATACAAGAATACAAACAAGAACCTCACCTAGCCCCTATAAGCCGGAAGATACAATCAACATAGAATAACTAGTTCAGGCCCCCATAAGCCCTGGCGAGCACATCTCAATCAATATACCCCTATCCAGGTTTCTATGACTCAACTGGTACTGTAGCCAACCTACCGGTACCCTAGGTCTACAACTTAGCCTGCTTGGCCCCTAAATTGTAACTGTGTCTAAGTCTGGTGGACTCCGATATCTGCACCTCGGGCACCAGGCTCGTCTGGGGTGTGGTGTCGATCGGTGTATGTATAATAGTCCAGCCATGGAATGGACTCTCTGAGGACCTGGGACCCCATCTTTTTCCCTCATGGATGGCATGCCGCTCTTTCTGGAGCGACGTAATTTCGCCCCTGACGGACGTCGACATAGCTAGTAACCTTAGGGTGGTTATGGATGGCTCCTAAGTGAGGGAAACCCCAAACAAGGTGCTGTACTAACATCTCAATCTAGCCACTCAAAAGGCGTAACTGTCCTTCTAGGCCTAACGCCACCGCTGCTCGCCCCCCAAGATAATCTGTAAAACTGCTAGCAGGCATGGCATGCCCCTGTATCTGATCAGAGGATCCTGATAGTGAACATGATCTCTAATAGTCTAGACTGAATAGGACGAGATCTGGAGTGGTCCAGCATAACTCTCTATATGTCCTTCCCGGACATCTGTAGCTCATAATAATTGTAGGGTCGTGAATGACTAACTACTCAGTCCCCCTACTTAGGGAAAATGTAGAGCTGGTACTGGTCGAACATACTTTTGAGCGATCGACCCGTAATTCTCCATAGGAAGTTTACCAACATCCTTAGCCTGTGGGTAGTGTTGTACTAACATGGTACTTATTAGTGCCTTAGGCCTCATCTTGGTCTAATCGGATCTTATATTACTTTTCTGGATGATTCTTAACCTTATAGACAACTCTATATAGACCTAACCATTCCTGGCAACCTGTGGGTGACAGGAACCGGCTGGGGTGCTGGCCCGGCCTCTAACTACTGATAAGGTCCCTTTCCTTAGGGTACCCACGGGTCTATTTGACCTGGACGACTGGGATGGCTTCCTGGGTGACCTATGTGATAACTTCCAAGTCAGCTAGGATTTGAAAATTATTGGTAACGGCTAATAGGCGGTAAGTTGTCCAGTACACTAGACAACCCTAGTGTCGCTGATTATAAAGTATGACTATTCTGTCTACATTTTGGGCCCTGGGACGTGCGGTTAGGTCAATGGCTTCTGGGCGTGCTTTTTTGGCAACCTAGGTGCCAAACTGGTAGTTATGTCTCCTGACTACACCTATGCTATTCAACCTACTAACTCAGGCTTGCTAACCCTCACGAGTTTCTAAGGTCTAGTCCGTGCAATAAAACATACAATCCTACTAAAACCATGAACCGGAGAATAGAACAATTTCTATGATGCTTCTAGCGTGTATCATGCTTATCATGTCTTTTTTCGATGAGGGATACTATGATATAATCGATATATATTTTCTAACAGCTAACCATAATAGATTTATAACCATAATCTAATGATGGAAATCACTCGCAGCATATCTGATCTTTATATACTAGCAACAACTAATTCCCACATGTTTAATCACAATTTAAAGGTAGCAACCATCTACAGCGCGTGAAGTCATCATTTCTATTCGAGGACATAAGTCGTAACACTGTACGATGAGTATAATTGCCGAGGGTTAAGCCTTACATACCTCGATTGTCGTTTCCTAAATAACCGATGAGTTTCACTTGGATTCATCAGCTCCTTTTAGCTATAACCATTATACTGGGAGAAAGAGATGAATTCCAATACCAAATTGGGCGAAAAAAGGATGAATTTTAATACCAATATTGACTATACTTCAACTTAGCGGAACACGACCGAAACGTATTATTTCCTGAGAGTTTAGAAGGGAGAAGTACTTACTTGAAGCCTGTGATCGTATAGAAACCAGTTTGGAGCAATTCTAACAACTTTGGTCCGGCTGCGTTACGATTTTCTGGGCGAATTTTAGGAAAATAACTCAGTAGTAATGCTCCCTGTGGGATTATAACTCCATACCCGAAGTTAATTTAAATTTGGACGGTGTTTTGATAGCGTAATCGAACAAAAAACGATCAAAATCTTCATACTTCCTTACTTCTGGCCGAATGTAAAATGTTTAGAAATGATTCAATTAAAGTGAAGGGCCTATATATACATGGGAGGTCAGTGGTAGGGGCGGCGCGGCGCGCCGCACATAGCGCCAAAACATGGGCACGATGCGCCACCCATTGAGCTTAGACAGAGGCACGACGCGCCAGCCGTAACGCCAAGCTGCATGGAGCGGCGCGATGCCCAGTGCGCTGGGCCTCCAGTCCCAGCCTCCTGCTCGCTCGATTCCGTGCTCTTCCATTCATCCCCTGAGCTTTTTCTTGTGTGCGTCATACTCTAAAACTCTCAATATATGTATGCACGTGTCCGTCACATGAGTCAACTTACGGGGTGTAACAATTCCTTTTTAATTTAGGAAAGGATTAGTCTAAGTCTATAAACACTTTATGTAGGTTTATTTTTGCAGTTTATGCAATTTTTATGAATTTTCACTATATTGTTTGAGTTGTTGATTAACATTAAGGTTCAAAAAACAAGTTTCATAATTTTGTTCTTGAATTTGGTGATTTAAACAACTTTGGAGTATTAATCTTAGATTCTTGTTGATTTATTCAAGACACATGGTTTCTTCTACGAATTATTGTAAGTTGCAATTATGATTTCCTCTTTAATTTATAATTGTAATATTTCAAGCATGAGTAGCTAAATCGACAACTAGGGTTGTGGGAATCATGATGAATTAACGTAAGCAAAAATACTTGGTGAATCTTGAACGAGCTTTATGCATGTATTGTTTTTCCCTTCGTTTTAATTGTTTCTCAATGGTTGCAAACATTAGAATTTTCCTTCTTCTTACTTAATGGATCAAGGGGATTAATGAATGGGAAAAGGGATTAACAACAGAAATTTGAGGCTATCAACCCTCATTTAATAATTTGAGCTTGTCTGAGAATAGCTAATCCGATATCAAGGGTAAGGGTAAATCAAGTATACATCCGCATACGGATCAAGTTTCATGGTGATAATCATCTAAGTAGGGGATCAACCATTTAGGTGAAGTTAAATTACCGATATTGTATGTTAGACACCGTAATAGATCACTAGTATAAAATGCCTTGTGGTTATGAAGTCATGGGGTACACAATCCTAGTCAACTCACTCTTTGAATTCAATCAATTTTAGTTCAAGGATCTACTCGCTATTTTCTACTATTTTTTATTATTTCTTTCTACAATTTCCCCATAGGAAATAAGTAAGCCAATAGTAGTAGTTAAACGCATTAACTAAGGTCCTCGCCATATTCCTCGTGGGATTCGACCCCAACCTTGGTTGGATTCTATATTTGATATTGACTACTTCATATCTCATTACGAGGTGTAATTTGGGTGACATCAAATTTTGACACCGTTTCTAGGGAGTACGGCTTAGACTTTTATTAATTGTGTTTGCTTTGCAGTTTGTCCTTATTTCCTTTTTATTTTTTTTCTTTGTTGTTTTTGTGTCTTAATAGGTCTCAGGTTTGTGCATGCCTAGTAGTAGGAGTCGCGGAAAATCCCTGGTTCCAATTGATCACGAACTTGAGCGAACACTGCGGAATATAAGGAACATGTCCAACGTACATGGGCAAGAAACGATGGAAGAAGCAACAGCCAGAATGTTGGCTGAGGAACAAGCTCGAGCAAGATATAGAGAGGCAACTCAGCTCATTGAAGAGCAACACCAATATGCCGAAGCTAAGCGAGCTAGAAGGAACAGAGGTCCAGATCAACAGAGGCACCAGTACTTTGAAGATGATGATGATGCTGATATTGATGAGGCTAGTGCCACTGGAGCTATTATCCCTCCCCCTTTGCCTGCCGGGGCAAAGTTTGATATTACCAATGCGATGATCCAATTTCTCAAAATGAAGGGGATATTTGCTTTCATTCTAATGATGATTCACATACTCACTTGACAAATTTTGTGGGTATTTGCAAAGAATACAAACAACCGGGGGTGAGTCAGGATGCAATAAGATTGAGGTTATTTCCCTTTTCGCTAGGGAGTGAGGCAACGTTGTGGTTGTCTGAATTGCCCAATGATTCTATCACTACTTGGAGGGAGCTTAAAAGAGCCTTTCTTGAAAGATTCTTCCCATCTTCCAGAGCATTGCACCGGAAAGATGAAATCTATAACTTCAGGAAGTTGAATTTTGAAGCACTTCATGAGACGTGGTTGCGGTTCAACAAGAAGCTGAAAGAGGTGCCCAACCACAGGATCCCAAATGATATGCTATTGGAGATATTCTATTGGTCTCTGAATGCTAACACCAAGGCAGTGGCTGATACTGTCTCTGGTGGAACATTCATGAGTCATACATATTTTGAGGCTGCTAAGGTCCTTAACAGGATCACCAAAATCAATTGTGCATGGCACACAAAAGAGTTAGAGGTTTCGGCTGGTACTTATGCAGTAGGTATGTCTACTGAGCAAAAAGGAAGGATGAAGAGCGAGATCAGAATATTTCTGAGATCAAAACCACCATAGGGCTTCTTGCTAAGCATTTTATGGGAGCCGAGACTGAAAAGGTGAATGCAGTTGGTTCTCAGAGCAAGGCCTCGAGAAATGATGAAGGCGAATCAGAATCTAAGAAGGAAGCCAATAACTTGAATGATCAAGGGTTGGGTTTCTGGAACAACACACAAGGGTCTACCAAGACTCTTGGCGTCAAGGTTAGGGGAACCAAGGTCGGAACTATTACAAAGATGACAACTACAACCGGGGCCAAATCAGGGATAGGAATAAAGGCAGAGATAATAGTGATAGGAAAAAGCGTGAGGAGTACAAAAATGATAGAAGAGGTCTTTATGTTCCTCCAAGGAACCGTGATCTAGAGTCTAGCGGTTCAAGGGTGGAAGACATGTTGTCTAAGGTACTCAAGCAGATGGAGGCGATAGATGGCCATTTTAAGGAACTCCGCACTGATAATTTTTAGTATGAACCAAAACGTGGAATCACATGTCATTGCCATTAAGCAGATTGAGCAGTAGCTTGGTCAGATGTCTGTTTCTATGAACTAAAGGGAAAAGGGAACACTTCCCAATAATACAATTCAAAATCTGAAAAATGACAGTCATTGCATGGCTGTCACTACTAGGTATAGGAAGGCAATAATTGATCCTCCTATACCAGTTGTGACTGATGAGATAGTCGAGCCCTTAGTGATTGATGATTATAGGGTGGAAGACTCCAAGGAGCAGGTTTTGATTGATGATGCAGTTGACAAGACAACTCCTAGTAATACATAGGAGCATGGGTCTGACAAAGGGAAGGAGAAGGAGGAACCTCAAAAGATAATGCCTATTCCTAGACCTCCTCCCCCTTTCCCGCAGAGGCTGAAGAAGAAAATCGAAGATGGGAAGTATCACAAATTTATTTCAATGCTGAAATAATTATCTGTGAATATCCCATTACTTGAGGAACTTGAGCAGATGCCTGGCTATGCTAAATTTATTAAGGACCATGTCACTAGAAAGAGGACAATGAGCTTTGAACCTATTGATAATTTGCACCACTGTAGCGCAATAGCATCTTGGTCTCTTGTGCAGAAGAAGGAACACCCTGGCGCTTTCACCATACCGTGCACTATTGGAGCCTTTAACTTTGCTAAGGCGTTATGTGATATTGGTGCTAGTATAAATCTGATGCCGTTGGCAGTGTTTAGACAGTTGGGCTTGGGAGCCCCCAAACCGACTATAATGCGGCTATTGATGGCAGATCTCACGGTGAAAAATCCAGTGGGGATTCTCTATGATGTGCTAGTGAAGGTAGAGTTCTTTATATTTCCTACCGATTTTGTTATTCTGGATTGTGAGGTTAATTTCGAGGTCCCCATTATCCTGGGGTGACCATTCTTCGCCAAAGGGTGTGCTCTTGTAGAAATGGAGACCGGACAACTAAAATTCTAAATGAACAATGAAGAGGTGACATTAAATGTGTGCCGGTCCATGAAACAGCCAAACTACATGTAGGTGGTTTCAGTTATTGATGTTGTGGAGGATGAGCTTCCAATCATGCCTATTTATGAGAGAGTGATTATTGAGGACTTAGTATCAGTGTTGATGAATGTTGATGTTGAAGTAATCAATAGGGGTGATGAGATCGTTAATGAACTTGCTAGTATGGGGTCGTACATGTTTTCTCCGAAGAAGATTGATCTTGATCTGAAAAATCGGGTGACGCCACCGGCCAAGCTATCTATTGAGGATCCTCTAGTGTTGGAGCTCAAGGAACTCCCATCTCACTTACATTATGTATTTTTAGGGACCGGAAACACATTACCAGTCAAGTTGCAGCTGACTTGGTGGAATGACAAGTGGAGGCTTTGGTCTCCATTCTGAAGAGGTATAAAAAGTCCATTGTATGGACCATAACAGATATTATTGGGATCCCCATTCGGTATTTAAACACATAAGATCCAGTTTGAGCTAGATTGTATTCCGAGCTTTGAGCATCAGTGTAGGTTTAATCTGCCTGTGCAAGAGGTGGTCAAGAAGGGAATTATTAAGTGGTTGGATGCAGGTGTGGTTTACCCTTATGTTGACAGCAAATGGGTAAGCCCAATTCAGTGCGTACCAAAGAAGCGAGGAATCACTGTGGTCTCGAATGCTAACAATGAGCTTATTCCACTAAGACCAGTCATAGGTTGGAGAGTATACATGGACTATCGAAAGCTAAACCACTGGACACTGAAAGATGATTTTTCGATGCCATTCATGGATGAAATACTATACCGACTTACAGGCAGAGGGTGGTACTGCTTTCTAGATGGATATTTGGGGTACAATCAGAACTCTTTAGCCCTCGAAGACCAAGAGAAAATCACTTTAACCTACTCCTATGGGATGTTTTCTTTCAAGAGGATTTCGTTTGGGTTATGTAATGTGCCGGCCACTTATCAGCGCTGCATGATATCCATGTTCTCTGACATGGTGGAAGACACCATTGAAGTCTTTATGGATGATTTTTTGGTGGTGGGTGACTCATTTGATGATTGTTTGGCTCATTTGAGCAATGTGCTATAGTGATGCGAAGAGACCAACTTGGTGCTTAATTGGGAAAAATGTCATTTCATGGTCAAATATGGTATAGTGCTCGGCCACAGGATTTCCGGTAAGGGAATTGAGGTGGACAGAGCGAAGATCGATGTAATTAGTCTACCACCTCCGATTTTTGTAAAGGGTGTTCGAAGCTTTTTGGGTCATGCAAGATTTTATCTGAGATTCATCAAGGATTTCTCAAAGATTGCACATCCCCTGTGCAAGCTACATGAGAAAGAGAGGAAGTTTTTGTTTGATGATGCGTGTTTGAAGGCTTTTGAATGCCTAAAGGAGAGATTGACTACTGCCCCGATCATAGTGGCACCTACTGGTCCTTACCGTTTGAGGTTATGTGCGATGCTAGTGGAGTAGCCCTGGGAGCTATTTTGGGCCAAAGGCGTGAAAAATCTTTTCATCCAATTTATTATGCTAGCAAAGCGCTTAATGCATCTCAGAAAAGTTATACCGTGATGGAACAAGAATTGTTGGATGTGGTATTTGCATTCGAGAAGTTTGGGGCTTACCTTCTTGGAACTAAGGTTATAGTTCATGTAGACCATGTAGCTTTGAGATATTTGATGGCAAAGAAGGATGCCAAGCCACGGTTGATTTGATAGGTTATGTGTAAGAGTTCGAGTTTGAGGTGAAGGACTGGAAGGGGACCGAAAATAAGGTGGTGGATCACTTTTCAAGATTAGAGGTAGATGTAGCACTTTGAGATGAGCTTGATATAAATGACACATTTCCCGACGAGCAGGTTTTGGCTGCTTCACAGGATCTATCCCATGGTTTGCTAACTTTGCTAATCATTTGGTGAGTGATGTGGTACTAGAAGATTTATCTTTTCACCAGCGAAAGAAATTCATTTCTGATGTGCGGAAGTTTTTCTGGGATGAGCCTTACTTATTCCGCAGATGTGCTGATGGGGTGATTCGGAGATGTGTGCCCGAGGTTGAGATGTTGAGCATATTAGAGGCTTATCACTCATCTCCTGTTGGGGGTCACCATAGCAGAATTCGCACAGCCCACAAAATTTTGCAATGTGTGTACTACTGGCCAACCATTCACCAAAATGCACATGATTTTGCAAAGGCATGTGATGCATACCAATGGCAAGGAGGCATGAGCTCCCTCTTACGCCCATTTTTATCATTGAACTATTTGACGTTTGGGGCATTGACATCATGGGCCCGTTTGTGAGCTCAAATGGGATGAAGTACATACTTGTAGCTATGGACTATGTTTCTAAGTGGGTGGAGGCAATTGCGCTTCCAAAAAATGAATGAAAGAGTGTCACAACATTCTTGAAGCGGAATATTTTCGCCAGATTTGGGACTCCTAGAGCCATCATTAGTGATGAGGGTTCACACTTCTGCAACAAGTTGTTTCGGACTTTGCTTGATAAATATGGGGTGAAACACAGGGTGGCGACACCTTATCATCCACAATCTAGTGGGCAAGTTGAGGACTCCAACCGGGAGATATAGACCATCTTAGTGAAGATTGTGAATACTAACCGGATAGATTGGTCTAGGAACCTGGATGATGCATTATGGGCTTATCAGACTACATTCAAGACCCCTATAGGTATGTCTTTGTATCAGCTTGAGTATGGGAAAACATTTCATCTTTCGATTGAACTTGAGCACAATGCTATGTGGGCGCTTAAGAAGCTGAATTTGAATTGGAGCTATACTGCGAACTTGAGGCTTGATCATTTGAATGAGCTAGATGAGTTTCATTTGAAAGCCTATCAAAGTTCATAAATTTATAAAATGAGGAAGAAGATACAACGACCGGAAGATTGAGCAAGAGAGTTCAGCCCTGGAGATAAGGTGTTGCTATTTAATTCTAGGCTTCGCTTGTTTTCGGGCAAGTTGAAGTCCAAATGGTTGGGACCATTTCGAGTGGTCCAAGTATTCTCCTATGGTGCAATTGAGTTGGAAAATCATGAAGGAAAATGGTTCAAGTTGAATGGCCAGCGGGTAAATTCATATCTAGGAAAGAGTGAAGAAATTAAACTGGTGGACCTATGGGCTCTGGATGAAGTCTTAGTAACCCGGGGACTTGCATCGTGCCGTGACGTTAAATCAGGCACTGCATGGGAGGCAACCCATGGAGGTATCTTGGTAAAGTCTGAGTAATCAACATATCTGCATCGTGCTGCACCGTTACATTAGGCGCTTCTTAGGAGACAACCTGTCACGCCCCGCCTTGGGGGGTATGACTGGCACCTGGTGCCCTACTAGGACCTGAACTACTAAACTGCTGATCCTAAGCACTTCTGGTGCCTAGCTGGCTCTAACTCTAGATTCAAGTAAACAACGGGCTATATAACGGCTATAAATACAACCTCCGGCCGACTAGCCCTATAGCCACCTGTGAACAAACAACAGCTAACCAGAGCAACAGTAGTATGAAGGAACCTATGCGGGCCGACGAGGCCACCATGCTGTCTAGTTATCTCTAAATCAAGAAAAACAGGTGCTAAACCTCTACGTGACCGACAAGGTCACCACTACCAACTGAGTAAGGCCCCACACGGCCATCATAACAAGATAAAACGCACACACGACCTCACACATTCGGTATAACTAACCACAGGGTATACATAATCTTCAAGCCTCAATGAATACTGATAATATGGTCAGGACAGGGCCCTAGCCTACCCATACTGTACAACAAAAGAAAAGGGATAAACCTCTAGCTATCTAGCTCCAGATGACTAGAGCTGATGACTCTGTGAGCTGGCTGGAATCACGAGGTATCGGCTCCTCGTCTATGAGTACCTGCAGGCAAGTAATGCAGCGCCCCAAACGGGCGTCATT
>JACEIK010000235.1:211918-228413 GCA_018107945.1 Datura stramonium | reverse complement strand
ATGTTGAATATATGTTAAGATCTGGTCACTTAGTGAAATTGGTAGGAAATGCTAAGACGACAACATGTAATTGAACTTAAGCTAAGAAGATGACGCTAAGTCGATTGAGGGTAAATGAGCTTATTGAAATGACATTTTAATAATATTGTTAATTCCTCCTATATGTTTATGTTTTTAAGTGCTTTAGGTAAAAAGTATATTTTATGTTTTGCCTCCTTAAAGCTAAGCAAGCGGCACGCAGCGAATAAGCTAAGTCGATACATGTTAACAGGGAAAGCGTGGCTAAGTTGTTAATCTTTTTGTGACGTTATAAAAAGGGAAGATAAGAGTAAATGTTAGACCTTTTAAGGTAATATGTGCGTAATATGCACTCTGCCCGTAATTGCTTTCTAGAACCTCTAAACAATGTTAAAATATAAGAAAGACGAGGTTTAACAGATAAAGTTGTCAATTAGGCAAAGAGGTAAGTGGGTATAAGAATTGATGGAATAGTGAACACGAGGGTAAAGACTGTGTAGAGTGAATAATGTTTGTCAAAGAAGTTAAGATGAATAAGGAAAGTAAAGCTAAATATTGTTAAATTAGACAATATGTGTTACGATTGTGAACGAGTTAGGCAAACAACTAGGAAAATTAACCCTTTTTCTAAAGACGTTTAGCAAAAGAGTTATAAATTAAGTTGTTTATGTTCAATATGTGTTACATTTATGAATAACCACTAAAGCTTTAACCTTCTACGAAATAATTAGAGTTGAACTTCTGCAAATTAGTAACTTAAGTTGAGAATCTCTCTGTTATACCCCTAAACGATTATGTTAAGTTATCTATTCTAAGTGTTGAAATTTTCTACCATGTCTAAAAATGGCAATCCTAGGATCTTCTAAGTCACTTATGATTATGCAAGCTTTCTTAAGCTCCGCAGATAATTGCAAAGTTATGTAAGTCAATCCAGCATCGCCCGAATTACGGCTATATATCTTTATTTACCTATAAGGCATCACTTAGAGAGTTACTCACGAGTTCCTAAGTTACAGAGCTCCAAGTCCCAGATCCTTAAGTTATGTCTTTATGCCCCTAATTTATGTTGAAACGTGCTAGCTGATCTAAGAAGTTTTTGAGAGATCATATTTTGAGAATTATGCTAATGTCCCGGTCAAGTATCTGATTTTGCATACAAGTCTAAATATTTCAAGACATTAGCATAATTCTCCCATATACCAATGTTCCTAATGTCTATGTAAGTATAAGAACAGGTTATGATAATGATCAGTTAAGCTTAGAACTTTGAATACCAGGAAGTCTCCTAGAGGTCACCCAATTAACTAAATACGAGTTATACATTATATAGAAGTCTCATACATTGTATGTCTATAGTTTAGTTCTCAGCTCCATGTATATGAAAAATAACTCCAAGTTCATAGTTATAATTTCCATGTTTTCCTGCAAATAAGTCAAATGAATTAAGAACTATATGTGTTTATCTNTGATAAATTTGGCAATGAAATTCCAATGTATAGTTGTCGATACAGGTAAAGGAACCACCTGGTAGGCAGTATATATTTGCAGTTCCCAGATGTTAAAGAAATGTGTAGAAATGAGCTCTATGTGTTTCTATCCAAGTAATATGTTAAATTGGTAGGATTATTTGTAGGACATTGTTTGTAAGCCTAAAAAAGTTCTTATATTGTCTAAACCTCTTGAAGGTCCTTCAAGTAACTGAGTTGACATGTTCATGTATAATTTGACAGTTTTGCGTGATATATATGCATATTTTATAGCTTTACATGGTATGGGTGCTCACTTGCATTTATGGGTTACGAAAGAGGCCTATTCCAGCCACAAATTTAACATTTGTCATTTATATGCCATAAGTGTTAAATTGACTTAATATAAGCAATATCGTCCCTATTTATGATTATGATTAAGAATTATTTTTATTTTACCCCGATGTGGTACATTGGCTGGAGATATTTTTATTTTACCCCGATGTGGTACATCGGCTGGAGATATTTTTGTTTTACCCCGGTGTGATACATTGGCTGGAGATATTTTTATCTTTCCCCAATATGGTACACCAGTTGGATGAATTTTATATATGGATTTATGATTTCCTGGTTGTTGGCATTACAATTATAGTTTCTTTCTTTTGCATTTCTTAATTGCATTTTCATCTCATTATAGAGTTATTCTCAGGTTCGAAATATAGGCTGTTCCTATTCCTTATTCCTAGTTCAATTACTTTGAGTTCACTTATGTTATAGTAAGTTGTTATCAATTACAGGTTGCAGAGTTCCCGATTATATCTATCCTTTATATGTTTATGTGTTGAGTCAGCTATTACAAGATCATTATCTCATGTTTACAGTTTCAGCCTTACATACTAGTACATTTCATTCGTACTGATGTCCTTTTGCTTGGGGACCTGCGTTCGTGCCGCAGGTGCAGGTAGAGGTCAGGATTTCCAGTTGAGTAGCATTTCGTGAGATCAACAGATGGTTGGTATGCTCCTTTCTTCCTAGAGCTAGGGCTTAGTTATTTATGCTTGAGTTTTGAGATGCAGTTATGGGTAGGTCGAAGCCCTGTTCCGACCATCAGTCAGTTTACTCTTTAGAGGCTTTGTGGACTTAGTGTTTATAGTGTTATTCAGTTTGTGTCCTCGTCGGCTCATTGTTGCTTGGTTTAGCACACTAATTGCCTTGGTTGCATTTTGATTGTTTACCCCGTATTGTTGAGACCTTATGGGTCCAGTTTATACTTCGGTTGATTGTGACAAGTGGCCTGGATGGCCTAAGTGTTACAGTTACAAATGTCATATACCCGGCTTCTCGATCAATCATTAATCGAGTGCCATTTGTACCCTACCCCACTTTTGAAGCTTGGCAGACTGGGTATCAAAGCGAAGTCATATCCTAGGGAGTCCACAAGTCTTGTCTAGTAGAGTCTTGCTTATAGGTATGCTTTACACCATACTTATAATTAGGAGGCTACAAGGCATTTAGGGGTTGTTTCACTTTATTCATTAATAGATCGTTCTATAGAGCAATGATGTAAGGGCTGTTTGAAATCTAAATCATGGTTATGTTTTAGAATTCAACTAGAGTAAGGAATATGGCTACGAGATTTATCGACATGGATGCTGGAACGGGTCCTAGTTGCCCTCCTCTCTATATGAGAAATAGATTATTTACTCGAAGTGAGTTTTGTTTTATTCCCCGTGTTACAGTTCCTCTAGTTCTAGTCAGAGCTACCATGGTAAGGGATTCAGCCCTTCATATTGTCCCAATTTCAGTAGATCCAAGAGGAGGTAGAGTTGTTTATCCTCCAGCACCTTCAGCTAATCAAAGGGACGAGATTTTGAGAAAGCATTTCAGATGTTAACCCGAGTAGTGATGTTTCAAAAATTAGCTGTTGAAATTAATGGAAGGGTCTAAGAGAAAATTTCTGAGAGCTTTAGTGCCCGTGGTATGCTCCTTTCTTCCTAGAGCTAGGGCTTAGTTATTTATGCTTGAGTTTTGAGATGCAGTTATGGGTAGGTGGGAGCCTTGTTCCGACCATCAGTCAGTTTACTCTTTAGAGGCTTTGTGGACTTAGTGTGTACGGTGTTATTAAGTTTGTGGCCTCGTCGGCTCATTATTTCTTGGTTTAGCACACTAATTTCCTTGGTTGCGTTTTGATTGTTTACCCCGTATGTTGAGACCTTATGGGTCTAGTTTATACTTCAGTTGATTGTGACAGGTGGCCTGGATGGCCTAAGTGTTACAGTTACAGATGTCATATAGCCGGCTTCTCGATCAATCATGAATTGAGTGCCAGTTGCGCCCTACCCCAGTTTTGGGGCGTGACAGGCCGGCCTATTCATAATATCATAGGATTTTCTTATCGACATGGCTAGGCGGCTGGCGAAGGCCGAAAAGCAGCAGGCTCACATTACACTTCAAGTGAAGGAGCTAATGGAGCAGGTTAAGCTTTGGGTGATGAAGGAATTAGAGAGCCTATCAAGGACATGGCATGACAGATTGGACGCCTTTGAAAGGGGGATGGATGAGCGTCTTGCTCAGTTACAGGACCTTGAGCTGACCCGATGGTATGTAGAGGTGGTGTCCCTTAGAGCTGAGTTGTGAGAGCTGTCCGCATAAAAAATACCTACCATCACACCGCCAGTGCTCCCAGTAGTAGAGGATGAGAGTGAGGAGGAGCTACCTCCGGTAGTGGATTTCATCATAGAGGAGCCGGTAGCGAAGAGACCGCCAGAGGAGGTAATCTGCTGCGAGAGTAGAAATGGGAGAAAAGAGACATGGAGGCAGCATTGAAGTTGTCTAGAGATGAGGCTCGAGAGAGGGCTAAGATTGACGCTTCTAGAGCTTGTAGAGAGGGTACAAGCTCTGTTGGTTCAGAGAGTGCTTCGGGAATCCCCGGTGCCACAGGAGAGGAGACTGGGGGTGCGTCTGCGCCCTCCACCGACCAGGGCACAGGCATCTAGGTCGCACAGGTATGTTCTCTATTCCCATGTTTACTTTTAATATGTGTCGATGCCGCCACATTTTTTTTGATGGGGGTGGGGTGTGATACCTAGGTTTTTATTGAACATAACCCGAGGTTTTTTCTTGCCGGATATCTTTTCCCTTGGGTATTCCTTATCTAGTAGAATTGGCATGTTTTTTTTGTGGTCCGTGTTTTGTTTTATGTCAATCGAAAGGAAAATAGGTTAACTTAAGGCAGTCAAATAATATGGAAAATTTTTATGTGATAATGTTAACCCTTCCTATAAATTTTGTGTGTGCGCATGCTAAGTAGACAAGCATGACCTTTGTGAATCTTTGCATAGCATTAATACTGTGAATATGTTTACCATTGTGTGATTGTTCCTGAACTAGCAGTTGGTAGTAGTGACGATGTTGGCCTGTGCATTGTGTGAGTGAGGCACAGAGTTAGTTCTGTTGTGTGTGTCAATCTATAACTTTCCTAGTTGGTCATACTTAGGTATAAGATGGGATATTAGGAAAGGATCATAGGTCATTTTTTATGAATAGCCCACTTCAGCCTTAAAAGACCTACCAAATGGAAATAAATATCCCTTGATCCCGATTTTGAGATAAAATTGACCTTTCTTTTTGTTGTTTAGCCAATTCACCTTCCTGATTTGATTATAATGAACATATTTTGGCTCTGGTCCCTCGTTGGACACTATGAACCTCAACTCGGGGAAATTCCCTAAGTTGAGGGTGGCTTCAATAGGGGTGAATAAGAAGAGTAGGGTGAAAAATAATTGAGTAATGCAAACAAAAGGCGGGTGCGGTGTGCATAATGAAATTTGAAAAAAGAAAGAAAGTAAGAAAAAAGAGCAAAGAGAAAAATAAAAGTGATAAAGTAGAAAAGAAATTCTTGAAAGGAGGAAAATCGCACCCATAGTTGCAAAAGAAAGTAAAAGAAGAAGAAAGCAAGGGAAAAAGGGAGAGAAGTGAAATAGAGGTTAAGTGGAGCCAAAGTTAGTGTAGTGCCAAGGAGGGTTAAGTTACTATTCCCATATTTACCATACTCAACACCAAGCCTACATTATAAGTTGAAAAAAAACTCCTATAGTGATCCTAGTTCAACCGTCTGAAAACCAAGGTATTGAAAGTAAAGGCAAGCTTATGGTATTGTACGTGCACAGTTAGAATTTCTTTGTAAGAGAGAGTGAGTTCTTACCCATTCCGAAGATAAAACATTTTCATGATCATATATGTATGCGTGTGTGTGGGACTTTGCAGTGAGGGCATATGGTCAACATCATCGTCTGCAAATTGTCTGGGTCAGTGTCATATGATTGTATGCATGGTTGCAAGTTAATAGGGTAATGCCATTCTTTGATTCCTTTGTTTCATGGTGGAAAACTTTGAATACACACTGTGATTTGAATTTTGATGATATAGGAGGGGTTATAAAGTTTGATATGATCATGCTAAGAGTTTGTGACTGCCGTAGGTTTCCTAGATTTCTTTGATTGAAGCATCGAGTTAGTTTTATTTTATTTGTTTTTTCCTGAGACATGAAAAAGTTCTAAGGGTGTTGATGTGCCATGTTTTTACGGAACTTTCGATGCTTAAAACTAAGAAAATATGCAAATTCCGTGTATGTTTATATGGAAATAATGTGTTTTTGTTGAGTGTTGAAGGGAGAACAGGTTCGGCTAGTAAAATGGCATAATGAGGCTAAAACTGGGTTAAGTGTGGACTACCAACAAGGTAACGAGTCGTCATGTCATTGGACGACTCTTTCCTGGAGTCGTTGGGAGAAGAAAAGTTTGAAGCACAAATAGCCAGTGGTGACCACGAGTTGACAACACGACTCGGCATGTCTGACAATGAGTCATTAGTAGAGTGGTGAGGGTTGGGAGTGAAAATTGATGAAAAAGGCCTGGAAAATACAACGGAAGACTTATCGAGTTGTCGTGAGACTTGAAAACCCATCGTAAACAGGTAGGTGCGTTCGTCCTCAACATTGGAAGTTTCAAAGCACAGAAGTCACGAGGAACCTAACGACTTGTGCAGTAACTTAACAAGTCCTTAGGTGACCCATTGTCCAAAAGAAATAATATGTTGAGCACGAGTAGTCCTTGCTTGCCACGACTCGTTAGGATATCTAAAGAGTCGTTACCACATCCGTTGCCACTACCAACTTGCATTCCTTTTTAATTTAGGAAAGGATTTGTCTAAGTCTATAAATACTTTATGTAGGTTTTTTTTTGCAGTTTATGCAATTTTTATGACTTGCCAATAAATTGTTCGAGTTGTTGATTAACACTAAGGTTCAAGAAACAAGTTTCATAATTTTTTTCTTGAATTTGGTGATTCAAACGACTTTGGAGTATTAATGTTAGATTCTTGTTGATTTATTCAAGACGTGTGGTTTCTTCTAAATTATTGTAAGTTGCAATTATGATTTCCTCTTTAATCTCTAATTGTATATTTCAAGAATGAATAGCTAAATCCACAACTAGGGTGTTTGGAACCGTGATGAATTAACATAGGCAAAGATACTTAGTGAATCTTGAATGGGGTTTATGCATGTATTGTTTTTCCTTTTGTTTTAGTTGTTTCTCAACAGTTGCAAACATCAAAATTTTCCTTCTTCTTACTCACTGGATCAAGGGGAGTAATGAATGGAAAAATGGATTAATAACGGAGATTTGAAGCTATCAACCCTCATCTAATAGTTTGACCTTGTCCGGGAATAGCTAATCTGATATCAAGGGTAAGGGTAAATCAAGTATATATCCGCATACGAATCAAGTTTCATGGTGATAATCATATATGTAGGGGATCAACCATTTAGGTGAAGTTAACTTACCGATATTGCATGTTAGACACTGAAATATATCACTAGTATAAAATACCTTTTGGTTATGATGTCATGGGGAACATAATCCTTGTGAACTCACTCTTTGAATTCAATCAATTTTAAATGAAGGATCTACTCATTACTTTCTATTGTTTTCTATTATTTCTTTCTACAATTTCCCCCCATAGGAAATTAGTAAGCCAATAATAGTAGTTAAATGCATTAACTAAGGTCCTCTCCATATTCCTCGTGGGATTCGACTCCAATCGGGGTTGAGTTCTATATTTGACATCGACTACTTTATTTCTCATTATGAGGTATAATTTGGGCGACATCAAGGTACAAGCCGTACCCAGACTCGTAGTTAGAGGGTGGAGGAGATCAGTTAAGGTGACTTGAGAAACCATGAATTTATGTTAATACTCGTACTATCCTGACACAGATCAAACTGACCAGTCGTGGAATAATTTAGAGATGTGTTCAGGAAAAATTTAGGCTAAACACGAGTCATGGTACGACTCATGGTACATCGGTACAACTCGAAGGATGAGTCGTGAGAGTGCTCAAAGAAAGACTCAGGACTAAACTATGGATCGTAACACGAGTCATAGTTGGCATCCATGAAAAACATCAGAGAAATGGTTTAGAGCAAAGTCATTAATCACGAGTGGTGGTACGGATCGTAGTATAATGGTACGACTCGTAGGTTTGGTCATACCATCAGAAGGACAGAATTTCTATTAAATGTTTCAGGGGCAGTTTTGGAAAACCCTATTGTCTTAACTCTGAAACTATATCGTATTAGGATTGTTTAGGAGGGATTTTAGTGGAATAGTCGACCTTTTCCCCTCATTTCCTTCCAAACCAGTTAGAAGAACTACGAAGAACTCAGATAGTTCATCTCAGAGCAAAAGGTAGGGCTTGCATATTTCCTTTTCAGATTCTCAAGATTCTTCCAAGGACTTTTTCCCCAGGTAGATGGGATTTCAACAAGGGAATTGCTCTTCCCTTGTTCCCCAAAACTCTTACAAAACCCAATCAACTATTGTTATCTAAAGATCAAAGCTAGGGTTGTTCTTCAGTTAGATTATGAATCTTCCTTCTTGTCATAATTCTTGTGAAATATTGAAGGTTATTGCTAGTTATAATTCATGTTGATATCTCTTTCCATAAAATATTTGTTTTATCCCTAATCGGTAAATGTAATTTGAAAGAGTCTTGTAAAATTGTCTAGATACGAATATTGCCTGATTCTTATAGTTCCCTTCTAATTACCAAGATAGTACAGTTATATGATCAAAAGTTAATTTATTGATTCTTCAGTCTCAATCAGTACTTAGCATTTTTAGTCTCTTATAGAAATGTCATCTGATCAGTTTGACTTTATTAATTCTCTTGAGGAGTTTAGCAAAACTCCTTAGTCTCAGTCATCAGCCATCAGGTTGTTCTTTAGACATGATGCTTTCAGATAAAGTAGCTCTGGCTAGTCTTAGAACACTTAGCTTTCAGTTATCAGGTCCTTCAGACTCTCAGGTTACTTCCAGATAAGTATTCCCGACTTAAGTCTCAGAACATCAGGTTCGAGCTATCAGTATAGCAGTCATAGTTAGGAGTTCCATCGAGTGGGCCGGGGTTTAGCGCACCCAGGTTCCCAAAACTACTTTGCCACCGTAGGTTATTAGCCCGAATGGGCCTCAGAAAGTGATCACCTAGTTCTGCCACTATACCTTGGCAAGGTACAGTGGTCTTTCACCGATGGGATGTATACATCGAACTCCACGTTTAGCTCACGTGGTTATATATCGGTTATAGACTCTCCCACTTATCAGTTTAGCTCAGTATAGTCTCAGTTTCAGTTCAGCTCAGTTTATTCAGATTATAGGATATAATTATGATCCTTAGTTAGTACCTTTGTTACATTGTTATAGTTATATACTTATCACTTCAGTTGCATATTACTACTATTTTACTTATATCTCACATACTCGGTATATTCGAAGTACTGATGCATATTTCCATGTTGTATTGTATTTTGATACAAGTATAGGTTCTTAGTCACAACATCGTTAGTAGTTCCCTTCCGATGATTTCAACAGCAATATCCTTTTGTGAGTCCTCATCTTTCGGGGATGAGAGCTTAGTTATTTCATTTTATTTAGTTTTCTTTTGAGTTAGACTTTAGAGTTAGCTGGGAGTCTTGTCCCAACAACTCGTCAGTTTTTTTATGGCTTTCAGACAAAGTATTATTTCAGTATGTTTTGCAGTTGTCGCATAAATTTTAGTATCTTATTAGACATTTCTTATTTTTGAGAAAAATTATTTATTTATGTTTCCTCAGCTTCCTCTTCTATTTAATTTAGTATACCAGTGTGATGTTAAGCCATGGGTTAGTTTGGGGTCACTTGTGGCACTAGTACGATATCGCGTCTAGGGTTTAGACTCGGGTCTTGGCAGTCTTGAAGCAGGTGCATGTGAATCTACTATTGGTAGAGTTGTTGCAGGAAGTTCCAAAGTACGCCAGATATCTTAATGATATTGTGGCCAATAATAGAAGGCTCACATAGTTTGATATTGTAGCTCTTATAGAGGAGTGCAGTTCCCTGGTGCAAAACAAGATCCCACAAAAGTTGAAGGACCCCGGGAGCTTCACTATTCCAGTCATCATTAGAAGCAGAGAGGTTAGCTCAGCATTGTGTTATCTGGGTGCAAGCATCAATCTTATGCCTACATCATTATTCAGAATGTTGGGGTTGGGAGAACCACGTCCCATCACTGTGACATTGCAGTTGGCTGACAGATCTATCACTTAACCCGAAGGTATTATTCAAGATGTGCTGATCAAAGTGGGATCATTGATCTTGCTCGTGGGCTTTATTATCCTTGACTATGAAGCTGATGAAGTAGTTCCCATTATTTTGGGAAAAGGATTCTTGGCTACCACTGATGCAGTTATAAGGGTGAGGTCAGGCAAGATGTCGATGACTGTGGATGGTCAAAAAGCTATTTTTGATGTATTTAGGGTGGCGTGATTGCCACCACACTATGAGGAGCTTAAGACTATCTCCATGCTAGAGCATGAAGGACTAAGTATGCCTTAGAGCAACATGTATTTCAAGAAGAACTAGCAGGAACTCAAGTTACAAATCATCTCACTATGTTTAAGGAGTGAGAAGTCTTGCGTCACGCCGTGATGTTAAATCAGGCGCTACACAGGAGGCAACCCGTCAATGTCATGCCATAACTATAAATAAGGCATTTGGTGGGATACAAGCCATCTTTATGATACATTTTTTTGTAGAGTCGAACGGGGCATTTGAGGAGAAAAAACGGTAAAAAAAAGTAGTTGAAAATTTGTTTTAAGTTTGGGGCAAAATACTTAGCATAACTTTAAAGGAATTTTTTTTCAGGTAAGCTAGTAGCTGACACACCATGCTAGGCCTAATTCACCAATAATTTTTTTTAAGTGTATGGTGAACTGACTGGTGCACCGCGCTAGGAGTTCGGGCAAAATTTTTTTTTTTTGGGTCCATGGGTCAAATATGTCCCACGAACCCTAAATTAATAAAAATCCATCACCCATACCCTTTATTTTATTTCCCATTTATCTTCTCTATCTAAAAAGGTAAAATAAAGAAAAAAGAGTTCTCTCTCCCTCTCTCATAGCCATAACTCTTCCTTCTATTCCCCCATTGTTTTCTTCTCCAAAGCTTGGTGAAGCAAGAATATTCAACTCAGCTAAGTAAGTTTCTTCCTTCTTTTAGTATTTATTTTTGTAAGCATGCTTCCATCACCCTCTTTTCCCCATATCAAAAATCAAAAATCACCATTGTTGGGAAAGAATCTTGAACTTCATAATGTGGGTTTTCCATAGCTTAAAAATCATATATTCTTCTATAATGATGTTGTATCCTTGATTGGATTGATTATTTTGGTTGAAGTTTTGTGGTTTTAAGTTGTGGGTGTGAAGAGAGGTGGTGAATGGGTGGTAGAGATTTTCATGAAATTCTTGAATTTGGAGTACTTTTGTGAAGAAAGAAGTTTCTTGAATAGTACGATGCTTTAATTTTGAAAATATTGGGTTATTGAAAATTCATACTAATTCATTGTGGAAAGTTAGTGAAAATCATGTAAATTATTGGTTGAATGTATATTGTGACTACTTCCATACTTGGGTTGTTGTGAATTGTGAATTAATAATTGGGAAGTGAAGTGAGTGGATAATTTGAAGCATTCTTGTGAAAATAAAATACAAAAAAAAAGAGTGCGATGAAATAATGAATGTGGGTTGCAGTGTAAAGTTTGTGAATAAATTGGGTTGATGAGATTTTGCATGATAATAAGGGAAGTCTAAGTATCCTATTTGACAAATTCTCACAATTATGCTAGCAAATCAAGTGTGGGGTCATTTTGTGTCACCTACACCTAATTAGCTAGCCTTTATGTTCATGAACTAATTTTGTGTTAGCATTAATTTTGGTTGGAAGGTGCAATGACTTCACGAGCAAACAAAGGCAAGGAGGTGGCAACCTCAAGCAAGGGATTCAAAAGACTTAGGAAAGGAGTTGCACTGAGTTCTTCGGTCCCAAGGGCACCCTTTGCTAGGTTGTTTGGAGCTAAGGCTATGAAGGAGCATGGGCTCAAATGGTTCAATGCCTAAAAAGAAGCCAAATATGCCCAGGAGAATTGGATTGATGAAGGTCACCTGGCATTTGAATTCCCTACCATTCATGAAACTGTCCATGAGTTGCAGCTGGGATATGTGTTTTCTGAGCTAAAGGAGTGTAGCCTCACCTCAGTGATGGAATTTTATGCCAATTGGAACACCTCTTATGGAGAGAGCACAAAGATCAAGGTGCAGGGTCAAGTGGTCTGCTTCACTATAGGTCTTTCAATGCCTTCCTTGGCACACTAGTGGTGGACCCAGAGATGTATTTCTTGTTGCTTGAGAAGCCCCCATATCGTGACATTTGCCAAACATTGTACGGAGAGCATTCAACTGTCGGTGGGAAAGAGACAGGTGTTCATTCGACACTCTCCTTCTCCTACCTGATTAAGGAGGCCATAATTTGGTTCAAGTTGGTTTGTGTTGTACTCCTTCCGAGGAAACTTACCACTGAGATCACTCATAAGAGGGAAGTATTGGTGTACATGTTAATGAAGGGGCTACCAATTAACTTCAGAGCAGTGCTTAGGGACAACATGCGACAGTCCAGGGATAATTGCTGAGGGAAGTATTATTATGACAACATGTTGACTCAGTTCTTAAGGGAGCTTGGTATTGAGGAGGAGGAGGTTGACCTCCACCTACTCCTTGCAGGGCACTTAAGAGGAAAGATGATTAATGTTACAAAAGTCAAGGAGCCAAGCAACACATCGGGCCCATCTCTCACTCCAATCGATCTCAATGCTTGGGGTGATAGTTGGAGAGGTCGTATGTTTGGGATGTTTGAGTTGCAGCTGAAGATTGGGGGTATTCATGCGACTGCTGAGGAGATGTCTGCACTAGATGATTGGTATCCACTCACAGATAGTGCTATGATGATGTCCAAGGTAGGGCCAAATTTTGAGGATCCATAAATGATGATGATCCTACAGTGTTGACCGATGCAATTGATAACGATGATGCTGATGATACCACCATTAGAGCTATGTTAGTTGATGATGTAGAAGAAGATGATGATGATCGGGATTTTAATCCTGATGATGATAACTGTGCTTAGAGGCTCAGGAAGTTTTTTTCTCTCCCTACATGATATGATATGTTTGTCCACTAGGGACGATGCACTGTTTAAGTGTGGGGTGGAGGAAATAAATTTCCTTTTTATTCTACATTTGATTAATTGTTTAAGTGGGCTGTAGTAATGGTTATCAAACTTTTGTGTTAGTTAGCTTGGTCTATGATAGTTAGTATGTGGAAGGCTGTTAAAACTGAATGATGTTATGCTATGTGTTTGTTCATCTCTGGTTGTTTGTTAGTTTAAGTGAGAGTCAAATTTTTTTTTAAAAAGTATGTCATAGGTGTAGTGGTTGATCCTGATGATGGGTGGATGACGACCGTCTTAAGGGAAAATTAGCCACAATTTTTTTTATTTTTAAGATGGAGTCAAAAATCATTACTTGTGTGCTCTTGATATTCCACTTGGAAGTTAAACTAGAAGCAATAAAGTGGTCATCTTGAATGCATGAGAAGTAAAAATTCCATGAGAAATACATAAGTTCTTTAACTTGATTCAGGAAAACTGATCCAAGGGCTTAGTAATGGAAATTCATTCAATCTGATTGTGTGGATATGTAGCCATAAGAAACTGACTCAAATCATGATGCCATGAGGGGTGAGCTTGAAAATATTGTCTTTTGCATATAGAGTAAATCTAGAACTTGCCTAACATGTGTGCATGATATCTAGTTGTCTAAGAGGTAAGATATGATTAAGGCTTTTCTTTAATAGACCCAGGTTGTTTATTGTTGTTGTACTTCCTTTAACACTATCCCTAGTCAACCCCATTGAGCCATAAGCCTATATTTTTTCCAGCCACAAAAGAAGCCTATTCCCTTTGTTGTGTATCTTCCATAATTTTTTTCCAAAGACATTCTAAGGAACTTAGAGATTTAAGAATGAAGGTTCCACCGGTATAACAATGTTAAGGGAAAGGAAAAAAATGTGGATGGCAAGATGAGAAAATAGGAGAGAGGGGTGCACAAAATAAAATGTTTACTTGTTGCTAGACATAAAGAAAAGATTCTTAATAGTTGATTATTTTTGTTGACCTTATAAGCCGAAACTAGTAGTCAAGTAGTGTAAAAAAGGGCATGATAAAAGAAAAAAGGATTAGTGAAAGAAAGGATAAACAGTGAGGATAAATGGCGGGACGAGAAAAATGAAGTAAAAATGTCTTAAAGTTCTTAGGGTTGGTAGCCACTATTAACAAAAATCATTCCTATCCGTCCCTTATCTGACATTACAACCAGGAAAACTCCTTATGATCTTATTCTTTTTGAAGTGATTAAGTAATTTGACTATACATGAGAGGCAAGCCTGTATATGAAAAATTATTTGTGAGAGTGAGTGTGCCTTGTTGACTTATGTTCCAAGTTCTTGAATTGATAATATGAGGGAAGGGACATCACTTAATATGTGAGGGCACAAGATGGTCAGAGTCGAAATATTATGTGCCACATTGTTCATATTAAATCATGTTGGCCCCGTTTTGAAAAAGATGAGATAGTTATAGAAAGTATGTAGTGTCAAATGTGAGAAACTTCTTCGTGTATATGTTGTGGATTGTTTATGAATTGATGAACCACATATTCACATGCTCTATTTAGTTGCTTGAGTGAGAATTGATAGAGGTCACAAGTTGTGCGAAAAAAAAGAATTTGTTGCATTAAAGTATGGATTTTTCGGGGACGAACAATGTTTTAAGTGTGGGGTGGTGATGTTGGGTATATTCTTATGCCCATTTGCCATATTTTTACCCATCTTTTATCATGTTTTGAGATGATTATCCTTACAAAATGCATAGTTTCATGAATGTGTGTGTGAAAAGAGCTAACAAATGTTTTTAGATGATTTTGGCATGTAACACATGGAAAATTACTCAAAAATGGTGTAAGGTGTGAAGAAAGAAGAATTTGAGGAAAATTTAGCCTGGTGAAATAGGAGAAGTGGCGAACAGAGCTTGAACTTTAGATAAATTGTACTTAGGTTGGTGCTATGGCTGAAGTGGCATGCCAGACCTCAAACTTCAGAAGAAATTTTGATCAACACCTTGGAAAAATGAGAAAAGTGGCACGCCGGAGAGGATCCGATCTTGGAAAAAATTTCTAACACTTTGGTGCATTGAGAGAAGTTGGGAGCCAAGTCTCGTACTACATAATTTTGACTAACACCTTGGTGAGATAGCAGAAGTGGCGCGCTAGAGGCAGAACTTCAGATGAAATTCAAGCCAAGTCTGGCGAGATAGGTGAAGTGGCATGCCAGGGCTTGTCTGGGATAAATTTGTCTAAGTACAATAGTTGAATTACTTAAGGGAAAAAGGGGAATTTGCACCATGATTATAAATACTTTGCTAGGGAATTTGTTATAGGATATATCGACCATAGTATGCAATCTTTGGGAAGAGACAAGATGTCCATTTTCTTCTTAGGTTTTTCTTCTTTACTCTTTATCTTTGTGATTCAAATGATGATTTCCTTGGGTTTTCACTTGAACATGAATGGCTAAAACTCCCTATTCTAGTGTTTTGACCATGGCTTGATGGTTGTAGTTGAATATTAATTTATTTAGACGTTTGAATCTTATTTTCAAGATTGGTTATGCTTACTTGATTTCATGCTTATGCATTAGTATGATCTCCTCTCAAATATTATCTATTAGCTCATTGTTGAACTCGGGAGAGGGAAGTAATGATGGTTAAGAAAAGCATAGAGTAGGTTTCAATATCTTGTCAAAAAGTTCAAGAGTTGATTTCATTGTTGAGGATAGGGACATGCCCTGCAATCCCACTTAGTTGATTTAAGTATCTTTAGCCGTCGTCTCATGTTTCTCCTGCAGCCATAGGAATATAGGTATTAGGGTTCATGAGATAGTTCTTGGATATTCGGGTTAGGGTTCATGAGATAGTTCTTGGATATTCGGGTTAGGGTTCATGAGATAGTTCTTGGCTATCCGGGATAATAGTTGAGAAGTGAGTTCATAACTTGCCACTAGCAGTCTTAGAATGATTTAGTCTAGCGTATTTGAATTCTAAAACTCAACCTGAAAGCAAAAGTGACAAGACCCTGGATTTTAATCTTCATTTGAATTACAAAACTCTTGAAACCAAATTTTTCTTATTAAAATTTGATTGACATTTCAAGTTTAGTAGAAAGTAATCTCAAAACTCTTTCCAGCGTTTGTGTGTTTTCTTGAATAGTGAAATAAATATTCAACTTAAGCAATTAATCTTACAAATCTCTGTGGGTATGATTGTTACACCCCGTAAAATTCCCAACACATAGATGTCCTATTCTCATGTTGGTTAAGAGTATTTGAGTGCCACACATGCTAGAAAAAGTCCCGGGAAAAGACCGGAGAAGAAACCCGTCGAACCATCGCGGAAGGAGCCGGGGCAGAGCCCCTCCGCGATGGCAACGTGTCACGGAGGGGGAGCCTCCGCGTTGGCTCCGTGACACG
>JACEIK010000235.1:173562-188018 GCA_018107945.1 Datura stramonium | reverse complement strand
CTGCCTGCTTTTCCTTTTAGTTATGACTAGATAGCATGGTGGTCTTGTCGGCCCGCATAGGATCCCTTTACTGTTCTGTTTGCTGGGTTAGCTCCTTTCTTTTACAAGTTTGCTATGTGGCCTTGTCAGCCCGAGGCTATGTTTACAGCTGAGATATAGCTGGTTGTTTTCTTGATTTGAGTTGTTGGCAGGCACCGGAGATGCATATGCCCAGCCAATTCAGTGTAGGCCCGATTGTGACATTAGGTTCCAGTCACGCCTCCCAAGGTAGGGCACGACAATAATTAATTCTCAAATAAACATAAAATATCTGAAGTAACTAATGAGTAGGTAATTTACCAACTCATTAGGATTTTAAGCATGAACTTTTGCTTAGTTTTTAAGTCTTTTTGTTGGATTTTATGTCCTTTTTCCTTTTGATGTTGCAGGTACCTAACTTGAAGAGAAGGAGCATGGAAATGAGTAAAAAAGATGAGATTCAAGTGGAAATTGGTGCTCCACTAGAGGACACCGACGAAACACCGGTTGACCGCAGGCACCCACTAGAATAAGGAACAATGGCAATCATTGGCTCATGGAACAACAGCCAGCGAACTGCCGGTGCCATCGCCGAAATGCTTTGGAATTCACTGGACACCAGATGAGATCAACCGGCTGCCTGCGGATGGACACTGGTGAATCGCTGGTGACTCGCAAGTGAAAGACGCCTGAAAAGAGAAAAAACATCCAATACAGAAAAAAGAGGAGACAGTTATGGGCCTACTTTTGTACATATTCTAGAAAAGTACTCTAACCAATCACATTATTCCTCCCCATCACTTTTGGAAGAGAGATTTGCGTAGAAAATAGAGTTTTGAATATTTCTTTTTCATCTTCGTCTTCTTCAGCAAGGTATATCCACCATTGTAGAGATATTTTGAGCTTGATTATGTTTCCTCTTATTTATGAAATTGTTGAGTCTATTGATAAATAAGCTCTTGTGTTTCTCAAATATGAGTACCTAAATCTATAGGTAGAGGTGTGTGATGATGTGTGTTTGATTTAATTGGGTATTGCTATACTTAATTAGTGTAAATCTATTGATTTCTCCTCAAATTATAATTAATTGCTCATAGTTGCAAATATGAGTATTGTTTGCTTACTTAATTTTTTCTTGAAAAAGAGGAATTAAGTAATGGGGGAGAATTTAATTGTGGGTTAGGATTTGATTATGTGTGGTTGCGCTAGAAATAGCCAAAACCCATGGTCATAATCCCATTAAAGGTTGATGGCTAGAAATAGTTCAACTCCTAACCCAAACCATATTGGAATAGTTGAATTGCACCTTGAGGTTCGAAAGAACTTGAAGAAAAAATGCCAAAATGGTTGAAAAAACATCAGGCACAATCTTTTCCAAGGTTATTTACACATATTAGTGATAACTCGATTGTCTTGTAAATCCCGATTCAATTGGCATCTCATCTACATCACACCTCTGGCCTTTGCTTATTATTGTTTCTCGATTTTGGTTATCTTGCTCTCTTGATTAGCTGGGCTTAGATTCAATAGTATTATTGCATTTACTCCCCCAAAATTTTCATTTACTTGTCTTGTACATTGATGCAAATTAATTCAAGTTAATATACCACTATTGCGTGATCATTTTACATTCCTTGTGGGATTCGACCCCGACACTCGTCGGGTTATTTGTTTTAATATAACAATCATTTATGCTCTTTCATAGAGAAGGGTGTAGTTTGGACGTTATCAAAAATGGTGCCGTTGCCGGGGAATGTAGTCTGATGGCCTATAGTTGTTATTTTGAATTGATCTTGCGTCTTAAATAGTTTTACTTTACAATCTTAGCTGGTGCCTCATTTTTCCATTGTTGGGTTGATGATGATCTGCTAATGAGTCCCTTCGAAAGGCTACTAAGAGATCCTGAGAGGGCGTCTTATGTTGAAACCCTCCAATTGATGGATGAGATGTGAAGGAGAGAAGAAAGAAAAGACGCAGTGTTGATGGTCATGATGAAGCAAATAGAGTTACTAGCAAATTGTATGATGGGTTTTCATATAAGGTAGCAACAAGCCAATCAAGGCTATGGGTATCCTTATAATGAAAATCAAGGTTGGAACGTTGTCTGTTTAGTTTAGATGAGTAGCCAAGGAAGTGACGAGTCCCTCTTATCTCGCATGGAAAACACTCTTGAGGTGGTGCTTGAGAGAATTGTTTCGACTGATTCAGGAATTCAGGAGTTGCAGAGTGAATTGTTGGACCTCACTAAAATAGTGAAAGATCATGATGTTGCCATAAAAATGTTAGAGGATGGAATGAACTTTTTAGCATCTCAAATGGCAGCTCAGCAGGTAACAAAGGAAACAAAGGCTCCACCACCCCCAGTCAACGTGGATGAAGAAGTAGAGGGATGGGAGGTGGAAGAAGAAATTTTAAAAAAGAAACATTTGCTAGCGTTTTCTTAAACAGTGAAGGATTAGAAGAGGTGTGTCACGTGAGCAAAGGGCTATGAACTTACATCTTCCAATTGGGAAACTCGATCTTGACCTCAAAAAAACGGACAACCTCTCCATTATTGTACCTCCGGTCATTGAACTCAAACCATTATCTACACATTTGCGATATGCATATTCAGGGGCAAATGAGATACTCCGGTTGATTATCTCAATAAAGTTCACCCCCCAACAGGTGGAAGAACTTATAGAAGCATTGAAAAGGCATGTTCGAGCAATAGGGTGGTCTATAGCTGATATAATTGGTATTTCTCCGAGTATTTGTACTCACAAGATCAACCTTCAAGAGGATTATATCGCTTCAGTCGAGAAACAGAGGAGCTTGAATCCACCAATGCAAGAGATAGTAAAGAAAGAAATTATCAAATGGTTAGATGCGGGAGTTGTGTATCCTATCACTGATAGAAGTTGGGTAAGTCCTGTCCAATGTGTTCCAAAGAAAGGGGGAATTACAGTTGTACCGAATAAAAGAATGAGTTGATTGCAACTCGCCCAGTTACCGGATGGAGAGTGTGTATGAATTACCATAAGTTTAACTCATGGACAAAAAAGGATCACTTTCCAGTTCCTTTCATTGACCAAATACTAGATCGCTTGGCTAGGAAAGAATATTATTATTTTTTGGATGGATACTCAGGATATAATTAAATTTCTATTGTGCCCGAAGATCAAGAGAAAATCACATTTACATGTCCTTATGGGACTTTTGCATTCAAGAGGATGCATTTCAGACTTTGCAATGCTCCTGCCACCTTTCAGAGGTGTATGATGTCAATTCTTTCGGATATGGTGGAGGATGCTATGGAAGTCTTCATGGATGAATTCTCAGTTATGGGAAATTCATTTGAAGATTGCTTGGTACATCTAGAAGTGGTATTGAAGAGATAAGAGGAGACAAACTTGGTACTTAATTGGGAAAAATGTCATTTTATAGTAAAAGAAGGGATTGTTCTAGGACACAAAATTTCTAAGAAAGGGATTGAAGTAGACCAGACCAACATTAACGCCATTTCTCTGTTACCTCCGCCAAGCACGGTGAAGGGTATTAGGAGCTTTCTAGGACATGTAGGATTTTACGACTGTTTTATCAAAGATTTCTCCAAGATAGCCCATCCTTTATTTTGATTGTTATAAAAAGAGGCAAAGTTCAATTTTAATAAGGAATGTATGAGGGCTTTTGTGGAATTGAAAGAAAAGCTGGTATCCACTCAAATCATCACGACACCAGATTGGTCAAAGACCTTTGAGCTATTATGTGATGCCAGTGGTATAGCATTAGGGGCAGTCCTTCGTCAATAAAAGAAAAAGATTTTTCACCCCATTTATTATGCTAGCAAAGCCCTAAATGATGCACAAAAAAAAAACAACACAATGATTGAACAAGAGCTGCTCGTTTTAGTATTTGTGTTTGAAAAGTTTTAGGCATATTTGTTGGGGACCAAGGTGGTGGTGCACACGGACCATGCGACACTAAGATATTTGATTACCAAGAAAGATGCTAAAACCAGGCTTATTAGGTGGGTCCGATTGTTGCAGGAATTTGACTTTTGAGTGAAGGATCGTAAAGGATGTGAGAATCAAGTGGCAGACCATCTATCGCGCCTAGACACAAGTAGTTAGTCAGAAGTATATGAGGAGATTAATGATGACTTCCGTGACGAACATATGCTGGCTGCAACCCACGATTTAACACCGTGGTTCACGAATTTTTCAAATTATTTGGCAAGAAATATCACACTCGAGGGGTTGACCTTTCATCAAAAGAAGAGATTCATGCATGAAGTTTGGAAGTTTTATTGGCATGAACCCTACCTTTTTCGTAGTTACGCTAATGGTATAATTCGTAGGTGTGTCCTAGAAGTTGAAATGGTACCAATTCTAGAGTGTTGTCATACATCGCCGGTTGGGGGCCATTATGGGAGTCTTCGAATAAAGGTAGGATGAAGGGCATATTTATGCAATTCTTAGCCATATTTTTCTCATACTTTACTATGTTTTAATAATAAATTATGTGTGTTTACATGTGTTTTATGATATATATTGGTGGAAAGAGATAACACATATGATTAGATTCTTTTAGAGCTAAAAATGATGGATTTGGGTGTATTTGAGGATTTTGGAATGAAAATGAAGAAGTTGGGTTGAACATAACGAAGCTTGAAACATTTAGCACCACTGGCTACACCAGCGCAGCCACCATCACGGCGCATTTCCATGATAGTGTGACCAGAGGCGCGAGATGCAGGCCCTTCAGCACAATGACATGCGCGACGCAACACAAATCTAGCGCAGTGACATGCGTGGCGCGACATCAATGAAGCTGAATCACCAGTGTTGTGCGCCAGTCCTGTCCGGGTGCCAAGAAGTGAATCCTGCTTCAACTAGGAAAAGGAGCTACAAATTCCAAATCAAATCCGTAAAGGAACAAATAAGGCATAAATTTACTATTATAAAAACCTTTTATTTTTATGTAATGTTGAAGAAGTTGAGCCAAGTTTTAGAGAAGTTTCTGACAATTTAGAAGGAGTTCTAGTTCATGAATTACGTTGAGATACTTATTGTTGAATTGTTCTTCCTTAATGTTGCAATAATTAAGTGAGTTTCTTCCTACCATCTTTGTAAGTATTAGTTTATGTGTTTGTCTATGAATGTTATTGATTTACTTATAATCATGAGAGGCTAAAACCTCTACAACTAAGATTGTGGGAACCATGGTGAATTAGCGAACTATGGTTTGCATGACGTGATTCTAAACCAATACTAAACACTTGTATTATATTCTCTTCATCTTAAATGTTTCTTAACGGTGAACAACGTTAGGACTTTCCTGAATTCTCTACTTGATTGAGCCTAGAGAGGTAGAGATTAGGAAAAGAGAAGTACAACAAAGCCTTGATCTTTATGATCATTGTATAACTAGTGTTGTGGTCGCATGATAGTTAATTTTGGAACAAATTGGAAACGGTTAAAGTGAAATCACTCATGATACCTAATTTGGTAATTGCGTATAGTCATCCAATAAGGACGAACCAATCGTTTGGATGAACCCTAGTTATCAGTTCTACAAGTAAAGTATTGGGATAGATCATAAGTGTAAAACCTGAAGTAGTTATGAATCCATGGGGAACATGTACCCTAGTTAATTGCACTAATTTAGAGTCAACATTCAACTTCTTAACATTGTTACCTGCTACTTTTATAATCCCCCCCTCCCTTTTAGGAAATAATTGACTCAAAAGCTTAAATACAAGCATTATTCTATATCCTGACCATATTCCCTGTGGGTTCAACCCCAAACTCTTGGTTGGATTCTTTATTGACAACGTCCACTTCATACTTTGTCAGGAGTATGAGTTTGAGATTATCAAAAAGTGGTGCCATTGCCGGGGAATACGACTTAGGATTAGATTAATTGCTTGTATTTAACTTTAATCGTTATTTCATATTTTACATTTCTATTTTTTGACGTGTCATAGGTTAGCGTGGTAAATCAAGCGTCCAACATGTGACCACGATCCTAAAAGGTATCTTGATGAAGTCTGAGTAATCAAGATACTTGTGTTGTGCCGCGACGTTAAATCAGGAGCTACTTGGAAGGCATCCCAAGATAATTTTTGAATTTTTAGAGTTAATGTGTTTGTTCAAGTATGTAGAAATTGAGTCATAAAACACTAAAGAAATTGTGAGTTAAAGAAGATAAAAAATGAAAAATAAAATTAATAAAAATCATATATTCATTCTTACACATAGAGATACCTATTTATAGTGGTTTGTTCCTGCATCAATAGTAGCATGAAGCTATATTTTAAGAGAAAAGAAAAACAAATCATTATATGTAATGATTGCCTCATGATGAAGCAATCATTACATGCAATGATTATCCACCAAGAAACTTTGCAAAATTGCAAAGGGAACAACGACCACTATACTCCATTACTATTCAAAATGACGCACAACAATTAAACCAAGAATTCAGTCCGCATCGCGGTAGCTGTGCAACATGTTATTCCGCATGATGCAGTGCAGCAATTCTAGATCCAAATTTAATTTTCAATTCATTTTGAACTTAGTTTATTTTGTGTATTATTTTGCACTTATCAATAGTCCTTAAAAATATTTTAGAACACAATTGCTAATAATGGAGATGATTTTGAGGTGGGAGAAACTGCTCTTGCCCCCACAGACGATAAGGAATAGAGATCCAGGGAGTTCTTCTTTCACTATTTTACTTTATGCTTTATTGTTTCATCACTAGGGTCGGTGCTGTCATTTAAGAGTGGGGTGAGAGAGGTGAACTTCATATTATCATGCATGCTTTAATTGTTAAATTTACACATGGTAGGCCTAGTTTTATTTGGAATTTATGACTTAACATGCATATTTGATTTGGTTTGTAGTAATTCTTTTTAGTTTCATTTTGTTTTGGGTTTCATTGGTTTTTGTTTTCGGTACTTTTACGGTGATTAGTCCCTTAGAACCGAATAGAGAGTCTAAATTTTTGTTTTAAATTTTTTTTAGTCACTAAGTAATGACTTTGCCTGATGATGGATGGATGACGACCGTCTTAAGGGTAAATTAGTCATTAGAAAGAACAAGAACTTGAGTCTTACGAATGCTAGGTGCTTCACTTTAGGTATCATTAAGACTTTATAAAATTCACTCAAAAATACATGAAAAAGATAGAAACACTTAGTCTTTTGGAACTTGATTCTTGTTATAAAATGTGTTTTATTATGTTATGCATACAATATGGATATATGAATTTATGTGATCTTGATTACCATTGTTAAACTATTTTATACCAATGTGTGAGAAATTTTTTTATATACTCCATGCTTGCAAATTGATATGTACAACTTGCCCGGTGTGTGTGCAAAACGAAATAAGAATGATGGATTTAGGAAGTGATATAAGCATTTCTTTGGTAGCTTTGTTTTCTTAATCCTATTTTACCTACCTTAATGTAATTGTCCTAGTTAGCCCTTTTGAGCCTTAGCCTATTCTTTTAATAGCCATATTATTAAACTTAATTCTTTTTGTTCTATTAATTTTTATTTGATCCAAATGACTCCTGGAGATCTTTAATTGAAAAATTTTGCATAAAAGGAGCATAAGTAGAGAAGTGAAGGGAAAAGCTAAAAAATGTGAAAATTAGAAGCAAAAGAAAAGGGTGATATTTGCTAAACAAGGATGGTGATGTTAGTGGGAAGAAAAAGAAGAAAAAACTTGGGAAAAAAAATTGATGAATAAAAAAAAATTGTGAAGGAGCTTAATATTAAAAAATCCCTACTAGTCACCTAAAATTGAAAAATTTAAAAATAAAAGGAGGTATAAGGAAAAAATAGGAGATTGAGGGAAGTGCTACAAAAAATTAAAGTATTGTGAAGTATTAAAGTGCTTAGGGAGATTAATCACTATCTTGGTCAAATAGTCTCTTCCCGTCCCTTAGTCTACATTACAACCATAGTATGTCCTAATTNGTATGTCCTAATTGATCCTTGATTCAAAATTCTATATTAGTGGAGTACTACACTAAAGACAAGCCTATGGGTCGTCTTTTTCATGAATGTTGATTTTTTTGGGAGAGTGAGCAAAAATTATTTTATTTATGACCAAATTTATATTGACTTATATCTTTTGTGAGAAAAAGCATCTCTCCAAATAGTGAGGGGCATAATGGTAAGATTTTGGTATATCTTGATTGCTAAATTACATATGATTCATGTTGGCCCAAAATATATCTTGATGAGTTAGTTTTCAAAAGCTAAGTGATTTCGAACTTTGACATTTTAATGTTGATCCTATATGCATGTGAGTGAATTATTGAAGCTTTATTGATTTGTCTCATGATATTAAGTGTAAGTAGACCTGGTCATAGGATGAAGTTTGTGATTGAATTGAGAAGGGAAGTAGTAGATTGTTCAAGGATGACAATAGTTTAAGTGTGGGGTGGTCACTTTTTGATAACGCTCAAACTCATACTCCTGATAAAGATGAAGCGGACGTTGTCAATAAAGAACCCAACAAAGAGGTTGTCACGACCCAAACATAGGCCTGAATTGAGACACTGGACAAGTGATGAGTTGGAAATTTACCAACTCATTAGGCTCCTAATCATGAGTTTTTGCTTAGTTCTCGAGTCATTTATGTGGATTTTATGCCCTTTCTCTTGAATTCTTTGTAGGTACCTCATGTGGGTAAAGAAAGCATGAAATCAAGCAAAACACATGGAATTTGAGAAGAAATTTGATGAATTAGAATATGAGGGAGAGGATCCAAAGATAAGGGAAGATTTGGGATTAAAAAGATGTGAAAGGACGTGCGTTGAATCGGCTAAACGCGGATCTGGAAGGGTGAAGCGTGGGCAAAATGCCAAAGCCACTGCCCAGACTAGCTAAACAACCAGCGGTTCACAGAATTGCACCAGGTAAAAGCCTATGGAACCGCTGGTTCCCTCTGCCAAAGCAGTCTATTCAATCGGCCACGGTTTGGCTCTCCACGAATTTCCACTGGCGAAATGCCGGTTCCTCGACAGAGAGGCCATCTAATGAAGGATAAAAGGGTCCAAAAAGGTCTTAAAAGGATCTAGAAGCTCCAAGGACATTTTGGAAAAGTTGTACACAAGAAAGTACAGATATATAACCTCCATTGGTACACCAACAAAAGGGGAACAATTCAATCAACTAATTCATTCAACAAAATCTTTTCTCCATAGATTTGTAGAGTTAGGTAGTACTTTTCTTCTTCTTTTTCCTTAACCCATTTTGGAGGAATACCACCATTGTTGTAAGAGCTTTTGAATTGAATTTGTGAAGCTAATGCAATTAATGTGAGGGGAATCCTCTTGGTATCTTCTCTCTACCTTTGAGTATGTTTTACTAATTTGCTAGCTAGAGGTATATTCATGGTGGATTTGTTAATTTGATTGGGTTTTCATAAATTGCTATTGGATTCTTATTGAATTATAGATGGGTATTGCTAGATTCATATTCACATTGTTCAATTAAGTGTAAATCCATTAGATTCTCTTCAATCTATTGATGGAGATTCATTGATGATGATATCGATCTATCTATCCTTGCTTGATTGTTGCTCGGGAGAAAATAATTAAGTATTGGAAGGGAATCTAGTAGTGGGCATGGATAGGAGATTGTAAAATTAAGATAGAAATAGCTGAAATTACATCCTCATTCCTAATTGGAAGCTAATAGCTAGGAATAGTGCAGTTGCTAATCCAAATCAATTCGGGTTGAGCCAAATTGTAGCTAGATTTTGAGAAAACTCTAGCAAGGGGTAGTCAATAGGATGAGAAGCTGAGACTACCTACTTTCTGAGATTTTTTACACTTGAGTCTAAGGCATTAAAGAAATTCCCGATTTAATGGTGATCTCACCCATAGAATGTCCCCAGTCTCTCACTTGTGATTACTTCAATTGGAATTCCCCCCAAATAGTCTTAGTTTAGAATTAGATAGTTATTTTCTCTTTTAATTTCCCCCCAATTTTACTCTTCAAATGTTGAACAATTATGCGCTCTAGTTTGAATTAGTTCATAACTCTTGAATTATCGACTCAATTCTCTGTGGAATTCGACCCCGATATCTGTGGGGATACTTGTTTTGATACAATGACCGTTTATGCTCTATCGTAAAAGAGGAGTGTATTTTGGACGTCATCAAAAATGGCGTCGTTGCCGTGGACTGGCGTATGATAATATCGTGATTGATTGTTAAGTTGAAATAGTTTTGCATCGTATCTACTTAAAGTGTGTTTACTATGTTGTTAGGATTTCATAACCACATGAGCCATCACTTCCAAGCAGGGGATAATTCGGGTGAAGGTAAAATGGAACTTGAGGAATACAATCCGGTAATTTGAGAAGTGACAGGAGCTATTCGCCTACCACCTACGAAAGGGAATGCAGTTTTTCATGTCACAAGCAATATGCCGCACTTACTAAAAATTAAGGGGCTCTTTGGTGGAAATCTAAGTGAAGATGAAAATCGACATATGAGAAACTTCTTGGAAATTTGCCAACCATTCAATATCACCAATATCAGTCAAGAGTCAATCAGGTTGAGACTCTTTCCCTTTTCATTGATAGGGGAGGCGATGATTTGGCTAGAAGAAGTCCCTCCGAGATGTATTACTTCAGGGAAAGAGTTAACAAAAGCCTTTTTGGATTGTTTTTCCCTCCATCAAAGATGCTTTAGCTGAGGGATGATATTACAAATTTTAGACAAGAACTCGGAGAGCCTTTACACGAGGCATGGTTGATGTTTAAGAAGAAAGTTTCTCTTTGCCCAAACCATGGATTTACGGATGGAGTACTTATACAAAGCTTATATAGTTCCCTTGATTCAATTAACAAATTTGTTGCCAACAACTTAGCTGGTGGTTCTATCATGGACCAAACATATGGGTTGGCCAAAGCCCTCCTAGACAGAATGACAAAGACCAATAGGGCTTGGCACATGAGAGAAACAAATGTGTCCACTCATGAAGTTAGCTCAAGTGCATTGGCACTGAGTTGAGGAAAAGGGATGAAGAGCAAGATGAGACTCTTTCTAAGATGATGACACAACTAGAATTGATGACAAAGCATGTAATGGGAGAAGGGCTAAAGGCGGTAAATGTCGTAGGAATGCAAGGTACCTTACAATATGAAAGTGAGACATCACCACCAAGATATGAAGAGGAATGCCAATATATGGGTAATTAGATGGGAGGTCCCAGAACTGGGTTCCAAGGAGCAAATCAAGGCCCATGGAGGCCAAGGAAATACAGCCAAGGATGGAGAAATCATGAGCCACAGGGATGTCCAGAAAGGAATGACCGATAGGGAAATAAAGAGAAAAACCAAGACATTGATCTCTATCGTCGGAGTTCGAACCCATACATTCCCCCTTCAAAGGCTGGGAATCGCCACAATCAACTAGGTATGAGTGACGCGGACAACTCCAAAATTGAAGAAATGCTATCAAGAGTTTTGAAAAAGGTTGAGTCAACTGAGAGGGGGTGATAGAGTTAAGAGGGGAGGTGTCTAACCTCACCCAAACAGTGAGTTCACATTCTGCCTCCATCAAACATTTACAGGCCCAAATGAATAACTTATCAGCTCAAATAAATCCCTGGATGAAGGGAACACTACCTAGTGACACAATGCAAAATCCCAATAAGGATGGTCAATGCATCGCCATTTTCACTAGGAGTGGAAAGGTGTTTGTAGATGTCCCGGTGAAGCCGAGCAACATCGATAACCAAAAACCAAGTGGAAAAGATGAAGGTGACAAAACACTAATGATTCCAGAAAATAAAGACAAGCTTGATGAGGAATAAGAGGGAAGGGATGATGATGTCTTATCCCCTGATAATAATGAGAAGACGGGCTTGCAGGACCCAACTAATGACAAGTTTGATTCAAAAATTCCCCCTCCATATCCACAACGGCTGACCAAGAAAAAGAAGGATGACCAGCTTAAAAAGTTTGTTGACATGTTCAGTAAGTTGTCCATAAATATTCCTTTAGTGGATGCTTTACTCCAAATGCCTGGTTATGCAAAGTTTATGAAAGATTTATTAAATAAGAAAAAAATGGTGGATGCAGGGAGTGAAGAGAAAACTCACCATTGTAGGGTGGTAATGATGAGAAATCTTGCTCCAAAAAGGGAGGACCCTGGAGTGTTTTCAATGCCATGCATAATTGGGAGATGTATGTTTTAGAAAGCTTTATGTGATATGGGCGCTAGAATAAATTTGATGCCCCTACTGATTTTCTAGAAATTGGGACTCAAAAACACCAAACCGATGTCAATGAGGCTGCTCATGGAAGAAAAGTCAATAAAATGACCGGTGGGGGTGTTAGAAGATGTGTTATTGAGAGTTGACAAGTTTATCCTACCAACTGACTTTGTTATCTTGGATTGCGACATGGATAAAGAGGTTCCCATTATTTTGGGCAGACTATTGTTGGCTACGGGAAGAGCTGTGGTGGGCGTGGAGCTTGGAAAGTTGAAATTTCAAGTCGGAAGTGAAGAAGTAAGTTTTACAGTGTGTCCATCGGTTAAGACTCCTCCCGAATGCAAGGTGGTCGTAGTTTTGAAAATTTATGAGGAAGAAAAAAATTTAGAGCATAAGGAGTCGGTGTTGGATGATGACCCGTCGGACTAGAGTTGATGAGAGAAGGTCTCCATCGTGCCACGACGTTGACTAAGGTGCTTCTTGGGAGGCAACCCAAGTTTTTAGTGGATTAATTCATGTTTTTGTTGTTTGTTTCTTTGTAGGTTATGAGAAATGAGGAGCAAAGAGGGAATTAGACCATGAAGGAAGGAACGGTGAGAGACTAGCGAGCCGTCGGTTCAAAAGTGCAAGCCGTCGGTAAAGGTAAGCCCTAAATAGAAGGCTGAGGGTCAAATTGGAATACTAGCAGACCCATCAGTGAACTACCGAAAGAATCCTTGTTTTTCCAGTTGATGGCCAATGGACAACAGAACACCTGAAGCTTAGGCACATAAGCGACGGTAATCTGCGGATTGTCGCTTCAATCCGTAAATCGCTGATAAATCACCGGTAATGAAATAGATCACTAGGCAACTTGCAGGGCACAAGATATTAGTTCGGCGGACCACTGGTGTGATTCGGCAAACTGCTGATGGATCGTCGATCGAGGTATGAATCTATTGCAATGTGAATTTAAAATAGAGGGCCCACAAAATCCCAATGACCTAGTCAACCACCCTATTTCTGCAAATATTCTCCTAGCTTCCATTTTTCCACCATTTTCCATTCCCTTTTTGTCTTTCAATTACCCAACGTCCCCATTTCCCCATACTCATATATTCTAAACCTTTCCACTTTCCCACCTTCCCACCAACACACACCCATTAAACTCGCCACCTCCCCTCAACCTATTACACTTCCCTCTTCCACCTATAAAACCCCCTCCATAGTACACTAATCCCATCACTTCAATCACATTTTCTTCCTTTACTACTTATATCGTAAGGTGCTATTGAAAGTAACTTTGAGCTTTTTTGACGTCCAAGTGTGCAGGCGCTCCTTCAATTCGGTACAAATTTTCTTGCCTTTATTTTAATTTTCTCATTGGTGTGCTTTAAGGGTAATAGTTTGTTCACCTTCATTGGTAAAATCTTTAATGTTCTATGCCCGATTGAATGGAATGGGATTGTGCTTTTGTTTCTGGCATTTTGAAAAGGATGAAGTCTGAGTAACCCATTTGTTTAAAGCACGATGTTTTTCCCGATGACAAACCGGGTGATGCAATCCTTAAGGGATAAACATCATGAAAAAGGGTTTTAAGAGTATCCTTTTGATCTTAGTATGATTGGAAGTAAGTGTGTGTTAGTGGGTGTGTATATGTGATAGTTAAAAAAAATTTGGGGACGATGGGGTCCGGCGTTTCGCTGGTCGGATTTGGTGAATTGTCAATGACACGCCGGCTCACTCTTCAACTTAGCTTCAGACAACTGAGTGGATCCCACATTACATCGATAGTTCACGAATACTGACTGGCGGTGTGCCGATCTGCCACTGAAACAACTATACCTTGCCCAATTGTCTGAAAAGCACCGGCGAGAAATGGGCGATCCACGAAATCATTTCGGCGAACCGCCGGTCGTTCGTCGCTGACAGTGGTTCTTTTAACTGAGTGTTTCTTTCCCCTCATTCCTTAGTTCTCCCTATGATTAGATTTCTTTTCATTTTATTTTCTTTTTAGTTTTCCCTTTTACTAGTTGGCACTAACTGTTCGGCTGTCTGGATGACTACACGCAAGTGCACGTGGTCGAACAAGTAGTAAGTGGCTCAAGTAAGCCAAGTATCGATCAGACAGGGACTGGACTACGGGGCAAAATCTACTCAAGTGTCAATTTACTGTAACTCTAAAAATGCAGACAACAATGTAAAGAAAAGTTTTTATATTTTGTTA
>JACEIK010000235.1:70482-139701 GCA_018107945.1 Datura stramonium | reverse complement strand
CTCATGTGGACAGAGCTAACCCTGGCTTGCCAGGTGAGGGTCGTGCATAAGGCGTGATAATCACATTTTAGGGGATCATTATCAATACAATATATCATTAGGAACCTGCGGTGGCCCGTGGTTATGAGAAACCGGCGTAGTCCTTTGAACGCCAGGCTGTTGGGTGCTAGACACGACTCCCAAAATCATGCATATAGGCTCATACATAAATTATTAACATCATGCATAAAATTCATTGGCTAAGATATAACATTCATCATCATTGATCCCCTTTTAAAACATGCTTAGCCAAGAATCAAGGCCCTTTTTTATCAGCCAACATCATAAATCGATAAATCATGAAATTCATTTCGTAAATCATAAATCATTCTTCATCATATGAGACTTTTCCCAATGCTTTCTCATACTCAATTCTTTCAAAATATGCTCATAGACATGTTTAACTTGGATTCATGCATTTTCATAATCAATAATGAATATTCATCATAAATCATAATTTCCATGAATTTCCATAAATGGGCATTTTTGATTCAAAAGCTTGAAACATAAATTAAAGAAAATAATAATAAAACCCGCCCATCATTCATAATTTAGTAATTAAAACTCAATTAAATGATACCCATAGAGAGAAATTACATTGTCATGC
The DNA here is from genome assembly GCA_018107945.1 of Datura stramonium. Lineage (NCBI taxonomy): Eukaryota > Viridiplantae > Streptophyta > Magnoliopsida > Solanales > Solanaceae > Datura > Datura stramonium. The sequence continues at coordinate 139,055 of JACEIK010000235.1, read as the reverse complement.
TTTGGGTAAAATCCCATGGAATTTGAGTAGGAGAATTCATCACTTTAATCGAAATTGGTCATGGGTGAGGAAGAATTCCACCCATTTTAAAACCCTACATACCTTGGAATGGATGAACTTAAAGCTCCTTGAAAACCCACAAAGAATTTGGGGAAGAAGGCCTTGAATCTCCCAAAACCTCTCTAGAATCCTTGCATGAGAATAGGCATGCAAGAGGGACTTAAATCCTCTTATTACACTCAGGAAACCACCAAAACGACGTAGTTTAGGGGATAAAAAAAGGAAAGGTTGAAAATACCCTTAAAATAATTTCCCTGAAATCTAGCCCGGACAGACCAACGACCGACCCAACAGGTCGTTGAATCGTACCACGACTCGTGGTATTGAGATGTCGGGTCCACTGCCTCAATACATGTCTCAGATCCTTCCCACGACACTATAGGATGGGTCATTACAACAAACCACGGGTTGTTGAATCGACCGTCGTTAACCCCTTGACCAAATCTGACCTCTCTTTCTATGAGCCTCACCACGACTCGTGGTGGCATCCAACCAGTCGTGGTCTCCATCTGTTCAATGCATTGGAAACTTCAACCAACAAGCAATGGCATGAAACAACGGGTCATTGTCTCTCACCAAGGATCATGGGATGTCCCGTTGCTTCCTCCTCAGCCTAAGTTCAGTCCTTTTAACGACTGGTAACAATAACTCATCGTTCCTGACAACGAGTCGTTACACCATCCGTTGTAACCATTGCTTCGCTGTCTTCCCAAACCAAGACTGTAGATGACGACCCGTGGTATCCTACCATGAGTCATAGGGTCATCCGTTCTGTGATATTTTTGCCAGTTTTTTGCACTTTTCAATTTTAACTCTCGGGTCTATTCTTAGGCCTTTACGGGGTATTACAATATCTTCTCCTTGGGAACATTCATCCTCGAGTGTAGGAAACAAGCAGCAAATAGAAACATACAATTTATCATAGCTACATACTGATCATTTTAACTAAAATTTTCACGGAATGATTACCTGTGAATCAAACCACATAGCTGAACTGATCTCATGCTTCACATATGCATTAATACACATAAAAGAAACTTGCACACATAAACTGAACATGAAAACTAATACAGTCATAGGGAAAAACTGATACCTCAAGTCGGAACTGAGCTGGTAGAGAAAATTGTGGGTATTTGCCATCATATCTTCTTTGGCTTCCCACGTAGCTCCCTCAACATGATGGTTCCTCCATAATACTTTAACTGAAGCTACTTCTTTATTCCTTAGTTTACGGACTTGATGATCTAAGATTTCCACTGGAATTTCTTCATAGCTGAGGTGTCTTTCACCCCAATGTTGTCTACCGGAACTACCAAGGCTAGATCACCCAAGCACTTCTTCAAAAGTGACACATGAAAGACGGGATGAACTGAAGATAGCTCCGATGGCAAGTCCAACTCATACGCTACCTTACCAACTCCTCATAACCTGATAGCGACCAATATAACGGGGACTGAGTTTACCTTTCTTTTCGAACCACATGACTCCCTTCATGGGAGATACCTTTTGAAATACCCAGTTATCCACACCAAACTCCAAATCTCTTCTCCTCACATCAACATACGATTTTTGATGACTCGGAGCAGTTTTCAACCGGTCCTGTATCAACTGAACCTTCACCATTGCCTCATGAACCGAATCTGGGCCTATCATAGCTGCCTCACCAACCTCGAACCATCTAATGGGATATCTACACCTCCGCCCGTAAAGAGCCTCGAACGGTGCCATCTAGATATTGGAGTGGTAACTGTTATTATAAGCAAACTCGATCAAGGTCAAAAGATCATCCCAGCTAACTTTAAAATCCATAATACATGCCCTCAACATATCCTCAAGGGTTTGAATGGTTCATTCTGCCTGGCTGTCCGTTGTGGATGGAAGGCTGTACTGAGCTTAACTTGCATCCCAAGTCCTTTTTGAAAAGAACGCCAGAATTGAGAAGTAAACTAAGTACCTCGTTCTGAAATAATAGACAAGGGCATGCCATGAAGTCGAACTAACTCCCGAATATACAACTTAGCATAATCATTTGCTGAATCCATGGTCTTGATCGGTAGGAAATTTGCAGCCTTAGTTAAACTGTCCACTACCACCTAAATGGAGTCATAATGTCAGCGCGTACGAGGTAGGATTGTAACAAAATCCATATTAATCTCTTCTCACTTCCACATGGGGATGCTGATATCCTGAAGTACGCCTCCCGACCTTTGATGTTCGACTTTCACTTGTTGACAGTTTGGACACTTTGCTACGAACTCCGCAATATCTTTCTTCATACCATCCCAACAATAGATTTCTCGCAAATCCTGATACATTTTCGTGGATCTTGGATGAATAGAATATTTGGTACCATGTGCCTAATACAATGTCCGAACTCTCAAATTATCGACGTACGGAACACATAGTCGACCCTGGTATCGTAGCACACCATCTCCCCCTTGGGAGAAGACCTCTACCTTCTAGTTTCGCACCGCCTCCTTCAGCTTCCTCAATATTTGATTCTCATCTTGTCTGGATTTAACATAAACTACCAAGGACGATTCTGAACCGTTATGCACAACAACACCGCCATCGGTCGAATCGATCAATCTAACTCCCAGCCTTGCGAGTCGGTGGACATCCCTCACCAACTCCTTCTTTCCCTCATCCACATGGGACACACTTTTCATGGAGAGTCTACTAAGTGCATTTGCAACCACGTTAGCCTTGCCCGAGTGGTAAAGGACACTCCTGTCATAGTCCTTACGTAATTCCAATCACCTCCTTTGCCGAAGATTTAGATCCTTCTGTGTGAACACATACTGAAAGCTCTTGTGATCTGTAAATACATCCACATGGATCCCATACAAGTAATGCCACCATATCTTCAATGCAAACACCACCGCGGCCAACTCAAGATCATAGGTCGGGTAATTCTTTTCATGAACCTTCAGCTGACTCGAGGAATATGCTATTAGTTTCCTCTGCTACATCAACACACATCCCAGTTCGACTTTTTAAGCATCACAATAGACAACAAAACCATCGGTACCCTCGGGTAAGATCAACACTGCTGCTGAAGTGAGTCGGGTCTTTAACTCTTGGAAGCTTTTCTCACAAGCATCCAACACTTAGTCAAAGGTGCTACAATGGATTAGAAACCCTCAACAAACCTCCGGTAGTAGCTAGCTAAGCCCAAAAATTCTGAATTTTTGAAGGATTCACCGGTCTAGGCCAATTCTTCACCGCCTCTATCTTCTGGGAATCTATGCTTATGCCTTCGCTTGATACCACATGACCCAGAAAATGCTACCGAGTTCAGCCAAAATTCACACTTGCTAAACTTATTATACAGCTGACGATCCTTAAGGGTTTGCAGCACTATTCTCAAATGAGTGGCATGCTCCTCCTTGCTCCGGGAGTATATAAGAATGTCGTCGATGAACACGATCAAGAACATATCCAAATATTGCTTGAACACCCTGTTCATCAGGTCCATAAAAATGCAGGAGCATTGGTTAGCCCAAAAGACATGACAACAAATTCGTAGTGACCATACTGAGTCCTAAAAGCGGTCTCCGGGATGTCACTCTCCTAAACTCTAAGCTGATAATACCCGGACCTGAGATCGATCTTGGAGAAACACTTAGCACCCTAAAGCTGGTCAAACAAATCATCGGTAAGGGGTACCTGTTCTTGAAGGTAACCTTGTTCAAATGTCGATAGTCAATACACATGCCAAGGGAACCGTCCTTCTTCCGAACAAATAGAACTGGTGCTCCCTATTGAGACTATCTCGGTCTAATGAAGCCCTTGTCCAATAGATTCTTCAACTGCTCCTTCAATTCCTTTAGCTCGGCTGGAGCCATTCTGTAAGGAGGGATAGAAATAGGATACATATCTAGCAATAGATCAATACCGAAATCAATTTCCCTTTCCAGAGGAACACCTGGCAAATCCTCGGGAAACACCTCTGGTTATTCGCCAACCACCAGAACTGACTGAATAATCGGGGTCTCGGACTCCACATCCTTAACCCTAACTAGGTGGTACATGCACCCCTTAGAGATCATCTTCCTAGCCTTCAGATAGGAAATAAACCGACCTGATGGCACCGCCTAACTACCCTTCCACTCCACAATTAATTCACCTGGAAAACGAAACTCCACAGTAAGGGTCCTACAATTAATCGAAGCATAACATGCAAACAACCAGTCCATACCCAAAATGATGTAAAAATTAGTCATGGCCAATTCTACTAAGTCTGCGGAGGTAACCTTATGCAACACAGTGACTGGGCACCCTCTATACACCCGTCTAGCTACAACTGAATAACCGACATGGGTAAAAATTGAAAATAGTTTTGACAAGGTCTCAGGACTATCTCCAAGGCTACTAGCAATGTAAGGAGTCACGAAAGAAAATGTAGTTCCCAGATCTAGCAAGATATAAACATCAATATGAAAGACACGCAACATACCAGTGACTACGTCTGGTGAAGAATACTGCTCCTGGTGCGAGGCAAGGGCATAGAATCAGTTCTGGCGCTGATTGCCTCCCCCACTAATAGATGCTCCCTATGAAGCTGAACGGGCTGGAGCTGCTGCTATCCTGGTGGTCTATGCTCGAACCCTATCATCACCCTGTATGGCATATGGACATGCTCGGTGCATGTGCGCAAATCTACCACATCGAAGCAGACATCTGAATCGAGCAAGCACTCCTCAGTGTGACTCTTGCTCCACATCCCGCAGGCTGGAGAGGTATACTCTAACTGGGTGCCCCTCTGATCCTTCGACCTTGAAACCATGATCCTCTGATCACCCCTGGGTCTGGATGGAACACTAGCTGATGATGGCACCGGGGGTAGTGACCTCTGCTGAAAGTGTGGACGGTAGCCACCGTCGGACCTCTAATGCGAAAACCCACGACTATCTGTCCGAGCCCTCTTTGCCTCCCTCTCCCTCGCATGAGCTTCCTCCATCTGCTGGGCGTACAACACTATGCGAGGAAATTCTATATCCTGGTGAAGCATGGAAGTCCTGCAATCTTTGTCTAAATAACCAGTCATACCATGAATGAATTGGCTCACCCACGCCCTCTAATCCATCACCAACTCTGGGGCGTACTTTGACAAACGAGTGAACTCGAGTGAATACTCCAGCACTGTCATTTTTCCTTGCTTGAGGCTCACAAACTCAGCTTCTTTCAATTCCCTCATCTCTCGAGGGAAGAACCTGTCGAGAAAGGCCATGTGGAACTTATCCTAGCTGATAGGGCCGGCTCCCACTGCCCTGATGTCCTTCCATTGCTTGTACCAAATATGAGTGACCACCTTTAGCTGATAAGAGGCTAAGTCCACACACTCCCCACTTGTCACTCCCATAACCTGAGTGACCTTTAGGATCCCTTTAATGAACTCGTGTGGATCCTCATCCACCTTCAATCCCGTGAACTCAGGAGGGTTGATCCTCAAGAAGTCTCTAATCCGAGTTGCCGCCACATTACCATTCTGTGGAAATTGTGTGACAACCTACTGATTGATCTGAGTGGTCAAGGCCTGCGCCAACGTCTGAATCACTGCCTGAAACTCGGCATGGGCAGCTAGCTCTGGTGCTTGGGACTCCGAAACAGGTGGGGCTTGCTGATGCTCATGATCATTGCCATCTCCGTGGCCTTCATCATTTCTATTCCTCCTTCCTTTCATTCTTCTATGAGTCATAATTATACAATCACAAATCGCATGAATTAGAAGGGTGGAAAGGCTTGTCATCGCACAAAGGGTGGAAAGGCTTGTCATCGCACAATGTAGAACATAAACGAAGGGAACATTTCCTAAAACGTTTAGTAGCCTCTTCTTCATAGGTGTGGTGCACTTAACACCCATGAAAAAGACTCTGCCTAACGTGGCTTTCGGACTCCCTAGGACACTTCAAACCCTTCACTTTTATACCAAGTTTGTCATGACCTGAACGTACACCCAGATCGTAGACATGGGACAAGGGACCTCGAGAGACCACAAGTCAACCCATGGCACATGCATACAACTAATCTCATTCAAGTAAGCGGAACAATAATCATAAAGCTATAGCGGAAACGTAATCATAACATAGCATCAAGAAATACCAACATCTACGCAGCTGAATACTACATAATTGTCTGAATGCCTCTATACATAGGATGGGTTGATGAGACAACACCCCCAACTAACCCGATCAAAATAGAGCATAAGAAAAATGAAATTCTATAAAAACGTCCCTCGGAACATTAGGACTCACCAATAAGCTGAAGGCAAAAGCTGAGATCACTAAAAATGAGGATGAGCCTGAGATCCGGACCCTGTATCATGAAATGATACAACATAGAAAGTATGTGGTCAGTATGTGAAATGTACTGACTGTGCAAGGTAAGTAAAATGGACATTTTAAAAATAAAGTAAACTCATAAATAGACATAAGAGAAGGACATCATGCTTGCATAAAAAATCTTCGTAATAAAACATAGGGCTCAAGACTTTCAAATCATTCATAATCATTCATTATCATATTCGTAAATAACTTTATTATAATATGTCTCGAGCCAATATCATAAACATAAAAATGCATAAAAACATGAGGAACAATGGGAGGACTCGTCATAATCAACACCATCATGGTAGAGCCTTTCATGATGCCCCACTATCTCGCTCAAGTGGGCAGAGCCAAACCTGGCTTGCCAAGTGAGAGTCGTGCATAAGGCGTGATATCACATTTGAGTGGATCATTATCAATACAATATATCATTAGAAACCCACGGTGTCTTGTGGTTATGAGACACCGCTGTAGTCCTTTGAACGCCGGGCTTCTCGGTGCTAGACACGGCTCCTAAAAACATGCATATAGGTGATGAGCCCGCAAGTGTACGGGACATGCAAGTAATATAGTGACCCTTTTTAAGAGCAGGAATGTCGAACCCCTGAGGGAATTTGGACCCATTCCTCTAACTATCCATTTATAGCGTGAATCTTAAATACCTAAAGTGTTGGTTATAGACATTTTCGTTTAAGAATAATTAAGTCTAAATTTGGGTCGACGACATACTCTGAAAGTGCTCTAGGAGCAACATAGAGTTAAAACCAATTAATCATGCAATAATACGATTTGCAATGGAATAAGCATGGGACTATCAATTGTTATTTCACATAACTGGAATTGCATGTTCACGGTCTTTCAAGCCTCTAAGCACGACAATCTAGCCTCAACATGCATCATTGTGAGCGAGGTTTAATTTTCTAGTCGCGGGCAATCAATTATGTTGTGGTTTTACGGAAACGATTAGGGACTTTCGTACGTCTAACCATTTAACTCTTCTAGCCAGCACAACTACTTCTTCAAGTGGTGATGTGACATCCCAAATTGGTCTTTCATAACCCCCCCGTGTCAACCAAAGCAAGGTGTTAGGTAAATGTCTATCCAAACACGGAACCTCTCCGAGATTACTTCATGCTCCCCACATTCTCATGTCCTGACCCTAGGTAATGCCTTCTCAGCTATTTCCCAAGCTAACAAATATGCGTTCATGGTGATCAATCATAAAAACAACCAACAAATCAGAATGCAAGACGAAAGCAACAATCAATAACTCAATTCCAAAACAATATCATAGAATTACAATCATAATTCATGGCTTCAATCCTAGAGGAAGGGTTCTTGCCATTCATGTTAGTAAAACTAACATTAATCTACTCTAATCTACTATTAATCTACTCCTAACTACATACTTACATGAGATTGGTAGATGAGAAATTTGGTAACCCTAGATGAGTTCTCCACTTCTCCCACTTCACTCCTGTCAGTTTTGAATAAAATGGTGACCAAATGAAAATAGAGCTAAAGGTCCTATTTATAGTAAATGGAGAACCTGCATAATTTGGCCAGCTGTCGTGAACGGCTCCGTGTCACGAGGTGTATCGGAGCACTGCCTCCGTGACACGGAGGCATCACAGCTCAGCAGAGGTAACCGAAAAATCAGCAGGTAGAACCTTGCGCGATTGTGCGGCTAACTTCAGGTGGCGCGTCACACCCTGCTTGGTCGCGGAGCCTCATGCCGTGGCACATTGCCCATGTGCATGGGGCTGTTTTGGGCAACCTGCCTGCCGTGGCATTACGATGCGCGAGGTGAGCTGTTTGGGCCTCCTCTTTGCCGACGTTCGCGGGTTTATTCCGTCTCCAAGCCTCTACTTCACCAATTCATGAATTGGCTCTCAAAGTCATCAAAACCTACAAAACAAAGGCTAATCATGTTGGTTGGCACATCACTTTTATATAGAATCACATGAAAATGTATCAAATAGCTTAGACAACCGCGACTAATTCAAGTTATAAAAGCGTATCAGGACCTATGTTATTTCCCGTGATCACAACCCCCACACTTAAACGCATTTCGTCCTCGAACAACCTTTTACTATCATCATGCATGTGGGTTACATAACTGAATTTGTGGATTGATTCAAACTACGACTATAATGATTGCGTAAGATAAGTTAAAAATAGAACATGCTATGAAATAAAACTATGTTAAGACTTCCTATACCTCAAGAATGACTCTCAAACTTAGCAAGCTCATGTCAATCAACTGATTAAAAATCACATAGTTTATCTTCATTAAACATGTGCCCTCACGGAAAGAGTGCTAAATACCGCATAACAATTTTGTCACAACATGTGTGGTATATAAAAATTACTCACTCTCACAAAGAATTCATATGCTTCTGTCATGACCCATAGCTTGCCCTTGTGTTTTCACTCACTAATTGGAGATCATATGAATGTAAGATCAAGTAGGACTTTGTAGGTTGTAACGTAGCTTTCAGGTACGAGGTAGGTACTATTGTGTGATAATAGTGACTATCTTTCCTAAGCGCTTTTATTGCATCACGCCCTCATGGCGACTTTCCCTTACTTGCATTTTTATCACTTGGTAGATTTTTCTTTTTCCTCTTATGTTTCCCCTTTTATTTAGGCACTTTTGACTTGTCAGTAAGGAGCTCTATGAATAATTTTTCATTACTTTGTTTTTCTTACTCCTTAATTATGATCAACCATTTCCACCAAGTGTGACCTTTTCTCAACTTCTACAACTTGCTACTTTTCATTTTCTTTTCATTCTCCTCAACTCTTCTCTTTCAGATTTTCTTCTCCAGCGCAGGAGCTTTGGTGGGTCCAAATTAAGGATAATGAAAGAACCGGTTTAAGCCATAATTCGCATTATCCAAGAATAGGCTCAGGCTCAACGGGGCTAACTAGGATTAATTTTCAAGATGAAGGTAAATGGGGATAAAAAATGGTTATTCAAAGAAATGCCTAAATCTCATCCTCCTACAATTCACATCTTTGTTCGCTTCATACACACACCGAGGCAAGTTCTAGACAATCCACAATAGCATAGAATACTCAAAAACCTTACACTCATTTGCAAATGCTCATTAAGACACATTCAGCAGACTCTTACTCAGCTAATCACAAGAATTCAAAATTAAGCTTCAAGTATATTGAGTCAAATTCAAGGCACAATGTGCTCAAACAAAGTTATATACTTTCATGCTTCAATACTAGAACCTACTTGCATCTTACAATCATATATAGCATATACCCAGAACATCAAGCATCCATTAGCTACGGTTTCAAAAACCCGACATCTATCGACTAATTTTCCTCAAGGCGGTCGTCATCCATCCATACGTCGGAAACAGTCCTAACATGACTAAAACATTATGTACAGACAAAGAGAAAATAAATATGAAAATAAAATAAAAATTAAAATTTTATTCTTATTCAAAGACCCCCCGTCGGAAAAAGAACCCAAAAGAAAAACCAACAGGTGATGAATTCATGCTTGACTCCTCAAAATTTTTCAAATTTTTCCACACAAACATTCCATTCACCAACAATGTGTTAGGCATAAAAAATTTTTGAAATTTCATTGAAATTTCCCTCTTGCTTACTTAAATCATGCTATGTCCCGTGGCATCAATTAACATTTCACGAAGGGTAATGCTCCCTGAGGCCTTTAGGCCAGCTAGTAACATGTTTTCCACAAATTGCACTTTTGGCGGGTGGAATTATTTACACTTTCCTTTTCCATGCTTCTAGCTTCCTCCTCCAAGGTACTCAGATTTCCCCTGCATCTGTGCCTAACTTTCCACCACAACAACAACAAACAAATTAAAATAACAAAAAATCAAAATAAAAATCAAAATTACAAAGTATTGCGGTACCCTTGGGTTGCCTCCCAGCAGGCGCCTTGACACGTCGTGGCACGGCGTGGACTGCCCCTTTCAGGACATCCTCATACCTGGGTTCTCTTTCGAGAACCATCTCCTTTCTTCTGCTGTTGATAGGGAAACAGCCTCCCTCCTGTTCCTCCCTTTCTCCAACTTCTTTACAATTTGAAGCCCTTTTATCGGACCCGGGTTGAACACTTGATATTGCCTTTGGCCGTGCACACAGTGGGAATCCTCCACCCCACACTTATCCTCTGCCAACACACTAACCTGACAAAGGTTTCTGGAGTGTGCGGATGGGTTTATTTCCTGGTAGACCGGAAGGTTTCTTCTTCATCTCGACCCTCATTTTAGGGTCCCTTCTTTCAAATCAATCACCGCTCCTCCGGTGGCCAGAATAGCCGTCCCAAGATTAGGGGTACTGGTCATCAACCTGAAAATCTAAAACAATAAAATCAGCAGGTATAATAAATTTACCTACTTTGATGAGAAGGTCCTCTATGATATAGTTAGGTGTCACTCGCGACTTGTCGACGGCACATAGCAAATCAACCTTGTCGGTCTCGGTTTTTCCAACCTCAAGGGTGTGGAATAAGGATAGGGGCAGTGAATTATTTATGCCTAAAATGCACAAGCTCAGGCACTTCAGCTTTACCAATTTGTATGGGGGGAGGATAAAACTCCCGAGGTCTTTAAACCTTTGGCATTTTGCTCAATACCCTATGAGTTGCACTCCTCGGTTAGTGCTGATGCAGACATCCACCAATCTAACATTGGCCATCCATCCTTCAAGTATTTAGCATACTTGAGCATTCCCCTGCAAGACATCAATAAGAGGCAAATTTATGTGATTCTTTGAAAGTCTCGAAGAACTTTTTGAAACATATTCCTCTCCTTGCTCTTTTTGAATTTACGAGGAAATGGTAGTGGTGGTCTTTGTGGCGCAATGAAAGATTGCACATTTTGTTGCCCGGCACACGATTTATCGATGTTGGTGGATGGTACAGGTCTTTACCAACTCCGGCTGCACCTCTTTTCTCAACTCTTTAGGCCATGCATCAATATTGCCTTCCGCTTCTAAGGCCCGATGGCATTGGTGCCGGGGTTAGGATGCGCATCGCTTGGTAATTCCCCTTGAGGCCTGTATATTCTGAGCAGCTGCTGTCTGGCCCACCTTTTCAAGATTTCAGGTGGCTGCTGGTTCAGCTAGTCTGCTGCCATCACTTTGCTTGTTACTACGCTAGCGGTCACGGGTCTCGTGATTTTCTCACTTGTTTCCTCATGCGGCTGCTACTATGCCCTCAATCACCTATTCTCTTTGATACTGATGTTGAGGTTGCATAAAAAATTTTTGCTTTTGGTTTCCACCCCAGAAGAATTTGGGTGGCCCTGTCAATTTCTGTTGGAGTTGTTTCAGAGTCGATTCCTTTGCACATTCCCAACGAAATTGACTGATTAGAGTTGGCTCCACGAGATTATGCATCATGCCCATTATTACCACATATTTCACACCAACTCAGGCTTGCTGAACTGCATTAACCTGGCCCTGGTGTTGGTGCATACTCGGATTTATTGAACTGAGTCAACATTTGATGTTGAAAGCGAGAAGCTAAGCTGTCTTTGCCAAGGCATTCAAGCCATACCTTCTTTGTCAGCCCTTTAGTCTTCATGCCCCTCTTGATGATTATTTGTGCCACTCTGGATTTCCTTCTGTAATTCTGTTCAACAAAGTGTACAACTCATCATATGTTTTCTCCAAAGGCTTGCCCACCCGCTGCAGAAGTCTAGTAATATTTTATTGTGTGGGTCTAGACTTTCTGCAAAGAGTATGGGCGGCACTTCGTTTTGATTGCGATGATGGGGACGGAGTCTCTCAACAATGACTTGAATCTTTCCCAAGCCATATACAAATTCTCATCAGGCTTCTGCTTGAAGCTGAGTATTTAACTTCTCAACTTTGCAGTCTTGCACGGAAGGAGTGGTAGGGAACTTTCCCAACCAAGTCAACCCATGAAGTTATGAGTTCGGTGGCTGGGCCTTGGCCACTTTTCGCCTCCAGCAATGAGAATGGGAAGAGGGTTAAGCGGACATAATCTGTGGACACGCCGGTGAGGACAAACGTGTCACTAATCTCAAAAGCTCACATGAAAATCTTCTTTGCAGATCCTCATGTACCATTCAATTGAGCCAAGGCCACTAGAATGTAACAGGCGCACCATATTGAACTTAGCTCAAAGTTTCCTCCGAGGCTTCGGCTTTTACGGATACTAGAGGTCACATTCGTCGCTAGTGGGATTGCCCTTCACGCGAGCCTGGTCTTGCTGCCATTGCTTCGATAACGATTGTTCTTGTCCGCGGGTAGTTGTTGTTGTACCTTTTCTTGAAGTCTCTTGAGCTTTTGCTCTCGAGCTATTCTCCTTTTCAAATGGATTTGACGTTCGGAGTTCAAGCAACGGGTCCACAAGCTCTCTATTTCTAGCCAGCTCGGCAGGACAACCTGTCACCTGCAAATAGACAGACTAAAACCAAGTTTCTAACACTTCGGGAAAATTTAAAAATCACACAAAAATAGATAAATTATCAAAACTTCGCCGAGTCACGACAGCGGCCAAAAGCGATGAGCTGCAAGTGGGTCGTGCAAGTAATATAGTGGCCCTTTTTAAGAACCGGAATGTCGAACCCACGGGGACTGGACCCATTCCTCTAACTATCCATTTATAGCGTGAATCTTAAATACCTAAAGTGTTGGTTATAGACATTTTCGTTTAAGAATAATTAAGTCTCTTTTGGGTCGGCGACATACTCGAAAGTGCTCTAGGAGCAACAGGGTTAAAACCAATTAATCATGCGATAATACGATTTGCAATGGAATAGCATGGGACTATCAATTGTTATTTCACATAATTAGAATTGCATGTTCATGGTCTTTCGAGCCTCTTAACACGGCAATCTAGCCTCCTTTGCATCATTGTGAGCGAGGAGTTTAATTTTCTAGTCGCGGGCAATCAATTATGTTGTGGTTTGCGGGGAAACGATTAGGGACTTTCGTACGTCTAACCATTTAACTCCACTTAGCCGCACAACTACTTCTTCAGTGGTGATGCTGACATCCCAAATTAATCTTTCATAACCCCTGTGTATCCAACCAAGCAAGGTGTTGGGTATGTTTCTATCCAAACACGGAGACCTCTCCTGAGATTACTTCATGCTCCCCACATTCTCATGTGTTCTACCTAGGTAATGCCTTCTCAAGCTATTTCCCAAGCTAACAAATATGCTTTCATGGTGATCAATCATTAAAACAACCAACAAATCAGAATGCAAGACGAAAACAACAATCAATAACTCAATTCCAAAACAATATCCTAGAATTACAATCATAATTCATGTCTTCAACCCTAGAGGAAGGGTTCTTGCCATTCATGTTAGTAAAACTAACGTTAATCTACTCCTAATCTACTATTAATCTACTCCCTAACTACATACTTACATGATATTGGTAGATGAGAAGAAATTTGAATAAACCTAGATGGATTCTCCCTTCTCCCTTCACTCCTATGCGGTTTTTCTGAATAAAATCGTGACCAAATGAAAATAAAGTTAAGGTCACTGATTTATAGTAAATGGAGAACGTGCATAATTTGGCCTGTCGTGGAGCAATGGCTCCGTGTCACAGGTGTATCGCGAGCCCTGCCTCCGTGACTTTGGAGGCATCATGAAAACTCCTTTGGAAATCAACCGAAAATCGGCTTCGGCGGGAGCACGCACGGCGATGGCAACGTGGCACGCTGCTTCAGGCGGCGCGTCACACCCTCTTGGTCTTGGACCCCTCATGTCGTGGCACGTTTCCAACGTGCATGGGGGCTGTTTTGGGCAGCCTGCCTGCCGTGGCACGTTGCCGACGCGCAGGTGGGCTGTTTGGGCCTCCTCTTTGCCGATGTTCGCGTGTTTATTCCGTCTCCAAGCCTCTACTTCACCCAATTCATGAATTAGCTCCTCAAAAAGTCATCAAAAACCTACAAAACAAAGGCTAATCATGTTGGTTGCTTTATATCTTCACTTTTATATAGAATCACATGAAAATGTATCAAATAAACTGAACAAGGCTAATTCAAGTTATAAAGCGTATCACGGGACCTATATTATTTCCCGTGATCAATAGGCTCATACATAAATTATTAACATCATGCACTAAAATTCATTGGCTAGATATAACATTCATCATCATTGATACCTTTTAAAACATGTAGCCAAGAATCAAAGGCCCTTTTTTGTCGGTCAACATCATAAATTGATAAATCATGAAATTTGTTTCATAAATCATAAATCATTCTTCATTATATGGGCATTGCACAATGCTTCCTCATACTCAATTCTTCCAAATATGCTCGTAAACATGTTTAACTTGGATTCATGTATTTCCATAATCAATAATGAATATTCATCATAAATCATAATTTCTGAACTTCCATAAATGGGCATTTTGATTCAAAAGCTTGAAACATGTAAAGAAAATAATAATAAAACCTGTCAATCATTCATAATTTAGTAATTAAAAGCGAATTAAATCATACCCATAAAAATGGGTGATTTGTTCCACACCTATGCCCTTCCTCTATGATTTTTTTACAAAACTTTTGTGCAATACTCATAGGGTTTTTTCCAAGATGATTTTCATAAAGTCTAACAATTTGATAATGGTTTCTGTGATTTTATAATCTCATCATAATATGGAGTTTGTTCGGTTTTATTATTTAAATCATGCATGATTTATCATTTCATTTCTACAAAATTAAGCCTAGTATGCATGACCATGATGAATCAATTTATGATATTTTCTCCAAATGATGAAATTTATGAACCTAACATGATTTATTATTTGAATTGTGGATTTATGATATTACCCATCATGATTTTATGAATCTCAGCTATATGTATGATTTACAAGTAAGTATGAATATAATCATGAATTATAATTTAGGCGACTCACGGGCCTCGTTTCATGGCTAGTTCACGTATGTACAAGCATATTTATGCTTATCATGATTTAACTAGCCCATGAATTCATGTATGTTATACTATGAGCATTATATATGTTTTGGGAGTAGTATCGAACACCGAGTAGGTTCGTGGCCTAGGTTCTACCCCGAACCTCATAAAATACGTACCACCGTAGGTATGTTGGGACCTCCTATTGGACTGTCCCCGACCCAAATAGCCCTTTCATGGTGACGTCACACTTTCATGGCGATCCTTGGCAAAGTACAGGGAAACCCTCCCCACTAGGGTTAGTCGGGCTTCATGTATGCTCTATTGTGGTATGTTGATTAAGAGAATCTCCCACTATTCGTCATGATTTATGCATGTTATGATTATGTATTTTGGCTCAATTCATGTTAAGTAAACCTCTTTCCTTATGATTATGACTATGTTTACATTACGAATATTTTGAAAACCTTGGGCTTATGACATATTTATGATGATTAATGATACGAGCATGATGTCCTACTCTTACGATCATTTACGAGTTTTTGTATTTTTAAATGTACATTTTTACTTACCTTTCATACTCCATACATTCTATGCGGCATTTACTTTCTATCTTTGTATCGTTCAGTGATACAGGACCCAGCTCTCGAGGGCTCACCCTCCTCAGTAGTGCTTCCGAGATTGTTATCAACTTATTTGGTGAGTCCTCATGTTTCGAGGGCCGTATGTTCTAATTTATGCTTTTCTTTCGGTTTCAAATTTGTTGGGTTAGTTGCGGGTTGTCCCATCAGCCTATCTTTCATGATTAGAGAAGCTTTTCAGACTATAAGATGTATTCAGCCGTCATGTATGAATCATATATTGTCTTGTCTTTTTTGTTATATAATTTTTACATTTTCTTATATTAAGTCTTCCGCGTATGTGAATGAATTAGATGTATGCTCATGCCATGGGTAGGCATTCCTCGGGGCTCCTTGTCCCGTGTCTATCTAATAGGGTATGCGTGTGGGTCACCAACAAACTCGGTATCGAGCCATAGGTTTTGAAGTGTCTAGGGTGTCTAAAAGCGCGTTAAGTAGAGTCTTTTTCATGGGTGTGAAGCGCGCCACACTTATGATGAAGAGGCTACTAGATGTTTAGGAAATGTTCCCTTCTATCATGATCTATGTCATGCGATGAAGTCCTTTACCCTTCTAGTTCATGCTATTCACGTTTACTGACATCATGCCTCCAAGGCAGTGAACACCGGGAAGAGGAAATGGTAATGGTAATGATCATTAGTGTGCCGATGGTGAGGAGCATCAGCCCGACCCCATCCGTTCATGAAAAGCATGCACTCGTCCAGCTGCCGCGTTGAGTTTAGGAGTAGCGATTCAGATGCTGGCGCAGGCCATGACGGCACGAGGTTCAAAAATCAAATAGTGGCGCGTACCTCGGAATGGGAATGTGGTGGCAACCGGGGTGAGGGATTTCTTGAGGATGAGCCTTCAAGAGTTCACGGGGTCGAAGGTGGACAGAGATCCCCACAATTTCATTGAGGAGATTCTAAAGATCACCCAGGTTTTGGGGTTGAACAATGGAGGCTGTCTTGACATGACCTCACATCAACTAAAAGGGGTGGCTCATATTTGGTATAAGTAGTGGAGAATGTCGGGCGTTAAGGTGCGAGGCTCGATAGGTTGGGGAAGAGTTCCACGCAACATTTTTGGATCGATTTTCCCTCGGGAGATGAGGGAGCTCAAGGAGGACGAGTTTGTTAAATTGAAGCAGAGGGTAACATGTCCGTTTTGGAGTACGCATTGGAGTTCATTCAGTTATCTAAATATAGATTTGGTGGCGGACCAGAGGGCTCGGGTGAGTCGTTTCATGTATGTGGTGGAAGATTATTTGGACAAGTTGTAGGATCTTCAGGCTACTTTGGGATATTGACTTTTTTTCCCCGCATTGTGTTGCATGCTCCGTAGATGGAGTCAGTCTACCCGGAGGCCGGGAGGGAGTCTAAGAGGTCGGACCCACTTGACTATAGGGTTTCTCGGGTCGAGTCAAAGGGGGTGGACAACATCCGCGATCCCAACACGAGTCTATCGCTCGATTCAATGTAGCCCCGCACTCCATCTAGGCTCAGAGGATATCAAAGGAGCAGGGCTTATGGCTCAAGGGGTTAGGGTAGCATGCAAGTGGAGCGCACTTTTCTAGTTTGTGCGAAGTGCGGTAAGAACCATCTCGGGAGGTGCTTATTTGGCTGAATGCATGTTTCGAGTGTGGCAAACCCGGGCACCCAGACTTGGGCTACTTCCGGCCAGATCAGGGGTTGAGGAGCCGTGTGATAGCAGCCAGTTCTGCCGCTCTAGCAGCACGTTCCCCTCGGCATAGTGCCTCTACTAGTTCATCGAGGTGGTCAACGCTTGAAAATAGGTTTATGCTTTAGTGTCCTTCGGGGCTTGGGGAGAGCTTCTCCAAATGTGGTCAACATTGTGTTACAAGTCTTCCATATTGATGCTTATGCCTTGTTAGATCCACGGAGGCCACTTTGTCTTTTATGACTCCCTATATTGCTTGTAGTTTTGGAGTGAGCCCTAAAATTTTGGCAGGAACCGTTCTCGGTCTCTACTCCGAGTCGGTGATTCGTGGTAGCTGGCGGGTGTATAGAGGTTTCCTCGTATAGTATTGCATAAGATCATAGCCCCCCGAGACTTAAAGTAGAGTTAGGTTTGTGACTTGACTTTGATATCATTTTGGGTATTGATTGGTTGTTTTGAATGTTATGCTTCAATAAATTGAGGACCGTGCGGTGGAGTCCTGGATTTTCGGGCGAGTCGGTTTTAGAGTGGAAGAGATGTCGGTGGTACTAGCCGGTCGATTTATTTCATATCTTAAGTCGGAAGTGATTCTAAGGGATGCATGTATCACCTAGTTAGGGTTAAGGGCGTTGAGTCTGAGCCCAACTATCAATCAGTTCCAGTAGTGTGTAGTATTCGGAGGTTTTTCTCGATGATTTTCAGTGTTCCTCTAGAGAGGAAATAGATTTGGCATTGATCTCTTACCGTCGTAGCCTATCTCTATTCCTCCCTACGGGATGGCTCCGACCGACCTAAGAGAGTTGAAGGATCAGTTGAAGAACTTATTGTATAAGGGTTTTATTAGACCAAGCAAGTCTTTATGGGGTGCACCTGGTCCTCTTTGTTCGAAAAGAAGGATGGTTCCCTTCACATGTGTATTGATTATCGGCGGTTGAATAAGGTCACTTTGTCAAGAACCGGTACCCTTTACCAAGAGTTGATGATTTGTTTGACCAGATCGAGGATGCTAGATCATTTCTCAAATATAGATCTTTCGAGGTCCTGGTATCATCAGCTCAAGGTTCGAGTGCTTGACATCCCAAAAATCCTTTCGGGACATGGTATGGCCATTATGAGTTTGTAGTTATGTCTTTTGGACTAACAACGCCCCTTCAACTTTATGGATATGATGAAAAGGGTGTTCAAGCAATATGTTGATATGTTCGTGATCGTGTCGATGAAATCCTTATATACTCTCGGTGCAAGGAAGCATGCCGCTCGTTTGAGAGTAGTGCTGCCCAGAGACTCTCAAGGATCTTCGAATTGTATGCATGTTGTAGTGCGAATTTTGGTTGGACTCCGTGGCAATTTTAGGCCATGTGTGAGAATTTATCAAGTGAGGGCATAAGGATGGATTCTCATAAAATTAGACGGTTAAGAATTGGCCTAGACCGAGTGAACCTTGAGAAATTTGGAGTTTCTTGGGCTAGCGAGGATACTATCGGATGTTTGTTGAGGATTTTCATCAATTACGGCACCATTGACCAGTTGACTCGGGAAAAGGTAAAAGTTCCATTTGAGTCGGAGGCTTGTGATAAAAGCTTCCAGAGTTGAAGAATTGGCTCACTTCAGCACTGGTGATGACCCTACCGAGGTACCGGTTTTGTAGTATGTTGTGATTCTTCGGGAATTGGACTTTGGTGTGTGTTGATGCAACATGGCAAAGTGATAGCTATGCCTTGGCGATTGAAAATTCATGAGAAGAATTACATGACCCACGATCCTATAGTTGGCTGCGGTGGTGTTTGCATTGGGAAATATGGCGATGCTACTTGTATGGGGTCCATGTAGACAGACCACAAGAGCTTTCAATATGTCTTTATGCAGAAAGATCTCAATTTTCGACAAAGGAGTGATTGGAGCTACTAAGGACTACGGCATGAGTGTCTTATACCTCAGGTAAGGCATTGTGGTAGAGGGGCATGGTGTAATGAGCTCTCTATGGAAGTTTGTCCCACGTGGATGAAGGAAAGAAAGAGTTGGTGAAAGATGATAAAATATCGGCTGCTATAAGGTTGGGAGTGAGATTATTCGACTCGACCGATGTAATGTTGTTGTGCAAAAACGGATCGAATCATCCTTGGTAGTGATGTGAGGGCTAGGAAAGATGAGGATTCGATGTTGGTAAAGCTGAAAGAAGCCCTCTAGAGTCAGAAGGTGGAGGTTTTCTCCCAAGGGGGATATGGTGTGTTACGGTACGGGGTCGTCTATGTGTTCTAGATGTAGATGATTTGAGGACCCGAGATATTTCATAAGTACGTGGATCCGGGTAATCTATTCATTCGGGTGCCACCAAGATGTATCATGATGTGTGAAATATATTGGTGGAACGACATGAAGAGGATATTGCAAAATTGTAGTCAAGTGCCCGAATTGTTGTAAGTGAAGGTCGAGCGCAAGGGAGGCATACTTCGGAGATATTAGTATTCCTACTCGGAAGTGGGAAGAAATCAATATGGACTTCACTGTGGTTGCCCTGTACTCGCCGACAATATGACTCCATTTGGGTGGTGGTCGACAGGTTGACCAAGGTGGCGCATTTCCTGCAAGTGAAAACCACTGAGATTCAGCGATGATTATGCCAAGTTGTATATTAGGAGTTTTGTTGACTTACAAAGCTGGAGGTGCCCTTGTCTATTTCGATTGAGGTCCTCATTTCACCTCCCGGTTCTAGCGGTCTTTTCAAGGAGGACCCAAGTTAATCTCAGCACAGCCTTTCATCTGCAAACAGATGGTCAAGCTGAACGAATAATCCAGACTCTCGAGGACATGTTGAGAGCATGTGTGATGGATTTCAAAGGTACCTAGGATGATCATTTTTCCCTTGATCCAAATTTTATTATAATGCGGCTATCACTCTAGCATCTAAGTAACCGTTCGAGGCTCCTTATGGAAGAAAGTGTAGGTTGCCCATTGGATGGTTTGAGGTTGGTGAGCGGCTATGATAGGGCACATTTCGGTTCATAAGGCTACGATCAAAGGTACAGTTGATAAGGGATCGGATGAAAACCGCTCAGAGCCGTCAAAAGTCATATGCGGATGTGAGAAGAAGAGATTTGGAGTTTGAGGTAGACGAATAGGTATTTCTAAGAGTATCTCCCATGAAGGGATTAATGAGATTTGGAAAGATAGGGAAACTCAAACCCCGCTATGTTGGTCCCTCAGGGTTATGAGAAGAGTTGGTACGGTAGTGTATGAGTTGTACTTGCTAACAAAGTTATCTTGAAGTTCATCCGTCTTTCATGTATCGCTCTTGAAAAAGTGCTTGGGTGATCCAACTTTAGTTGTCCCGGTGGAAAGTGTTTGTGTGAGAGATAGCCTCAGTTATAAGGAAATTCCAGTTGCAATCTTGGATTGTCAAGTTCGGAGGATGACGAACAAAGAAGTAGCTTCGGTAAAGGTGCTTTGGAGAAATCAGCATGTCGGGACCTACATTGGGGAAAAAGCCGAAGTAGATATGATGGCTAAATACCCTCACATATTCCCTAAGAGCTCGGTTTCGGTTTAGTGTCAGTTTTTCCTAATTCTCTAATCGGTTTCATTGTTCGGTTCATGCACGAGTTTGATTTATGGTGTGATAAATTTATATGATGTCTGAATTCGGTTCCTCTATGTAATTCTTTTCGGAGGTAGTCATTTCGTCAGTCTTCGATTTAAATAATCAGTATTTGCATATGATGAATGTATGATTACGAGTTTTTATGTGTTTCCAACATTCGGATGAATGTTCCTAAAGCGGTAGATATTGTTATACCCTAGGGACCCAAGGATCGGACAGGGAGTCAAAATGGTAAAAAATTAAAATTTCGCACCAGGTCTAGGACAAATCGTGAAGTGGCTTGTGAGGAGTGACCATGAGCCATGAAGTAACTCGTGGTCAAGTAGGGAGAAGCGGATTGATGCAGGGTCACCACGAGGCATGACCACGAGTCGGGTCAGGCCTCACGACTTGTGAGGTCACCCGTGGCCTGGATTGGATTGTGGGCAAGGATAATTTGGTAGTATAGACCACGGATGGTGACCACGAGTCATGGTCCTCACCACGGAGTGTGGTTGACTGCGCAAGTGTACGGGTCGCCAAGTAATATAGTGGCTCTTTTAAGAGCAGGAATGTCGAACCCACGGGGCTTGGACCCATTCCTCTAACTATCCATTTATAGCGTGAATCTTAATTACCTAAAGTGTTGGTGATAGACATTTTCGATGAAGGATATTTAAGTCTAAGTTTGGGTCAACGAAGTATTAGAAAGTGCTTTAGGAGCAACATCGAGTTAAAGCCAGATAAACATGCGATACTATGATTTGCAATGGAATAAGCATGGAACTATCAATTGTTATTTCACATAACTGGAATTGCATGTTCATGGTCTTTGAGGCTTAAACACGGCAATCTAGCCTCACGCATCATTGACGAGCGAGTTTAATTTTCTAGTCGCGGGCAATCAATTATGTTGTGGTTTACGAGAACGATTAGCAGGGACTTTTTCGTACGTCTAACCATTTAACACCCAACTTAGCCGCACACCTACTTCTTCGAGTAGTGATGTGACATCCCAAGTTGGTCTTTCATAACCCCCGTGTGTCAACCAAGCAAGGGGTTAGGTATATTTCTATCCAAACACGAAACCTCTCGAGATTACTTCATGCTCCCCACATTCTCATGTGCAAGCCTAGGTAATGCCTTCTCAAGCTATTTCCCAAGCTAACAATATGCTTTTATGGTGATCAATCATAAAAACAAACAACAAAACAGAATGCAAGACGAAAACAGCAATCAATAACTCAATTCCAAAACAATATCCTTAGAATTACAATCATAATTCATGGCTTCAACCTAGAGGAAGGGTTCTTGCCATTCATGTTAGTAAAACTACGTTAATCTACTCCTAATCTACTATTAATCTACTCCTAACTACATACTTACATGAGATTGGTAGATGAGAAGGGAATTTGATAAACCCTAGGTGAGTTCTCCCACTTCTCCCTTCACTCCTATGCGGTTTTTCTGAATAAAATCGTGACCAAATGAAAATAAGAGCTAAGGGTCCTATTTATAGTAAATGGAGAACCTGCATAATTTGGCCCTGTCATGGAACGGCTCCGTGTCACCCAGTGTATCATGAGCAACGCCGTGACATGGAGGCATCGCAGCTCACTTTGGAATTTAGCCCGAAAATCGACGCGCGGCATGTTGCCGCGATGGCAACGTGTCACGCTGCTTGGGCAGCGCGTCACTTTTGTGGTCGCGGAGCCCTCATGCCATGGCACGTTGCTAGCGCTTGCATGGGGAGCTGTCTTGGGCCTGCCTGCCGTGGCGTTGCCGACGTGCGGTTGAACATTTTTGGGCCTCACTTTTGCCGGCATTCACGTGTTGATTCCTTCTCCAAGCCTCTACTTCACCAATTCATGAATTAGCTCCTCAAAGTCATCAAAAACCTACAAAACAAAGGCTAATCATGTTGGTTAGCACATATCCTCACTTTTTTATATAAAATCACATGAAAATGTATCCAAATAGCTTAGACAACCACGACTAATTTAAGAGCATAAAAAGCGTATCCACGGGATTTATGTTATTTCCCGTGATCACAACCCCACACTTAAACCTTGTTGGAGTCCTCGAACAACCTTTTTTATATCATGCATATGGAGAATTTCACATAACTAATTTAGAAAGATAACTCACGCTATGGCTATAATGATTACGTAAGATACAAGTTAAAAATAGAACAAGCTATGAAATACAACTATGTTAAGACTTCTTAACCTCGAGAATCGACTCCCAATCTTAGCAAACTCATTGCCGAGTCAGGCGATTAAGAAATCCCACATGAATTTTATCCTTCATTAAACATGTGCCCTCACGGAAAGAGTTACCCAATCACGCAAAAACAATTTTTACTTCACAACATGTGTGGGTATATAAAGATTTTACACTCACTCTCACAAAAGAATTCACATGCATCATGTGCGGCCCATAAGCTTGCCCTTAGTGTTTTACTCCACTAATTTGAGGATGTATGAATGTAAGATCAAGTAGGACTTTGTAGGTTGTAATGTAACTCCAGGTACAGGTAGGGTACTATTATGGCCGGTAATAGTGACTATCTTTCCTAAACGCTTTTAAATCATCACGCCCTCATGGCGAACTTCCCTTCCCTTACTTCACCTTTTTATCCTTGATGGTTTTCATTTTCCTCTTTTGTTTCCCCTTTTATTTAGGCACTTTTGACTTGTCAGTAGGGCTCGATAAATATTTTTCATTACTTTGTTTTCTTACTCCTTAATGATGATCAACCCCTTTCACACAAGTGCACCTTTGTCCTTTCTCAACTTCTACAACTTGCTACTTTTCATTTCTTTTCATTCTCCTCACTCCTTTACTCTTTCAGATTTTCTTCTCCAAGCGCTTAGGAGCTTTGGGTAAAATTCAAGGTTGAAAGAAAGTTTAAGCTTTATGTTGCAGCTGTCAAAAGAATAGGCTCAAGGCTCAACGGGGCTAACTAGGATTAATTTTTCAAGGTAGGTAAAGCGAGGGGAAAAAATTAGGTTAATTCCAAGAAATGCCTAAATCATCTCCTACAATTCACATCCTTCATTTCGTTTTATAATCACACCAGGCAAGTTCTATACAATCCACAATAGCATAGAATACACAAGAAATATTACACTCACTGCACATGCTCAATTCAAGACACATTAAACCAAATCCTTACTCGGCTAATCACAAGAATTCAAACATTAAGCTTCAATTATATTGAGTCAAATTCAAGAGCCTAAGTGTCTCAAACAAAGTTATAAAATTGCACATGCTTCGATACTGAACATACTTGCCTCTCACAATCATATAAAACACATAACAAGAACATCAAGCATCAACTAGCTATGGTTTCAAAAACCCGACATCTATCGACTAATTTTCCTCAAGACGGTCGTCATCCATCCATCGTCGGAAACAGTCCCTCAGTCTGACTAAAACATTATGTACAGACAAAGAAAAAAATAAAAATAAAAATTTTATTCTTCGGTTCAAGAGGCCCCCGTCGGAAAAGAACCGAAAGAAGAAAAACCAATTGATGAACTCATGCTTGACTCACAAAAATTTTCAAAATTTTCAACTTTTTATTTTTTTTATTTTTTTTATTTTTTTTATGTATTTTAATTTTGAAATTTCATTGAAATTTCCCTCACCCCACACTTAAATCATGCTATGTCCCGTAGCATCAAATTAACGTTTTAAGAGGGTGAGAAATACTCCACCGAGGCCTTTAGGCCCGGCTAGTAGCATGTTTTCCTACCAAATTGCACGGCGGGTGGTCGACCCCACACTTTCCTTTTCCATGCTTCCTAGCTTCTCCTCTGAGGAATTGCTTGGAGACTTCCCTCCACCTGTGCCTAACTTTCACACCAAAAACACAAACAAACAAATTCAAATAGCAAAATCAAAACAAAAATCAACATTACAAAGTGTGCACAGAGGTACCCTTGGGTTGCATCCCAACGACGCCTTATTTTACGTCATGGCACGACGTGGGCTGCCCTTTTGGGACATCCTCATGCACAGGTTCTCTTTCGAGAATCATCTCCTTTTCTTTTGCTGTCGAGAGGAAACAGCCTCCACTCTGTTCCTCCCTTTCTCCAACTTCTTTTCAATTTGAAGCCCTTTATCGGACTTGGGCTGAACGCGGTCTTGCCTTTGGCCGTGCACTGTGGAATCCTCCACCCCACACTCATCCTCACGCAACCCAGCTAACTTGACAAAGGTTTCTGTGGGTGTGCGGATGGGTTTTAGCTCTTGGTAGACCCGGAAGATTTCTTCTTCATCCTCGACCCTCATTTTCAGGGTCCTTCTCTCAAATCAATCACCGCTCCTCCGGTGGCCAAGAATGGCCGTCCCAAGATTAGGGGTACCTGGTCATCAACATGAAAATCTAAAACAATAAAATCAGCGGGTATAATAAATTTACCTACTTTGATGAGAAGGTCCTCTATGATTCCATCGGGTGTCACTCGCGACTTGTCAGCCAGCTGCAACATCAACCTTATCGGTCTCAGTCTTCCCAACCCCAAGTTGTTGAATAAGGATAGGGGCATTAGATTAGCTGGCGCCCCTAAATCACTAAAGCTCGGAGCACTTCAGCTTTACCAATTTGTATGGGGACGGTAAAACTTCTGGGGTCTTTGAGCTTCTTTGGCATTTTGCTCAATACCCTGTGACTGCACTCCTCAGTCGGTGCTCTGATCACGGACGTCCCCAATCTAACTTTGTTCGCCATCACGTCCTTCAAGTATTCCAGCATACTTAGGCATTGCTGCAAGACATCAATAAGAGCAAATTTATGTGAAGTTCTTTGAAAGTCTCCAAAGAACTTTTTAAAATTCTTCCCTCCTTGCTCTTTTTTGGTCTCTGAGGAAGGGTGGTGGTGGTCGTTGTGCTAGCCGCAATGAAGGTTGTGCATTTTGTTGCCCGGCTTTCGATTTACTCCAATATCGGTGGGTGGTCCCAGTCTTACCAACTCCGATTGCACCTCTTTTCTCAACTCTCTAGGCAACGCATCGGCCTAAGCGTCTTCCACTTCTAAGGCTGATGGCATTGATCGCCGGGGTTGGGATCTGCATCGCTTGGTAATCCACTTGCGGCCTCATATTTTGGGCAGAGCCTATTTGACCCACTTGTTTTCAAGATTGCGGGTGGCTATGGCGATTCATTAAATGGCGCCATCCTCGCTTGATTTTCTACTAACTGATTAAGGTCTCCATAATTTTCTGCGGTGTTTCCTCAATGCGGCTGCTACTATGCCCTCAATGCGCTATTATAGCGTCTTTGATGTTGTTGAGGTTGCATAAAATTACGCACCAGTTTCCACAAGAAAATTCGGGTGGCCACATGAATTACATTTGAGTTGTTTCAGAGTCGATTCCTTTGCACATTCCCAACAAAATTATTGATTCCCAGTTGGTTCCACAATATTCTGCATTATGCCCATTATTGCCGCAGACGTCACACCAACTCGGAGCTTCCTGAGCGCATTAACACATGCAGTGTTGGTGCATACTCAGTTTATTGAGCGGAGTCAACATTTGATGTTGGAGCGAAGCTAGCATGCTGCAGGCATTCAAACCGTGCCTTACATCAGCCTTTGATCTTCTTCCTGCCTCTATCGATGACTCGCTGTGCCACTCACAGATTTCCTTGTGCAATTCTGTTCAACAAAGTGTACAACTCATCATATGTCTTTTCCAAGGCTTGCCACCCGATGCATAGTCTAGTAGTATTTTTGTGTGTGGGTCCAGACATTATACAAAGGTATGGGCCAGCACTTCATTTGTTGCGATGATGGGGACAGTCTCTCAACAATGACTTGAATCTTTCCCAAGCCATATATAAATTCTCCTCGGGCTTACGCGAAACTAAGTATCTCACTTCGCAACACAGGTTTTGAAGGAAAGAATCGATAAGGAACTTTCTAGCCAAGTCATCCCATGAAGTTATGGAGTTCGGTGGCTCAGCCTTCAGCCACTTTTTCGCCCTCTCCCAACGGTGAAAATGGGAAGGAGGTTAAGCGGGACTCATCTGTGAGACACCTTGGGAGGGTGGGTGAGCAGTGTCACTAATCCTCTAGAAAGCTGCAGTAAGTCTTTAGCTGCGGTCCTCATGTGCCATTCCGGTAGACTGACCACTAGAATGTAACAGGCGCACCATGTTAACATTTAAATTCAAAGTTCCCTCCAGGCTCCGGTTTACGGATACTAGAGAGTCGTCGTCGCTAGTGGGATAGCCACTTCGCGAGCGGGTCTTCTTGCCATTAGTGCCGATAACAGAAGTTGTACTTGTCCAGCGGGTGGTTGTTGTTGTACCTTTTCTTGAAGTCTCTTCAGCTTTTGCTCTAGAGCTATTCTCCTTTGCAAATGGATTTGACGTTCGGGTTCAAGCAACGGTTCCACAAGCTCTATTTCTAGCCGGCTCGGCGGGGACAACCTATCAACTGCAAATAGACAAACTAAGACCAAGTTTCTCAACACTTAAAGAAAAATCCAAAATCACATAAAAATGTAATAAGTTATCAAAACTTCGCCGAGTCTAGAAACAGCAGCACTTAAAAACGACGTGCACTTTAAGTGTACGAATTAAAATTACCCAAGTAATATAGTAGCTCTTTTTAAGAGCTAGAAATGTCGAACCCGCGAGGCTGGACCCATTCCTCTAACTATCCATTTATAGCGTGAATCTTAATTACCTAAAGTGTTGGTGATAGACATTTCGATGAAGGATATTTAAGTCCTAAGTTTGGAGTCCTTGAAGTGATACGAGGGTAGCAAGGGCAACATAGAGTTAAAACCGATTAATCATGCGATACTACGATTTGCAATGGAATGAGCATGGAACTATCAATTGTTATTTCACATAATTATAAGTGCATGTTCATGGTCTTTTGAGCCTCTAAACACGGCAATCTAGCCTCACTACATCATTGTGAGCGAGGAGTTTAATTTTTTAGTCGCGGGCAATCAATTATGTTGTGGTTTACGAGGAAACGATTAGGGACTTTCATACGTCTAACATTTAACGCAGCTTGGCTGCACACCTACTTCTTCAGTGGTGATGTGACATCTCAAGTTTGTCTTTCATAACCCCGTGTGTCAACCAAGCAAGGTGTTAGGTATATTTCTATCCAAACACGGAACCTCTCCAGAGATTACTTCATGCTCCCCACATTCTCATGTCCCGACCTAGGTAATGCCTTCTCAAGCTATTTCCCAAGCTAACAATATGCTTTTATGGTGATCAATCATAAAAGCAACCAACAAATCAGAATGCAAGACGAAAACAACAATCAATAACTCAATTCCCAAAACAATATCATAGAATTACAATCATAATTCATGGCTTCAACCTAGAGGAAGGGTTCTTGCCATTCATGTTATGAAACTACGTTAATCTACTCCTAATCTACTATTAATCTACTCTAACTACATACTTACATGAGATTGGTAGATGAAGAGAATTTGATAAACCTGAAGTGAGTTCTCCCACTTCTCCCTTCACTCCTATGCGGTTTTTCTGAATAAAATCGTGACCGTAAAAAATAAGAGCTAAGGGTCCTATTTATAGTAAATGGAGAACGTGCATAATTTGGCTGTCGTGGAACGACTCAGGTGTCACGGAGTGTATCGCGGAGCACTGCCGCTGTGACACGGAGGCATCGCTAAAGCTCACTGGAATTTAACCCGAAAATGACCTTAGCGGCATGTTGCCGCGATGGCAACGTGTCACCACGCTGCTTGGGCAGCGCGTCACACAGTCTTGGTCGCGGAGCCCTCACCGTGGCAGTTGCCCAACGTGCATGTGGGCTGTCTTGGGCAGACCACTGCCTGCCGTGGCACGTTGCCGACGCGCAGGTGGGCTGTTTTGAGCCCCTCCCTTTTTGCCACGGCGTTCGCGTGTTGATTCCTTCTCAAAGCCTCTACTTCACCAATTCATGAATTAGCTCCTCAAAAGTCATCAAAAAACCTGACAAAAGGCTAATCATGTTGGTTAGCACATATCTTCCCTTTTATATAAAATCACATGAAAATGTATCAAATAGCTTAGACAACACGACTAATTTAAGCTATTAAGTATCCCACGGGACTATATTATTTCTAGTGATCGGTGAACAATCTCCCAGTGGGGTCCCGGGGGTGAGGAATTTGGCAGTGTACCTCACGACTCAAGGCCACGAGTCATGGTCCACTGGCGAGAGTCGTCCATTCCCTCGTGGGGACTAGCGATCAAGCAAAACTCTACGATTTTAGTAAGGGTTTCCATAATTCCTAAGTCCTTGGGGCCTATACTACGTTGTTTGAACACAGGTAGAAAGGGTGGTTTGAGAGGAATAAGGTAGCCTAAACCCTCATTCATGCATGAAAAAGGTTTGGGAAGGTTATAGAAAAGGACGATCTATAATGATTTCAAGGTGTTCTTCATCAATTTCTTCTTTGGGCTTTCAAGGGAAGTTTAGAATCGAATTTGTTCCAAGTATGTAAGGCTATCAATGAGTGATTTGTTGTTCCACCCATCCCCATCCTCTATGATTTTTACAAAATTTTTATTAAATACTCATGGCATTTTTAAGATGGTTTTCATAAAAAGTCTTACAATTTGATAATGGGTTTTGTGATTTTAGAATCTAATCGAATCTATGGGTTTTGGTCGGTTTTATTATTTAAATCATTTATGATTTTAACGATTTTGATTTCTATGAAATCAAGCCTAATTATGCATTACCCATGATGAATCGATTTATGATCTTTTCTTCAAATGATGATATTTACGAACCAAACATGATTTATGATTTGAATTATGGATTTATGATATTACCTATCATGATTTTATCAATCCCAAGCTATATGCATGATTTTACGAGTATGTATGAGCCTATGAATCATGAATTATAATTTGGCGATTCACGAGCCTCGTTTCATGGCTATTTCACGTATGTACAAATAATTTTATGATTAACCCACAAAAACTTGATTCACCATTTTTAATCTTTCAATATTTTATATATAATTATATATGTTTTGGGGTAGTATCGAACACCGGCGGAGTTCGGGGCCTAGAGTTCTGCCCGAACCTCATAAAATACGATGCCACCGTTGGTATGTTGGGACCTCCTATTGGACTTCCCTGGACAAATAGCCCTTTTCATGGTGATGTCACACTTTCATGGTTCGACCCTTGGCAAGGTACGGACATCCTCCCAACTAGGGTTAGTCGAGCTTCATGTATGCTCTCATATGGGGTATGTTCATTAAGAGAATCTCCCAACATTTCTTATGATTTATGCATGTTATGATTACTTATTTTTGCTCAAGTCATGTTAATTAAAGCTATTATGACTACGTTTACATTATGAATGTTCTGAAAACCTTGGACCTTATGACATGTTATGATGAGTAATGATACGATCATGATGTCCTACTCTTACGATCATTTAGGAGTTTTATATGTTTAAATGTCGTTTTTACTTGCCTTGCATACTCAGTACATTCCATGTACTGACCGCATACTTTCTATGTTGTATCGTTCATGATACAGAACCCGGCTCTCAGACTCACCCTCCTTAGTAGTGCTTTAGAGATTTTTATCGGCTTATTTGTTGAGTCATCATGTTGAGGCCATATGTTCGAGACTCTATGCTTTTCTTTCGGTTGAGATTTGTTGGAGTTGGTTGGGGGTTGTCCCATCAACCCGTCTTTCATGATTAGAGGCTTTTCAGACTATGGTGTATTCAGGCTTTGTCATGTATAGAATCATGTATTGTCTTTTCTTCATTTTTATGACATGTTTATATTTTCTTATGTTAAGTCTTCCGCATATGTGAATGAATTAGATGTATGCTCATGCCATGAGTCGACTTGGGGTCCCTCGAGGATCGCTTGTCCCGTGTCTATGAATCGATTTTACGTGCGGGTCGCGACAATTCTTTTTGAATCACACTTAGGGCAAGTTCTACACAATCATGCATACACAAGAGCAAGCCAAAAATCTCACCACACAAGGCATCACAATCCAAGGAGTTCAAACACTTCCTTTGTCACATTAAGAGGATGACTTTTAATGAGCTAGTTACAAATCACTAAGCTAAGAAAGGAATATATAATTCTTGATAAGAGCGTGCTCATTTTCACATTTAGATACCCCTCTTTTCTTTCCAAAAATTCATGCACAATTCCAAACAAAAAAGAAATATTTGGTGGTACCTCATCAAACACGTGCACAAAAGACTCTTCAAGACTCTAGATTTGACATTTTTCCTTAAGAAAGTCATCTCTCAATCTATCATCAGGAAGTGCCAACCCCGTTTGACAATAAAAAGAAAAAGACAAAGAATCGCTCCTTGGGAAAGAACCGTAGTATAAAAAGCCCTTGGAGTTTATTCAAAGATTACTATCTAAAAAAGCAATACTACTAACAAGTAATGATGACACCCTTAAGAATGGCACGTCACACAATCTATCATAGGGTCATATCGTGCATCACTTAATAAGTGGGTGATCTTGGGCAGAATTATATGCCCAAGTGATACTCAAATACTTCATTTTGTCTTGTTTATTTATCATTATTTGTGCATTCTCATGTAATTTGTAATTAAAATGTGAAATTTATACTAACCAACATGATTAGCGTTGTTTTGCAGGAAAAATGTATTTTAGGAAGCTAAGATGCATGTTGGGAGAAATCGGGAATGAACTCGGAAGCGAGCATGGGAAAAGGCTAAGGAGATGCAGCAAATAAAGGGGCTCCTTGATGGAGCCATGTCCATATTGCCATCGCGGAAGCATTACGTCTAGGATGATTAAAGTCGGCCAAATTCGAGAGAAAGGTCCGCGTTGCCTCCGTGGCACGTTGGACATGATTACCTGAAATATGAAATTCCATTGAAGGTGCGCGTTGGAGCCATGACCGTTGGCCAAGCCCGCGTTGCACGTCGTGGCACGTTGGGCATAAGCTCACAGAGGTCGAGATTCGGTAAGGGTCAGCGTACGCGCCATGTCACGGGGCAGTGCTCCACGATGCACTCCATGACACGTTTCTTGTTATTGGGCATTCCATTAGTATAAATAGCACACTTAGGTTCATTTTTTATTATTCTAACTTGGTTGAGCAAGAACGTGGGTTACGGGCGGTTGAGGGGATGAAAATCTTAGGGTTCTTCTCTATCTCTTTCTCCTTTATTTCAATTGTTTGTATGATTTACACTTATTTGATGATGTTTAATCCACAAATGAGTGGCTAAATTCACTTCTTGCTGAGGTTAAGAACATTTGTAGTGGAAATGTAATAATTGATCATTTTGGTTTTTCATCTTTTCTTCCATGGTTGTTCTATTAATTCTTCTTCTTATTGCATTAATGTGTGGCCAATGTTAATGTATATCTAAAAAGTCCAGTTTCACTCGAGAGAGAAAGAAATTGGAAAGTTGTGAATTGATAGGATATGATCTTTTACTTAGTTTGGGAAAATTGAGAATTGATTTACCTTCGAGGATAGAAATATACTGTGAAAGTCGTATTAGTCAATTACGGGAGAATTAGAATTTTTGTATGGCTAGAACATGAATTTCTTTTTATCACAGAAATGTAGGTGGAAGGTTCATGATTCTTAAGTTGGGTTAAATACTAATCCATAGGCAATAATTCTTGACTAGCAACCGAAGGAAAGACTAATCAAATTGTATCGATTAATTACGTCCCTACATGTTCGTTTTATCCTCGACATGCTCATAACTTATAGTTCAGACTCAAGTGTATATTCTTTTTATATTTAGTATAAATTAGGAAACAAAATCCCAAAATCTTCTTTACACTGTTGTCTGCATTTTTAGGGTTAAAGTTCATTGACACTTAATTCGATTGTTATTTACCTTGGTCAGTCCACATTGGGATCGATGCACTTGGCTTACTTGAGCCATTTTACTACTTGTTCGACCACGTGCACTTGCGTGTAGTCATCTAGACCGACGAACAAGTTTTTGGCGCCGTTACCGGGGACTGGCAGTTGGTAAAATTGTTGTCTTAGGTGTTAGTTTACAATTTCTATATTAGTCTTTGCCAACACTTGGTCGCCTAACTTTGTATTTTGCGAGATATTAGTGCATTGAACAACGGCAGAGACAAGAGGCTGTTGGATTCATACTTAAGAGTCGGAAAGATGAATTCCATCGCCAAAGGAGAGAAGCTCCTAGAGAGAAAGTTGTAGTTGCTACGACAGACAATCCTGGAGCAACCACAGAATCCACCACTTGTAAGGGCGGTGTTAGTGCCGGAGGAAATGGCGGCCTAGGCGGTTGCTGATGGCAATCACATGCTAACAACGTTACATCTAGCATTCGCAAACCTGAGCCAGGAGGGAGGTTCGAGCTTAAACAGAATATGGTGCAATTCTTTGCACAACGCGAAGCGATTCCGCGGAGTCTCCCTCACGAGGATCCTATAGACATCTCCAAAACTTTTTGGAGATAAGTGACACTTACATCCCGGTAGTGTGATTAGATTACATCAGGATTACATTGTTCCCATTTTCACTTTTGGGAGAAGCAAAGTGGTGGTTAATGGATGAGCCACCAAATTCCATCACCACCCCAGGATGATCTTGCATGGAAATTCTTGATCAGTTCTTTCCATCCGGTAAAGCGACAAGACTTATAATTCAAATTCTAAGTTTTAAAACAAGAGAGGGGGAGAATGTGTATCAAGCTTAGAAAATTCAAATCAAAGTTGGGATTGTCCTCTGTCATCCTCAATCCAATGATGTGCTAGTGCATACTTTCATAGAGGGTTGGAACCCAGCACAAAAATCTTGAAGACTTCGGCGGGTGGGGACAAGCATTAGAAAAGACTTATGAGGTACATGCTTTGTTAAATCGTATTTCACAGAAATCCGGAGTGGAATGCGGACTCAAGAAGGGAGGAACAAGGAAAAGCTGGAGTCTTAGAAGTGGATGGTTTTACGGCTATCATTGCACGAGATAGGCTGCGTTGCAGATCAGCTCAACACCCACTTCGGCAATATGAGCTTGAATCGATCTCAAGCCCCGGTGAATGTAGTGCGGCAGATTTGGTGTAAGTGTGCCGGCAGTAATGAACACTCAGCAGAGTGTTGTGGAGAGAAGTCCTGATTCAGTGAACTTTGTTGGTAATGTACGAGAAATAATCACCAATAGTATGACAACAGCTACAACTCTAGCTTGGAGGAGTCACCGAATTTCGTGGGGTAGTAACAGCCATCAGGGCGAGTTCGAGTCGGGGGCACGGAGAAATCAGGAGGGCAGCAGAGCTATCAGTCGCAGTACAGAAACAACAATGCACCTCCTCCACCACCATCACCCAGCATTGAGGAAATGTTCAAGGCATGATAGCTAACCAAGCTCAATTCGGGCGACTATGTGAAATTGGCGACGAGTATAAAGAATAATCGGTTAGCTACTAAGGCGATGGAGTATCAGTTTGGGCAACTAGATGGAGCCCAAAACACCAGGCCGAGAGGAGGACTTTCGAGTGACACTGATCCCAACCCCAAGCAAGTGAATGCGGTGACCACAAGGAGGTGGTTTACAAGTTAAGGAGGTGGAACCGAAAGACCACCTCGGCCGATCGAGGAAACGAGCGAGAGAATGAGAGGGAGCACGGTGATGATAGGGGGAAAGAAGAAGGAGAGATGAACCCAGAAAGACCACCACCCCCGTTCCTCAAAAGATTAAAGAAACACATAAAGGAAGGAAGCGTGTTTCAAAAGTTCATGGAGGTGCTCAAACGGTACACATCAATTTACCTCTTATTGATGTTTTGCGGGAGTGCCGAAGTACGCAAAGTACATCAAGGACATCGTGGCGAACAAAAGCAGGTTGACTGAGTACGCGACGATGGATTTTGGAGGAGTGCACTTCGGATACAAAATAGGTTGCCCACAAAGCTCCAGGACCCTGGGAGCTTTGGGGTCGGATTAACAATCGGGCGAGTATCCGAGCTCGCGGATTTTGTGATTTGGGAGACATTAACTTGATGCCGACATCGGTATTCAAGAAGTTGGGGCTAGAAGTCATAGACCAACAACATTGATCTTGCAATAGCAGATCATTGTACGGCGAACTGGATGGCATTGTGGAGGGCGTCTTCGGGTACCAAAGTGGGCTCCCTTATCTTATACCATTAGACTTAATCGTCTTCCCGGATTTTGAGCCGGATACGAGAAGCCCATTTATTTTGGGACGTCCTTTCTTGGCGACCGGGAAAGCGCTAATTGATGTAGCTGAAGGGCAGCTAACCATGCGGGCGCATGGCGAGGTGGAGGTATTTGATGTGTACAAGGCCAAAAATCTTCGTAGTGTACGAGGAACTCTCGGTGATCAACGTGTGATCAAGCGGATTGCCCGAGTCTTGATTCACGAGAGCCATTGGAAACCCACCGGTGAAGGATCCCCCAAAATTGGAGTTGTTGCAAGAAGATCGAGATGCTACGGTCGCAGTTGATGGGCATCGGTGTAAGCATGATATGGGTGAGGACGTGTTGAGAAAGCGTCTGTCACCCTAGGGGCGATTGAGCTTAAATGACATCGATCCGCGATGGTAAGAGCCCAGGCGCTGCATGAGGCAACTCGTGAAATTTTTGTATTGGTGGCGAAGTCTGAATTCTCCGGCCATTGTTTGTTTTAGAAATCTCTAATTTTCTTCATTCCTTCCCATGACAATAACTAGAATGAAAAAAAGGGCAATGCTTTTTGTAGATTGAGATGGATTGATCTTCGCTATTGTTTGATAAGTAGAAGTAATTAGTTAGTAAAAAGAAAAAGAAAAAAAAAGAAAAATAGAAAAATGTAATAAACAAAAATATTGTGTTTGTGTTTGTAACCTCAGGAATTCTAACCAATTTCTTGTTGTGAGATCAATTTCGGAGTTGAGCAATGGGCAAAAATGCAATGGATCGCAAAGGAAAAATCGAGGAAGAAAATAAATAAATAAATAAAAAGGTGCAAAATAGTGAGCCCACGCGATGGCTCCGTGTCACGGGAGGAGGGGCCTCCGCGATCTGCCCTCCGTGACACGTTGAGGTGTAATTTGGAATTTTAAGATTCGAGAACACCCTGGATAGCTCAGTGTCACGGCGGAGGTGCTCCGCGATACCCTTCATTGACACATTGAGGCTATTCGCGTCGGGTCGCACCGGGTCACCGGGTGACCAGCGTGAAATCTCACTTTTTAACCCCGATTTCCCTCATTTTCCCCATTCCTTCTCCCTCAGCAAACACCCTAAAATCCTTCCTTCCTCAATCGACACGGACCTAGGAGCTAAATTTCTTCAATGAGCAGCCCGATATCATCGGATTAAAAGGTATGTTCTTGAACTCAACCTCAATTTTTGCTAAATTTTTCGATTTTAAGCATGTGAGGTGAGTAAACCTTACCCTAAGTGTAAAGTGAGCTTAAATTCAATTAAGTTATTGTTGATTCGCGTTAAACAGTATTGTTGTGATTATATGAACTCGATAAACACATGTTGGGTTGAATTTTTTGCGAAATTGCTACAACTAGGGTTAGAATTTGAAATATGAAGAAGTTAAAATTGAGTTTGAAATGTGAAAGTTTTGTTGGGTTGTGCATGTTGGGTAAGGTAAATTGTGTTGTGCTTAATGTGAATATGCTAAAGACACGATGGATTTTCGGGAGTATGAAATTGTTGAAATTGCATAGAAATTGGTGAATTGCATAGGTTTTGTCAAGAGAAATTTTAAGCTAAGTGCTAGGTAATGAAAATGGTATCGATGGTAATATTGTGATTAGGTTTATTTTGAAGTACGGAGTAGTACATAGAGTTTATACCATCCAGTTCTCTGAATGCACGAGGCATGTTGTTTTTTATTTGTAAATTTGAAAAAGAGGATTGTCTTAACAGCAATGTTGTAAATGTGGCTAAAGACTAAGTGTGGGGTAGCTAGGTTAGCAACCTTAGTCGAAGCTGAACGATTTGACTAACATTGGGTATCTGTTTGATTTGACGAGGCGATTGCGGCGAGGCAAGACAAAGGAAAGGGGCGCATCTACATCGGGCGCTAGGAAAAGTTAGACTGGGGCATGAGTCCCAGCAGCACCAGCGGTTCGCGCGACCAACGCCGTGGCCACAGAACCTAATGTGTGGTGACTAAGGGAAGAAGTGGTACCAAAGCATAAGGAGAAAAATGCTTCCCAGGAGCACATTGCAAAGGGAGCCGTTGGCATAGGAATTCCCCGAGAATCGTACATAGGATTGATCTTTGCCGGGCTGAACTTCATCTTTGAAGAGCCCAAGGAGTGAAATCTCCATTTTATTCGGGAGTTCTACGCCAAGCTGGAACCCTACGACGCTCCATGATCACACAGTCCAGATAAAGAGGGGAGCCCAAATTGTCACTTTTTGAGCCCCATCAACTGAATGCCATTTTGGGGGCGTGACAGAGACGTCCATGTACTACGGCGGTGAACATCACTCCACCATATGCGGATATCGAATGCACTTTGGTGTGGAGCCCGTTCTGGCTGCGTTGGAGCGGCAGAGGGGCTACCGCCCGGACATTGCCCTACTCGCGGATGAGGCAGGGGAAGCCAGGATGCGGCTAAAAATTGTAATGTTCTGCTGATCCCGGGGGTGCACATGACGAGATGTCACCTGGGGATCGTGTGTGCTGGTATATGCCCTGATGAGAGGGTTGGAAATTAATGTTGGGGCGGTGATCATCTCCGCCATGAAGAGAGCTTGTTTGCATCAAGGGCACGGTACGGGTTGGTGGCTTGCGACCTCGTTCCTGCGGGGCCTGGATATTAAGGAAGAGGCCACTGGACACATCCCGTAGATGGATAGGCGTGTCGTGGATGTCACCAAGACCAAGGAACCCGACACCACTCACAGGCCGAGTTCTCACACTAGCGCGCGACATGCTCGGGATAATCAATACATGGCCCATATGTTCGGGATCTGCGAATGCTGCGGTGCCATAGGCGGGAGGCCCAGCAACAAAATATGGTGTGGCACTCGACTTGGACTACCCCTTCGGTGAAAATGCTAGGGCTCTATGCGGAGTGGGGGCCAGCTTTTATGGGCCGTGGAATGATGATGTCCCCCTTGATGAGGAGACACCGTGAGGGCTCATACATTGAGTCGGATGAAGATGGCGTGGGGTGCAGACTCAGATATGGGGGATGAGGCAACAACACTGGCGAAGAAATTGAATGTGCTTCAATTGATCGAGTTCCACCACCTACTTCATTAGCACATGCAGATTTTGTGAACAGGGGCAGTGTTCGATTTAAGTGTGGGGTAGGAGTAGTTGGGTCTTTGGTTGTTTTGTTGTTTATGTTCATGCTTTGTTGTTGTGCATGTGGAAAAATTGTGACCATTTGTGATTTTGTGTTTATGTTTTTGTATTGTAAATCGGTGTTGTAACTAATGTGAAGCTGTTGTGTGCTGTGTGGAGTTGTTGTTAGGCGAGTTTGTGTAAATATTTTGGGTTTTTATCAAAATTATCGATATTTTAAAAAATTTCGTTAAATTATTTTTTATGATTGGGTTTCTCGGCGTTTTGTTTTCGGTGCTTTTGCGAGAATAGTCCCACATTGAACCGAAGTCGTAAATAGTGACTGTTCCCTATGATGGATGGATGACGACCGTCTTAAGTTAAATGTAGTCGATAGGAGTAGTTTTGTTCTTTCGTTTATTTTTCTTTTGTTTTTTTGTGATCCCAGACCGGTATATAACTTTCCTTTGCGTTCTTGCGAAATTGTGCTGCGTGTTGTACATGATAATTAGAATGCAAAAGGTGATTCGTGGCAAGCATGCAACTTTGTAAATATGTTGAGATACCTAGGCCATAGAATTTGATTTGGTGTGATTGAGGCTTAATGTTTGAATTCTTATAATTAGGCGGATTGAAGGAGTACGTGAATATGTCTTGAGTTGAGCATGTGCAATGAGTGTGTGGTAAGGTTTCGACTATTCCATACCATTGTGAATTATCTAGAACTTGCCTGGTGTGTGTATGAAACGAAATGAAGAATGTGTAGTGTAGGAAAGGAGGTAGGCGTTTCTTTGATTTAATCGAAGTTTTCCATTATCATACCTCAGCAAAGTACATCCTAGTTAGCCCATTGAGCATTTAGCCTATTTTTTTTTTTTTCTTTCGTTGAAGGGTACAAGCCGAGCTTAACCCCTTCTTTTCATTATCCGTGAATTTGATCCAAAACTCTTAAGCGCTCAAGAAAAAATAATTTTTCCCACGGTGTCAATGAGTGAGAATTGTGAAAAAGAAAGAAAAGTTGAAGTGGTGAAAGAAAAGAAAAGGTCAAAGGTACACTTGTTGTAAATTAAATAAAATGAAGATGTATAACTAATCTCTTGTTTATTTAGTCAGAGTGTGCTTAAAGAAATGGGGAGAAAAATAAATAAAGACTTCAAGAATGGGAGGATGAAGGAAGAAACAATGGCCATAATGTGATGGGATGTATTGAAAAGCGCTTAAGGATGCTGGTTACTATTATTATTGGTTAGCCCAATATTTACTAGTTAAAGTAGCTTACATTACAACCGTTAGGGTCCTACGTGATCTTACATCACGCGTCCTTACATATTAGTGGAAGTAATACACTGGAGGCAAACCTATGGTTCATGACATGATGCATGTTAATTCTTTGGGAGAGAGAGCGAAATCATGTTTATATGCCCCTCATGTAATGTTTTTGAGTTCATATGGTTGCAAGGGGAATTTCTCTTGTTTTGTGGTACATGCTTGACGAGAGAGATTGAATTTCGTGTCGGATATCTTGATCAGCTGAATTGCATGAGTTTGCGCGGAAATTATCGAGAGTCGATTCTTGAGTCGGGGAGAGATGCTTGATGTGTTGAATGTCATTGTATTGATGAGACTATGCATGTTTTCTTGATGATTTTTCTATATTAAATAATCGGTATAATATAACTTGAATTGTCGAGCCAAAGTAGCTATGCGTGGGTGTCAAATGCATGAGATGTGAGATTATTGTTCGAGGACGAACAAGGTTTTAAGTGTGGGGTAAGTGATCTTGGGCAGAATTATCTGCCCAAGTGATACTCAAATGCTTCATTTTGACCTGTTTATCTATCGTTATTTGTACTTTCTCATGTAATTTGTAGTTAAAATGTGAATTTATACTAACCAACATGATTAACGTTGTTTTGCAGGAAAAATGTAATTTTAGAAAGCTAAGATGCATGTTGGGAGAAATCGGGAATGAACTCGGAAGCGAGCATTGGAAAAAGCTAAGGAGATGCAACAAATTAAAGGGCTCCGCGATGGAGCCATTATGCGCTGCCATCGCGGAGGCATTCTTCCCCGGATGATTAAAGTTAGCCAAATTCCATAGAAGGTCCGCGTTGCCTCCGTGGCACGTGGACATGATTACCTGGAACATGAAATTCAGTGAAGGTGCGCGTTGGGCCGTGGCACGTTGGCGAGCTTGGGTGCACGCCGTGGCATGTTGGGCATAATACCTAGAGGTCGGATTCCTGTAAGGGTCGCGTCTGCGCCGTGTCACGGAGGCAGTGCTCCCCGATGCACTGTGACATGTTGCTTATTAGGAAAAATTCCCACTAGTATAAATAGCACACTTAGGTTCATTTTTAATTATTCGACTTGGAGCAAGAACATGGGTTACGAACCGGTTGAGGGGGACGAAAATTTTAGGGTTCTTCACTATCTCTTTCTCCTTTATTTCAATTGTTTGTCCTGATTTACACTCATTTGATGATGTTTGAAATCCTACAAATGAGTGGCTAAATTCACTTCTTGCTGAGGGTTAAGA
Source organism: Datura stramonium (assembly GCA_018107945.1). Taxonomy (NCBI): domain Eukaryota; kingdom Viridiplantae; phylum Streptophyta; class Magnoliopsida; order Solanales; family Solanaceae; genus Datura; species Datura stramonium. The sequence continues at coordinate 98,078 of JACEIK010000235.1, read as the reverse complement.
ACATTTGCCTTAGTAAAATGTAATTATTAGTCATTTTAGTTTTTCATCTTTTCTTCCATGGTTGTTCTATTAATTCTTGTTCTTACTGCATTAATGTGTGGCCAATGTTAATGCATATATAAAAGAAGTCCGATTTAACTCGAGAGAGAAAATTGGAAAGTTGTGAATTGATGAGGATATGATCTTTTTTTCTTGGATTTGGGAAAATTAGGAATTGATTTGCCTTCGGGATAGAAATATGCACGAAGTCGTGATCAATTTATAGAATGGTTTGTATGGCTAGAACATGAATTTCTTCTTATAACAGAAATGTAGGTGGAAGGTTCATGATTCTTAAGTTGGGTTAAATATGAGAGTTTTAATCCATAGGCAATAATTCTTGACTAGCAACCCCGAGAAGGAAGATTAATCAAATTGTATCGATTAATTACGTCCCTACATGTTCGTTTTAGCCTCAGCATGCTCTTAACTATAGTTGGACTCAAATTGTATATTCGTTTTGATTTAGTATAAATTAGGAAACAAAATCCCAAAATCTTCTTTACACTTATTTAATACGCATTTATAGAGTTAAAGTTCATTGACACTTGATTCGATTGTTACCTTGGTCTAGTCCCAGCCAGGATCGATACTTAGCTTCACTTAGGCCATTTTACTACTTGTTCGACCACGTGCTCTTGCGTGTGTAGTCATCTAGACCGACGAACGAGTAGGCTTCTCAGACTTCACCCTAACACAAATAAAACATTGTCCTCGGTGCACATGGTAAAACAAAGTAAGAAAGAAATAGGTGAAAGAACTCCTGGGCCTTCTTGACATACGCGTTTCGCGCATTTTGGACTTGCGCTTCACCGGTTTAGTGTTGGTTGATCAATTTGAAATAGGCTTCTCTCACCTTTATCACATTTCCTACTGTTCCATACTGCACACTCAAAGACAACACAAACATAAATTAAAACAAAACAAAGGAAAAAGTAAGAGCAAAAAAGTAAAAGCGCTTGGGTTGCCTTTCCCAAGAAGCGCCTTAGTTAACGCCGTGGCTCGGGAGCTTCACTTCCTTTTCTCTCCATTTTGAGCATTTGAATCGCACCCCTAGCTTATTATCCATTCTTTTACTCCGCTTGAGTAGTCGTGGTGTAAAATCAAGGGATAAGCAATGGATATTCCATCATGTGTTTCTTGGCCCTTAAAGGAGGGAGGTGCTTTGGCCTTGTTGGCATGGCATAATCTAAGATGAAGCCACCTTGATCTTCCTCCTCCAACTTCCTCCTTCGGCTTGGCTGGTCTTCATTTATTCAACCAAGTTCAATGTTCAGCCATTAAGAGGGTTATCTCGCTCCCCTTTCAAGCATGCTTCTTGCTTGACATCCTCCTCTACAAGTGCTCCCAGAGTCCTGGAGTGTGATTTGTTGGATGACATTTGGAGACTCTGCAAATCACTTCTTCAAGCATAAGCATCACATTTTACAGGCGTGGTTGGTTGGCACACCTCTATGACTTCTTCAACACTCACTTTGACTCCTTATTCATTAACATTTTGAGCTTCCTCCCATGAGTCAAGTTGAATTATGCCCCATTGTTCGGATTCCTCTAGTTATGGTCCTCCAATCTCCTCCTCTTTTTCTTTTGAGAGATTTACCTCTCTCTTCTTGAGTTGATGATTCCATGGGCATGGAGGAGTTGACGATCTTTTACAAATTAGACTCCCACTCCAAAAAGGCTTGGAGCATGGCTTCTATGCACTCACGTGTATTTCTCCTTCATTCACTTGCCATAGCTTCATTCCTTTCATGCTTAGGAGCACAACTTATATCATAGTCACTATGGCGAAGTGACCCATTTGGGCATCCATCCCAATGTCTCCTCGCATGAATACCACATAATGTGCATCTATACCCATCATAGGAGGAGAAGGTGCACTCATCTCCCTTTTAATAGGATATTTGCAATCTTGCCAATAGTGTGGTCCTCCATAATAGGGACATGGGTCATCATTATAAGGGTTGCCACCAACCAAGCCTCCTTTCATTCCATGATGCCATCATTCAACTACAAAACAAACAAAAACAAAAACAAAAATAAAAGCAAAACAAAATGTAAAAACAAAAATGCAAAACTAGTTTGAATCAATAATAACTAATGTCTTATGCATTTCAATTCCCCGGCAACGACGCCATTTTTGATGACGTTCAAAACATATCCCCTCTTTTCCAAAGAATATGCACGATTAGTATCAAAACGGAGTAACCGGGACGAGTGCACAGATGCAAATCCATACGAGGAATGGAGGACGATAGTGTCTAGTGTTGATTATAATGTTGACTTTAGGTTGCACCACTCAAAAAAACATAAATGAGAACTGATTGGAAAGTATCAATATGTAAGAGATTATCAAGTCTAAAGTGGTTTAGTTCAAATAGCAAGGTTTACCAAAGTTGTCCATAATGATGTGAAAATGCTAGAGGTGGGGTGTAGATGATGGATTAATTAGATAAGGTATTGCTAGATCATCTTACAAGTTCAACTACTGTGAATAACCTTAGGCGAACAAAGGTATTCCGTGCTTTTCAGCCAATTTCATACCTCTTGCTAGACTTCTTTCGAATCTCTAGACTCAATCAGTTCAGCCCAATGTGATTTGGATTAATAGCTTCACTATTTCAAGCTATTAACCATTAATTTATGAGTGAGCATGAATTTGACTATTTCTAGCCCAAATTCACAATCTCCCAACCATACCCACTATTAGATTCTCTCCCAATACTTAATTCTTCATCTTTTCAAAGCAACAATCAAGTAAGGAAATATAGACCATTATGAAAATCAATAGATCTTCAATTAATGATTGGAAAGGGAATCTAATAGATCCACAATTAGTTGAACATTGTTAAGATAATTTTAGCAATTCCTACTCTAATCAACAATCATCACCATCACCAACCTCTAGCCAATGATTTAGCTACTCATTATAAGAAATTTCACAAGCATATTTAACAATAGACTCATCAAATTCAATAAAAAAAGTGGAAAAATCAATTTCACAATAATGGTCTTCAACAATGGTAGTCACTTACTTTGGAGAAGAATAAGTAAACGAATAAATCTCAAGTCACCAATTACAATCTTCTACTCTTCTCTGCAAAAGGAATGTTCTAAAAGTAGAAAATTATAATCAAAGCTGACTCTTTGCTGTACTACTCTTGGACTATATGTAGAAAGTAGGGTGTTTCTTTCCTCTTATTTCGTGTTGACTATTCTATCCACGAGCATTGTCTCTTAATCGGCGGGACACAGAAGCGATTCGCCAGACCATACTCATGAACCACCGGATGTGTTACATTGTGTCATTACAAATTCCAGTCAGCTTCAGCACGTCCGACGTTTCTCCCATCTCATTCGTGAACCGCCGAGGTTTTGTCCTCATTCCAAAAACTTGGCTAATGATTGATGATTGATCCGGCGGCTGGCTGTTGGCGATTCGTGTTTCGCCGATGGAAGTTTTCCTTTGAAGAAGTGTTGATCAGCCTCTCTCGCGTTTCACGGTTTTCATCGGTGATACGCCGCTTGTTCTTATTTCCTTCTTTTGATCCAATTTGCTCTTTTGCACATCTGGGCATCTGCGCCTAGCAAAGACAAAAAGCATACAACAAAGACAAAAAGAGCATAAAATCCATATAATTTACTCAAGAACTAAGCAAAAACACAAGTTTTAGAGTCTAATGAGTTGGTAAATTACCAACACATCAAAAAGAAATTCCTAGAGACTCCAAGTCAACCCATGGCAGGAACATGACATCCAAATCTCAACATAATGATATGGAAGTCTAACACACATAATAGCGGAAGTATGAAAATATAATAACATCTGAGCATCTGAATACATAACACATCTGAGGCTGAATATATACTATGTCTGATAAGCCTCTATATACTGAAGAGTTGATGGGACAAAACCCCAACTAACTCACTAAGTACTGAAACAGAAACAATGAACATAAATTGACAAAAGGGTCCTCAGAGGATGAGGATTCACCAACTCTGGCTGAGGGAAGCAAACTTTAAGGATCAGGCTAATAGCGTGGCTGAACCTGAAAGTACGAGCCAGTATCATGAAACGATACAACATAGAGTATGCGGTCAATACTTGAAATGTACCGAATATGAAAGGTATGTAAAATGGACAGTTAAAATACATAAGACTTCATAAGAATAGGACAACATGAGCGTGAAGTAAATATCATAACATAACAAGAGGGCTTAAGGTTTTCGAAGCTTTAATAATTCATTCGTAATCATAAACGTTAAGAAAAACATATAAAAACATAGCTTGAGCCAAAATACATAACATGACAATGCATAAATCATGCGGAACAATGGGAGGACTCGTCACAATCGATACCATTCATGATAGAGATTACATGATGCCCCAACTATCTCACTCAAGTGGACAGAGCCATCCCAGGCTTTCCAGGCAAGGGACGTGCAGTATGTGATATCACGGGCATCTAATAACATTTGCATATACCTATGGTGGCACGTAGTTCTGTGACTACGGGATTTACCTGAACGCCGGGTCTACTCGGTACTAGACACTGCTCCCAAAAACATGAACATGAGGATCATATCATAATAACAAATCATTAATGTAGTTCATGGTGAATTACATCATAACATACTTTATCATACTTGAAATACATGATTTTCCATGAATAAGGGCCCGTGAGCCGGCCAAGAGTCATAAATCCATAAATCATGGAATTCGTGCATATATAGTTGATATTCATGAATCCATGATGAGTACTTGGGAGAAATCAAATCATAAATCATAAACCATAATTTGGGCTAAAAAATATCAAGGTCATAATGAAATCATAACTTGACCTTTCATGAAGCGTACATAATTGGGCATAATTTAATTAAAATTCAAATCTATAAATTTATATTCAAAATAGTTATAAAATCTTCCCATAGATCATAAGACATGATTTGTTACATGAAGGAAATTGACCCATAGATAGATCATGGAGAATTTAGCAAGAATTGGGATAAACCCCATAAGATCATGAAACTTGAATCTAGAATTGAAATCCATGAAATTGAAAAGAATTTAGAGCATGAGAGTGAAAGGAACACTCATTTATAGCCCCACATACCTGGGTAAATCTGGTGTACACTCCTTCTTGAAAGCCCAACGTAAATTGGAGAAATTCTTCAATCTTGATCTCCAAGGAAAAGCTCTAAGTTGCATGCATGGAGTGGAAATTCTTAGAATAGGTTTAACACTTTTAAAACCCTACTAACTAAGCTAAAATGATGTAGTTTAGGACTTTAATCTTAGAATTACAAAAATACCCTTAGTAAAAAATACTAGAATTTCTGCACTGCCAGTGACAATGAGGCCTACAACGATGTGTTCTTTGCTCCAACGGATCATTACCTCACTCGTGGTTTCACTCCATTTTCCAGATTTAGGTCTGCTACCACGAATGGACAGGATGATTCATTGCTAGCCCAACGACTCATCATTTTCATCCGTCGTCACCACTGCTCACTACCTTGAAATCCTCCTAACAAAAACATACCACGACTTGTTGTCCCATATAACGAGTCGTACCGTGACTCATGACGGCCACCTTGAAAAGGACTACCCTCACAACCACCCCCTTACCACGACCTATTATATCAACCAATGGGTCGTTAGACCCGTTAAAAACCCATACCATGAGACATTCTGAGAAAAATCTCTAAATTTTCTGCTGTTTTTTCATTTTGAATCTCGAGTCTAGTCTTAGAAACTTTCGGGGTATTACAATATCTCCCCCTTAGGAACATTCGTCCTCGAATGTGAATGAACTTACTAAAAAGCTGGGGAAAAAATAACTGACTTCTCACTTACTGAACATTTAATGCTGAAAACTGACGGAGTGACTAACTCCAGACTAGAATACATAGCTGAACTGAATTCATGAATCACATATGCATTGACATGAATGAAACTAGGGCACATGAGCTGAACATGAAACTGAATAGACTTCTAGGGAGGAAACAAGTACCTCAAGCTGAAACTGAGCCGGAAGGGAATAGATACGGGTATTTACCCAATGATGTCTGCTTCAGCTTCCCACGTAGCTCCCTCAACATGCTGATTCCTCCAAAAAAACCTTTACTGAAACTATTTCCTTGTTTCTTAGCTTCCGAACCTAACGATCAAGTATCTCGACTGGATCCTCCTCGTAGCTAAGGTTATCCTTCACACCCATTCTCTCCACCGGAACAACCAAAGACGGATCACCCATGTACTTCTTTAAAAGCGACATATAGAACACTGGATGCACTGAAGCCAATTCTGAGGGCAACTCTAACTCATAAGCCACCTTGCCAACATGTTTCATAATCTTGTACGGGCCAACATAGCGAGGGCTGAGTTTCCCCTTCTTTCCGAATCTCATCACTCCCTTCATGGGAGATACCTTCAGAAACACCCAACCATCAACTTCAAATTCAAGTTCTCTCCTCCTTACATCTGGATAGGACTTTTGACAACTCTGGGATGTTTTCAACCTTTCCCTTATAAGTTAGAGTTTTTCCATGGCCTCATGAACCGAATCTGGTCCTACCAGAACAACTTCACTAACCTCAAAGTAACCAATAGGTGATCTACCCCTCCACCCATAAAGAGCCTCAAACAGAGCCATCTGAATGCTTGAATGGTAACTGTTGTTATACACAAACTCGATGAGAGGTAAATGGTTATCCCAACCACCTTTGAAATAAATCACGTATGCTCTCAACATATCCTCAAGAGTCTGAATGGTCTGCTTAGACTGACCATTTGTTTGTGGGTGAAAAGTTGTGCTAAGCTTGACCTGAGAACCAAGTCCCTTATGAAACGACCTCCAAAGCTGAGAGGTAAACGGAGTACCTCTATCTAATATGATGGACAAGGACACTCCATGCAACCAAACTAACTCCCGAATATACAACTTAACATAATCCTCCACTGAATCGGTAGTTTTGACTGGTAGAAAATGAGCTGCTTTAGTCAACCTGTCCATAACCATCCAAATAAAGTTATACTGTCGACGAGTACGAGGCAACCCTGTGATGAAGTCTATATTGATCTCCTCCCACTTCCAAGTAGTGATATTGATGTATTGAAGCACACCTCTGGGTCTTTGATACTCAACCTTTACCTATTGACAATTCGAAAACTTAGCCACAAACTTTGCTATGTCCTTCTTCATGCCATTCCACCAATAGACTTCCCGTAGGTCATGGTACATCTTGGTGGCACCTGGATGTATAGAATATCTGTAACCATAAGTCTCATGCAACATCAATACCCGGTACACACAAATGACCCTGATATCATAGTACACCACTCCTCCTTGGGAGAAAACCTCCACCTTCTGATTCTGAATGGCTTCCTTCAACTTTACCAAAATAGGATCCTCGTCTTATCTAGCTTTGACCCCAGTAACCAAGGTAGATTCTGATTCATTCTGAACAATGACACCACCATCCGTCGAGTTAACAAGATGAACTCCTAGTCGTGCAAGCCAATGCACATCCTTCACTAACTCTTTCCTCTCCTTATCTACATGGGACACACTCTCCATAGAAAGTCTGCTAAGAGCGTCTGCCACCACGTTGGCCTTGCACGGATGATAAAGGACACTCATATTATAATATTCAGAAGGTCCAACCACCTTCTTTGATGTAGGTTTAGATCCTTCTGGGTAAACACGTACTGTAGGCTTTTGTGGTACGTAAACACATCCACATGAACCCCGTATAGATAGTGTCTCCAAATATTCAAGGCAAATACTACCGCTGCCAACTCGAGGTCATGAGTCAGATAGTTCTTTTCATGGACTTTTAGCTGCCTAGAAGCATAGGCTATAACTTTACCGTGCTGCATTAATACACAACCAACGCCGATCCTCAAGGCGTCACAATATACCACAAACCCATCGGTACTCTCAAGTAAAGTCAACACTGGTGCTGAGGTAAGTCGAGTCTTCAACTCTTGGAAGCTCTTCTCACAGGCAAAACTTTGCTTTCTTCTGGGTCAACTTAGTCAACAGTGCTGCAATGAATGAAAACCCTTCAACAAACCTCCGGTAGCAACCAGCTAAACCTAAGAAACTCCTGATATCCGAAGGGCTAACTTGTCTAGGCCAATTCGTCATACCTTTTATATTTTTATAGTCCACCCGTGCACCCTCACTTGACACCACATGACCCAAAAATGCTGCTGAGTCTAGAAAAAACTCACACTTTCTAAACTTAGCATATAACTGGCGATCCTTCAGAGTTTGTACCACCACTCTCAAATGAGCGGCATGCTCCTCCTCGCTCCAAGAGTATATGAGAATATCATCTATGAACACAATCACGAACATGTCTAGATATGTCTTAAACACCCCCATTCATCGAATCCATGAAAGCTGCAGGAGCATTCGTTAGTCCAAAAGACATAATTACAAACTCATAGTGGCCATACTGAGTCCTGAAGGCTGTCTTCGGGATGTCACTCTCCCTAACCCTGAGTTGATGATATCCAGATCTGAGGTCTATCTTTGAAAAATACTTAGCACCCTGAAGCTGGTCAAACAAATCATCAATCCTAGGGAGGGGATACCTATTCTTGATTTTCACCTTATTCAATTGCCGATAGTCAATGCACATCTGAAGGGAATCATTCTTCTTTCAGACAAAGAGAACTGGTGCACCCCACGGGGATTTGCTAGGTTTGATGAAACCCTTGTCTAAGAGATCCTTCAATTGCTCCTTCAACTCCTTTAGCTCAGCTGGGGTGATTCTATAAGGACGAATAGATATAGCATGCATATCAGGAAGAAGGTCAATACCAATGTCGATCTCCATCTCGGGAGGGATCCTTGGTAAATCATCTGGAAACACCTTTGGATACTCACGCACTATGGGGACTGACTAGATTGTCAGGGTCTCAGACGTAGCATCCTTAACCCTAACTAGATGGTACACGTAACCCTCAGAAATCATCTTTCTATCCTTAAGGTAGGAAATGAAGTGACCTACAGGCACAACTGAACTACCCTTCCATTATAGGACTGGCTCACCCAAAAATCGAAACTCTACCGTACGGGTTCTACAATTTACTAAAGCGTAACTTGCATGTAGCCAATCCATGCAAAAGATAACATCAAAATCTGTCATGGTTAGCTCTACCAAATCTGCTGAGGTGACTTTCTGAAGAACTGTGACAATGTAGTTTCTATATATCCATCGAGCTATAACTGAATCACCGACTGGAGTATAGACTGAGAATGGTTCTGATAGGATTTCGGGACTGACTTCGAAAGTAAGCAACATAGGGCGTCACAAAAGATAAAGTAGCCCCTGGATCTAACAATGCATATACATAAAAGTGGAATACTCGTAACATACCGGTGACCACATATGGTGAAATCTCCTATTTCTGGCAAGATTCAAGGGCGTAAAACCTGTTCTAGTGCTGGCCACCACCTGCACTGGTGGACGCACCCTATTGAGCTGGGCGTGCTGGTGCTGCTGCCGAACTAGTAGCCTGAGCACGGTCTCTACCATCACCCTTTCTAGCTAAGGGACACTCGCGGCGTCTGTGGCTGGATTTACACACCCAAAGCAGATATCTGATCCCAACAACCACTCCCTTACATGACTTTTGCCACACTTCCTATAGTCCGGGAAGGTACTCTATGTTTGCACACTCATATGACCCCTTGAACCTGATGCTCTGCTCTTCTAATCACCTCACAGTCTATATAGAGCACTGGCCGATGATAGCGCTGGATCTAGTGAACTCTGATGAGACTACTAGTGATGTCCGCCTCTCGAACTCTACGGGAGAACCCATAGCTATCTGCACTAGCCCTCTTGGCCTCTCTCTCTCTCGTAAGTGCACTTCCTCCATCTGTTGGGCATACAAAACCAATTGAGGAAAATCGATGTCCTGGTGAAGCATAGTAGTCCGACAATCTTTGACCAAAGAGTCTGCTATCCCATACATGAACCAGCTCACTCGAGCTCTTTCATCTTCCACCATCTCAGGTACATACTTGGAAAAGTAGGTGAACTCCAAGGCATACTCCTTAACCATCATATTACCCTACTTTAGGTTCAAAAACTCAGTTTCCTTCATCTCCCTCATCTCGCGGGGAAACAACCGATTGAAGAGCGCGGTAAGAAACTCATCCCACCCAATGGGACCCTCTCCAACGGTCTGATATCTTTCCATTATCTATACGAGATATGCGCAACCCCCTTCAGCTGATAAGAGGCTAAGACTACACATTCCTCCCCCGTCACCCCCATAATCTAGGTTCTCTTCTGAACCTCATCAGTAAACTTATGTGGATCCTCGTCCACCTTCAATCCAAAGAACTCCGAAGGGTTCATCCTAAGAAAGTCCCTGACTTTCGTCGCCGCCGCATTCCTATTCTGAGGAACATGCGCTACCGCCTGCTGGTTGACCTGGGTGGTCAATGCCTGTGCTAGCATTTGGATGGCTACCCTAAACTTGGCAGGGGAAACTTGCTCGGGCACGTGATCCTCTGGGGGGTGGTGGGACCTGCTGTTGCCCATCCCCATTGTCGTTCCCATTTCCATTTCTTCTTTCGTTAACTCAGTGAGGAGGCATGATTTTGCAAATGCATATAACATCAGTTAGAAGGATAGAGAGACATTTCATCGCACGACATAGATAAATGGAAGAAGGTAACATTTCCTAAATTTTTTGTTTCCTCTTCATCATAAGTGTGGTGCGCTTCACACCCATGAAAAAGACTCTACTTAATGCGATTTTTAGAAACCCTAGGACACTTCAAAACCTAAGGCTCTGATACCATATTTTTCACGACCCGAACATAGGCCTGGATCGAGACACGGGACAAGGAACCCCGAGAGGCTCCAATCGACCCATGGCATGATCATGACATCTAAATCTCAACATAATGATGCGTAATTCTAACATATTAATAGTGGAAGACTGAAAATATAATAAATTTTGAACATCTGAATACATAATAAAATTTTGAAGCCAAATACATACTATGTCTAATAAGCCTCTACATACTAACGAATTGATGGGACAAGACCCCAACTAACTCACTAAGGACTGAAACTGAAACACTATACATAAACTGAAAAAAAGGGGTCCTCGAAGAATGAGGATTCACCAACTCTTGCTGCGCGAGGCAAACTCTGAGGATCAGGCTATTGGCGGGGCTGAACCTGAAAATCCGAGCCTGTATCATGAAACAATACATCATAGAGTATGTAGTCAGTACTTGAAATGTATTGAGTATGCAAGGTAAGTAAAATGGACAGTTAAAATACATAAGAGTTCATAAGAATAGGACAGCATGAGCATGAAGTAAATATCATAACATAACATGAAGGCTTAAGGTTTTCAAAGCATTCATAATTCATTTGTAATCATAATCATTAAGAGAAACTTATAAAACATAGCTTGAGCCAAAGTAACATAACATGATGATGCATAATTCATGCGGAACAATGGGAGGACTCGTCATAATCGACACCATCATGATAGAGCTTACATGATGCCCCAACTATCTTGTTTAAGTGAGAAGATCCATCCAAGACTTTCCAAGAAAGGGAGGTGCAGTATGTGATACCATGGGGATCCAATAACATTTGCATATACCTACGGCGGAACGTAGTTCTGAGACCACGAGATTAACCTAAACACCGGGTCTACTCGGTGCTAGAAACTACTCCCCAAAACATGCACATGAGGCTCATATCATAATAACAAATCATTCACGAATTTCATGTCCAATTACATCATAACATACTTGATCATACTTGAAATACATGATTTTCCATGAATAAGGGCCCGTGAGCCAGCCAAGAGTCATAAATCCATATATCATTAAATCCGTGCATACTTGTCAAATATTTATATACTTGATATTCATGAATCCATGATTAGTACTTGAGAGAAATCAAATAATAAATCATAAATCAAAATTTCGTCTAAAGAAGATCAAGGTCATAATGAAATCATAACTTGACCTTTCATGAAGTATACATAATTGGGCATAATTTAATTAAAATTCAAATCTATAAATTTATATTCAAAATAGTTATAAAATATGCAGATAGATCATAAAACATGATTTGTTACGTGAAGGAAATTGACCCATAGATAGATTATAGAGAATGTTGCAAGAATTGGGATAAACCCCATAAGATCATGAAACTTGAATCTAGAATTGAAATTCATGAAATTGAGAAGAATTTAGAGCATGAGAGTGAAAGGAACTCTCATTCATAGCTGGGTAAACCTGGTGTACACTCTCTCTTGAAAGCCCAAAGGAAATTGAAGAAATTCTTCAATCTTGATCTCCAAGGAAAAGTTCTAAGTTGCATGCATGGAGTGGAAATGCTTAGAATAGGTTTAACACCCTTAAAACCCTACTAACTGAGCTTAAAATGACATAGTTTAGGACTTTATATCTTAAAAATTATGAAAATACCCTTAACAAAAAAATCTAGAATTTCTACACTGCTAGTGACAACGAGGCCTACAATGGTTCGTTCTTTGCTCCATCGAGTCGTTACCTTACTCTTGGTTTCACTTCATTTTCCAGATTCAAGTCTTCTACCACGACTGGACATGATGAGCCGTTACTAGCCCAACAACTCATCATTTCGTCCATCTTCACCACTGCTCACTTCCTGGAAATCCTCCCAATGGAAATATACCACGATCATTGTACCATGACTCGTGCCGACTACATTGACAAGGACCACCCTCACAATGACACCCTTACCACGAACCGTTATATCAACCAATGGGTCATCCTTAGACCCATTACTCCTAAGTCTACATCTTCAGACTCTCTCTATGAGTGCCTACAATGGGTCGTTAGACCCACCAACAACCCATACGATGAGTCATTCTGTCAGATTTTTCTGCAATTTTTTTCATTTCAAATCCAGAATCTATTCTTAAGCATTTTCGGAGTATTACAGAGGTTAGGGTCGAACCCATAGGGAATATGGTTAGGATATAGAATAACGCTAGTATTTAAGCTTTTGAGTCAATTATTTCCTAAAAGGGGGGGGGGTATAAAAGTAACAGGTAATAATGTTGATTACAAATTAATGTAATTTACTAGAGTAAGTATTCCCCATGGATTCATAACTACTTTGGATTTTACACTTGTGATCTATCCCAATACTTTACTTGTAGAACTGATATCTAGAGTTCATCCAAATGACTAGTTCGTCCTTATTGGATGACTATACTCAATCACCAAATTAGGTCTCATGAGTGATTTCATTTTAACCATTATTAATTTGTTCAAAAATTAACTATCCTGATCAGAACTCTAGTTATACAATGATCATAAAGATCTAGGCTTTGTTGTACTTCTCTTTTTTTAATCTCTACCTCTCTAGGCTCAAGCAAGTAGTAAATTTAGGAAAGTCCTAATATTGCAAACTATTAAGAAATGTTTAAGATGAAGAGAATACAATACATTTTAGTATTAGCTTAGAATCATGTCGTGCAAACCCTAGTTTGTTAAATTACCATGGTTCCCACAATAGTAGTTGTGGAGGTTTTAGCCCCTCATGATTATATGTAAATTAATAGCATTCACAGACAAACACATAAATTAATACTTACAAAGATGATAGGAAGAAACTCACTTGATTATTGAAACAATAGGGAAGAATAATTCTACAATAAGTATCTCAATATAATTCATGAACTAGAACTCCTTCTAAATTGTCAAAAACATCTCTAAAACTTGACTCAACTTCTTCAACATTACATAAAAACAAAGGGTATTTATAATAGTAGATTTATTCCTTCTTTGTTCCTTTACAGATTTGATTTGGGATTTGTAGCTCCTTTTCCTAGTTGATGTAGTATTCTCTTGTTGGAACCCGAACAGGACTGGCGCGCTGTACTGGTGATTGAGTTGCATTAATTCTGCGCCGCGTATGTCACTGCACTAGATTAGTTCCGCATTGTGTATATCATTGTATTGAAGGGCCTGCGCCTCGTGCCTCTGGTTGCACTGGCATGGCAGTGCACTACGCTGGTGTGACCAGTGGTGCTAAATGTTTCAAGCTTCATTATGTTCAACCTAACTTCTTCATCTTCATTCTAAAAACCTCAAATATACCCAAATCCATAATTTTTAGCCCTGAAAGCATCTAATCATGTGCGTTATCTCTTTTCACCAATATATATCATAAAACACACGCAAATACACAATTTATTCTCAAAATATAGGTATAATTTGGGAAAAATATGGCTAAGGAGTGTGTAAATACGCCTTTCATCAAGGAAAAAATTCTAAAGTGTGGATTTTATTGGCCTATCCTTCATCAGGATGCCCATGACTTCGCGAAGCAATGCGATCAGTGTCAACAAATAGGGAGTATCCCAAGGAGGAATGAACTTCTTTTGACACCAATCTTAGAGGTGGAATTGATTGTTGATTATATTTCTGAGTGGGTAGAAGCTGTGTGTTGCCTAACAATGAGAGGAAGAATTTGATTTTTGAAGAAAGTTGGATCGACTGAATATGAGGCAACTCATCGGTGACATGCTGGTCTTGTTCAGGGAATCGTCAGTTGAAACATGGGTTTGATCGCGAGGTTACAGGCCACTACCATGAACCCGCATTTCAGCAGTGCTTCGCGGTTTGAGAGCAGCGATTCCCTGGTGTGATGCTAGTGTAGGATGTCTCTGCCCAGCTTGTTGCTTCATGATGATGGCTCATCGGCACTTCACGGATCACTACTTGTGTTTCGCCGATTTTCCGCCGGTGTTACCAAAGTTAACATTTCTCCACTTTTACTTGGATATCATTCAGTTTTTTGATTTTCTGTTGTTCTCCTTTTGAATCTTTGTATAATACTAAAAGGAGCCTGCAACAGCATGTCCACCTCCATACGGAATAGCAAAGGCAAAGCCCCTATAACCAACACCGACATGCAAGGCTTACCTTCTAATGAGGCCCAGGGTATTGCACAACTTCGCTTTGGGTTGGAAAGAATGGAAGCTAATTATGTGTCCTTCAGGGAGATGAGGTCCATCACAACAAAAGCTCAATTTGAGGTAGAATCCTTCATGGATTACCTCCCCAATATTTACAATCAGATTGACATTTGGGATTGGGGTCCATTTACTATACCCGTAGGCACCTTCTTCCCTGAGTTGGTGTTGGAGTTCTACACCTCTTACAGGGTGCGACAAATCACCTTGAACCATAAAGGCTGAGTAGACACAATGTTATGCTTTCCATCTGTGTGGGTGGGGGGACAAGAAGTGAACATCACCCTAGAAGCAGTCAATTCCAATTGGGCTTAACCAATCTGGACAAGTTTAGAGTTTAGAAGGAAGGTGGAGGATAAAGAAAATCAATTTCAATGGGTAGCTGGCATAATTGCAAGAGATTAACCACAACGGGCCATTTCAAAAGGAATGATTCACCGCCATGATCTAAAATTTGAAGCTCGCATGTGGCCGGATTTGGTATGTGCTCGAATTATCCCTTCAAAGAATAAAACACTGGTCCCCATTGATGTTGCAATTCTTGTGGCCTACATCATGGATCAGACACACATCAATGTAGGGGAAATTATTGCGGATCAATTAAAAAAAAGGCCGAATGCCTTATCCCAACCTTGTGAGTACGTTATGCCTGCGTGCCTCTTGCCCTCTATTTTAGACACTTGATAGAACTGTGAGGGCTAATGGAGTGATTACGTTAGACACAAAAACTGAGAAAGATGCTCCACCTTCAAAGCGGCCCAAAGGAATGGTGGACAGAATTAACCCACCACCTTCTATGTTCTCCAACACAAATACAGGGTCTTCCCAAGCAGCTACAGTCACCACCTCTCTGCCAACTGACCTATTAAAGATAGCACAAATGGCCCAAGCTCATGAGATCCAAATCATAAAGTTGGCCAAAGCAATACCTTCCATGATCCAGCAAGCCATTGAGAAGGCTATGCAACCTGTAAGAGAAAAGTTGAGAGGCCTCTGTGCTAAAGTTGAGGTCCTAGAAAATGAAGTGATTACCTTGAGGGATGACGTGTTAATACACATGGATCCTCTACCCTCCAGCAGTATTGACCTCCACGAACCTACAACCGTGGGTACCTAGTCTGAGGGGCCCAAGAGCCCGCTGGATGATTGGTGCGTGGGGTTCGACAGTTAGTCGGATATTGTGTCTGATGAAGAGATATACCATAGCCGACCACCACCCGATCGGATGCTCACTGTGAGAGAAATAGATCCATCATGGAAACTCGGTGGGGTAGATACCACTTCATATCATGAGCTCAGAACCCTTCCGGATAAATAGGTGATTCACGAACCAGGGACATTGCTTGAACTCCCACCTAATCCGTTGATGTCGTCTATAATGGAAATAGATTTATGGAATTTTGATGAAGCTATGTACTAATGGGTCCATCGTACCAATCATTAAATCATTCTGGGAGTCCCCTTCAACTTGTTATTCTTCCCTTTTTACATTGGGGGCAATGTGTTCTTTTAAGTTGGGGGAGGAGAGTGTGTATCATATCTTTGTGGTTATTGAGCTATGGAGTAATGAAATGAAATGTTATTAGTGCTTTTGAATGGGTCTTTGTTCTTGTTGCCTAAGTTGTGACCCAAGTTTGATTTTCGCCTTTGTAAATAGTAGATAGTAATTAAGCTCTAAGGGTTTTCTTCATACCACGGTGCTTTCCTAAAGAGAATTTTCTTTTTCTCTTCTTTTGTTGTCGAATCGGGTTGACATTTCCTAATGATAGATTGTGAGGAGACTCTCTTAAGGGAAAAAATCATGTCTTTCTTTGAGTCTTTTGTGGAAATGTTTTTGAGAGGTGCCACAAAAAATTCTTGTGTGCCATGAAAAATGAAGTTGAAAAAAAAGGGCATTTGAAATGGAAAATGTAGCACTCTCTTGTCATATATTGCATGTTCCCTATTTGGCTTGTGATTTCACATGCTCTATTATCTTGAATAAAAATCTTATGATAATAATGACTTGTGTGAACTCTTTGGGTATGATGCCTTGTTGGGTAAGGTTATTTGAATGAAGCTCATGCATCTCTTCTTGTCTAGAACTTGCCTTAAGTGTGACTCAAGGCAAAATCCTAGATGTAGTTGCATTTAGAACATGGTTTTAGGCTTTTTTTTATTAGTCTCTTCACCCAAAATGACCTCCGAAAACGCCTTCCCTTGCTAGCCAATGTTGAGCCTTTGGACTGTTTATTCTTGAAAACGACATTACAAGCCAATGTCCAATTGGTAATCATCTTCTTTGGCACTCATCCCCCTTAATTTCTAGTGATAAATGAAATGAAAAATAATAGGGGCTTGAAGCCCAAGGCATAGGGAGAGATAAGGAAATCAATGAAAAAGAGGTAAAAAGCTTAAGTTTGGGGGTTTACAAGAAAGGAAGAAATGTCATGAGCCTAAATGTGAGGTACCACCAAATTGTGATAAAAATGAATGAAATGATGGGTTGAGAGGCCTTGAATCACCAAAAGATAAAAAGAATAGTGAAATGGTATTACCTCTTTCTTAGGCAAGGCTTAATGTGAGAGCCAAAAGAGCTACAAGGAGGGCTTCTGAGAAATTATTTTTTTTGAAGATAATGAAAAAGGAGGAACTAGGAGGAGGGATCCAAAGAGGTGGATGTGAGGATAAAAATGTTCACAAAAAGGAATTAGGGAGGTTCTAGTCACTAGAGCTAAATATTTGTCCTACCCTTACCCTAGCCTTCATCATGACCCGCAAGTCCTAATTGATTTTGAGTGTAGTTTCTCTCATTAGTGGAGACTTACACGAAAGGAAAGCCTATGGTCCAAGTATTGTGCATGGAGATTTCTTTTTTTAGAGTGAGCATGATCATATTATTTTATATTCCTTGTGTGTGCATTGCTTTATGATAAGAAAGGGGATTCTCTCTTGTAGTGAGTGGCATAACTCCCTTTTGAGGACATACTTGCATTAATTTAAAGGTGTGATTGAGGCATGAGTAATATGAGATCCAAGGGAAACTTCGAATATGAATTAATTCTGACTTGAGATGCTAAGTGTGTTTGGTTGGATAAACCATGCCTTTGTTTTGCAAAATGAAAGCAGTTGTGAACCATGCCTATGCATTGTGGTTGCCTCTTGATATTTTTTCACATTTTTAGGGGGAGTTGTTTCTCTTTTTCTTTGAGTTGGTGAGTATTTTTGGGTTGTCTTAGGTCCAGTGGTCCTTGATGCATACATTCATTTTTGCCATGCTGTCCATTTGCTCAATTGAAAAGAATTTCATTACTTGAGGACAAGCAATGGTTCAAGTTTGGGGGTTTGATGATTTGGTAATTTGCCAACTCATTAGGCTTTTAAGCATGAGCTTTATCTTTGCTTTTAGGTCTTTTAATTAGATTTTATGCCCTTTTTCCTTTGCATATTGCAGGTACCTAACTTGAAGAGAAGGAGCATGAAATTTAAAAGGATGCAATTCAAGTGGAAACCAGCGTTCCATCGGAGGACACCGACGAAACACTGACTGACCGCATGCACCCATTGGAATGAGGAACAATTGCAACCGGCAACTCGCAGAACACCAATCGGTGAACTGCTGGGGTCATCGCCGAAATGCTCTGGAATTCACAGCACACTAGATGAGATCAAACGGTGGCCCATGGATGGACGCCGGTGAACCGTTGGTGACTCGCAATGAAGGACACCTGAAAAGGACAAAAATGTCCATCCCAGAAAAAAGAGTAGAATGTTATGACCTACTTTTGTACATATTCTAGAGAAGTACTCTGAAAATCACATTATTCCTCTCCGTCACTTTTGGAAGAGAGATATGCATATAGAATATAGTTTTGAATATTTCTTTTGCATCTTCATCTTCTTCAGCAAGGTATATCCACCATTGTAGAGACATTTTGAGCTTGATTGTGTTTACTCTTAACTATGAAATTGTTGAGTCTATTGATAAATAATCTCTTGTGTTTCTCAATTATGAGTAGCTAAATATATAGCTAAAGGTGTGTGATGGTGGGTGTTTAATTTAATTGGGTATTGCTAGATTTATCTTGTTATTACTGAATTAATATAAATTTATGAATTTCTCCTCAAATTTTAATTGATTGCTCATAGTTGCAAATATGGGTATTGTTTGCTTACTTAATTTTTGATTTAAAAAGAGGAATTAAGTAATGGGAATAATTTAATAGTGGGTTGGGATTTCATTATGTGGGGTTGGGCTAGAAATATCCAAAACCCATGGTCATAATCCCATTAAAGGTTGATGGCTAGAAATAGCTCAATCCCTAACCCAAACCATATTGGAAGAGTTGAATTACAGCTTGAGGTTGGAAAGAACTTGTGGAAAAAGTGCCAAAATGGTTGAAAAACATCGGACCCTATCATTTCCAACGTTATTTGCACATATTAGTAATAATTTGATTGTCTAGTAAATTCTAATTCGATTGGCATCCAATCAACATCACACTATGGCCTTTACTCATTGTTGTTTCTCGATTTTGGTTATCTTGCTCTCTTGATTAGCTGAGTTTAGATTGAATAGTATCACTGCGTTTACTCCCCTAAAATTTTCATTTACTTGTCTTGTATATTGATGCAAACTAATTCAAGGTAATATACAACTATTGCGTTATCATTTTACATTCCTTGTGGAATTCGATCCCGACACTCGTTAGGTTATTTATTTTGATACAATGATCATGTACACTCTTTCATAGAGAAGGGTGTAGTTTGGACATTATCAGTAATAGAAAATATGTGTAATAACAGTGAGAACTTCTCAAATAGCAATTTTCACATCATATCAAGTAAAAGACTTGTGCCACATGATATTTCAAATCATTCGGTAACAAGTTACTTGTAAAATCATGATTTCTTATGTTCTGGATGAGACTGAAGCAATTCATTCTTCTGTTCTAGCTTAGATGGAAGTAATTCATTGTTCTCTTCTAGTTTAGACGGAAGCAAATCATTGTTTTCTTTTGGTTCAAACAGATGCATTTCATTGTTCTATTTTGTTTCAGGAAAATAGTGAAAATACAAATTATGCTAAAGTCACTACTCACTATACTCGTGTCGAAGTATCAAAATCATCGCCTTGAGAAAACATTATGACTTCCTTCGATCAATCTATAATCATTTCATATCAATCTTGTGTTAGTCTCGTTTAGGATAATTCATAACAAATTGAAAATACCCAATCCTAAGAATTTCATGTTTAACCATAGAGGCGAATTATATTTACTCATGCCTTGAGTAATTTAACTATTCAAAATCTACAAATATAAGCTAATTCATATAATTTATTCATCCAATTCATACCCAAATTTCTCTATATTTATGCTTATAACAAACTAAAATAACCTTCCTGACCATTGTACTTTTCCTTAGTGTATGCTGAAATATAAGAGTCTACACTCCAATCTTCTAATGTACTCACTCAGTTTATCAAAAATTAATAGATTCCTCCATTTTTTCTAACCCTTGATTCTTGAAATCTCAACCCCAATTCGATAGTCATGAGTTATACAAATCAACTCTATAAAATAAGTTGAGAAATTTACCTTTTTTTGGTTGAACTATTTATCAAAGTCTTGAATTCTCTCCTCTTCGTGCTTCTTTTCTGGTAAATTAGTGGCTCCCTTACGTATTTTTTTCCATCAGCTTGTTTCAGCAGAAGCTCAAACTTTAATGCCCTTTTTTACATTTGTTTCTACAAGTGGTTGGCTGAATGTCGCTCCACTTTCTTTATATGTTTTACTTTGTTTTTGCATTTATTTACGTAACTAATGGGCTAAGGCCCATTTGTAACTATTATAATTTTTTTAAAGTCTAAATATCTCTTTTCTTGTTTTTTTCATAGGTATTACAATTCTATAGTCCATTTTACAATATTTCTATAGATTCACAACATGTTGTCATGATACTTCACAACTTATAAAACATATTCATTTCAATATTAATAAAGCCAACTGCATTATTGTTGATATCATATAGATTTTTATTAATAATAAAAATACATATGCTAACTGAAAAATACAAATGCAATGTTGAAATAACTTGTAGTTCATATTGAATTTAATTACTCTAATACAAAGTACATTAAAAAGTGCAATAAAAACTGAGAAGATATCTAAGCTAAACAACACAAAAACGTAATACCATTATATAATGAATATTAATATAATAATATTATTTTTAGGAAATAAAAAACCACTTGATGTTTAAATCACAAACAATCAACTTATTGATATTCGAAGACCCAACGGATTCTTCCAATGTATCATTTCTGGGTCTAATGAAATTCATAGGTATAGGACCGGGAACCCAAGGATCAAACCAAGAAGTGAAAACGAAGAAAAACTGAAAATTCACACGAGGTCACAAAATGACTCGTGAGGTGAGTCGTGAGGAGTGACCATGAGTCGTGAAGTAACTCGTGGTCATCTTGGGTTGGTAATGTCTGAGTGAGGAGGCCACAGGCCTGACCACGAGTCGTGGTCTCACCTCACGACTCATGAATTCACCCATGGGGTTCCTTTGGAGTTTTGGGAGGTGGACTCAACGGATCAAGGGCACGAGTCGTGCCCTATTAGGTCCCTCGTAAGGACTGGTGACTAGAGATTTCCTGCGTTTTAATTAGGGTGTTTTCGTAATTTCCTAAGGCCTAAACTGCGTCGTTTTGGGTATTTTCTGAGTATGATAAGAGGAGTTAAGTCCCTATTGCATATCCATTCTCATGCAAGGATTTTAGAGAGGTTTTTGGGAGATTCAAGGCCTTCTTCCCTAAATTTTCATCAAATTCTTGGTGGGTGTTCAAGGAAATTTAAGTCCATCTATTCCTAGGTATGTAGGATTTTCAAATTGGTCGAATTCTTCCTCACCCTTGCCCAATTTCAAGTATATTCATGAATTCTCCTACTCAAATTCCATGGGATTTACCCAAAGCATGAAGATATAATTTCTCATTATAGATATGATTTACTTGAGTTTTAATTATTGAAATTATCCATGTTGGGCATGTTTTGTATTATTTTCTTCAAAATCATATTTTAAATCTAAATTTCCCATTTATGGAAGTTCATGAAAGTTATGATTTATGATAAATGTTCATTATTTTAAGTTTACTGATTATGAAAATGCATGAATCCAAGTTACACATGTTATGAGCATATTTTGAAAGAATTGAGTATGATGAAGCAGTGGACAATTCCCATATGATAAAGAATGATTTACGATTTATGAAATGAATTTCATGGTTTTATTTATGTTGTTGGCCGATAAAAAAGGCCTTGATTCTTGTCTAAGCATGATTTAAAGGGGATCAATAATGATAAATGTTATATCTTAGCCAATTAATTTTATTCATGATGTTAATAATTTATGTATGAGCCTATATGCATGTTTTTGGGAGCCGTGTCTAGCACCGAGTAGCCCGATGTTCAAAGGACTAAGTCGGTGTCTCATAATCACCTGCCACCATGGGTTGTAAACGTTATGATTTATTGATAATGATCCCCTCAAATGTGATATCACGCCTTATGCACGACCCTTGCCTGGCGAGCCAGGGTCGGCTCTGCCCACTTGAGCGAGATATTGGGGCCTCATGAAAGACTCTACCATGATGGTGTCGGTTATGACGAGTTCTCCCATTGTTCCGCATGTTTTATGCATTGCTATGTTTATGTTATTTTCTCAAGTTATATTATGATAAAGTTATTTACGATTATGATAATGAATGATTATGAATGATTTAAAAGTCTTGAGACCTATGTTTTATTACGAAGACTTTGATGCAAGCATGATGTCCTTCTCCTATGTCTATTTATGAGTTTACTTTACTTTTAAAATGTTCATTTTACTTACCTTGGATACTCAGTAGATTCCACGTACTGACCGCATACTTTCTATGTTGTATCATTTCATGATACAGGGTCGGGATCTTAGGCTAATCCTCATCCTTAGTCCATCCCAGCCTACGATATCAGCTTGTTGGTGAGTCCTCATGTTTCAAGGGTCGTTTGATAAACTTTCCTATTGATTATGTTTCAGTATTGCTCGAGTTAGTTGGGAACGTTGTCCCATCAACCAATCTTGTGTATTAGAGGTTTTCGGACAAATGAGTAGTATTCATCTTATGTAAATGTTTCCCTGATGTTTTATTCTTAATATTCTATTTATTTAAATGAGATTAGTTGAATTCATGTGCCATGGGTTGACTTGGGGTCTCTCGGAGTCCCTTGACCCATGTCTATCATCCGAGTGTACGTTCGGGTCATGACAAACATGGTATCAGACCAATAGGTTTGAAGTTTCCTAGGGTGTCCAAAAGCCGCATTAGATAGAGTCTTTTTCATGGGTGTGAAGTGTGTCACACCTATGACAAAGAGGCTACTAGACATTTAGGAAATGTTCCTTTCTTTCATGTTCTATGTCATGCGATGAAAATCCTTTCCACCCTTCTAATTCGTGCGATTCGCGAATGCAATATTATGGCTCCTAGGAGAATGAATAGAAGGAGGAATGGGAATGATGAAGGACACGGAGATGGAAATGACCATGGGCATAAGAAAGCCCCACCTGTTCGGGAGCCCCAGGCACCAGAGCCAGCTTCCCACGCCGAGTTTTGGGCGGCGATTCAGTCATTGGCGTAGGCCTTGATCGCTCAAGTCAATCAGTAGGCTATTGCACAGGTTCCAAAGAATGGCAATGCAGCGGCAACTCGGATTAGAGACTTCTTGAGGATGAACCCCTCCCGGGTTCACGGGATCAAAGATGGATGAGGATCCACACGAGTTTGTTGAAGGGATCTTGAAGGCCACTCAGGTTATGGGGTTGACAAATAGGGAGTGTGTTGACTTGGCCTCTTATTAGCTAAAAGAGGTTGCTCATATTTGGTACAAGCAATGGAAGGATAACAGGGAAGCGGGTGCGGGCCCTATCAGCTGGGATGAGTTCCACATGGCCTTTCTTGACAGGTTCTTCCCTCGGAGATGAAGGAATTGAAAGTAGCGGAGTTTGTGAACCTCATGAAAGGAAAGATAAAAGTGTTGGAGTATTTGCTTGAGTTCACCCAATTTTCAAAGTACGCCCCAGAGTTGGTGATGGATCATAGGGCGCAAGTGAGTTAATTTTTTTATGGCATGGCCGGTTATTTAGACAAGGATTGCAGGACTTCCATGCTTCACCAGGATATGGAATTTCCTCACATAGTGTTGTATGCCCAGTAGATGGAGTCGGCTCATGCGAGAGAAAGGGAGGCAAAGAGAGCTTGGATAGATAGTCGTGGGTTTTCACATCAGAGGTCCAACAGTGGCTATCGTCCACAGTTTCAGTAGAGATCACTAGCTCCAGCGCCATCATTAGCTAGTGTTCCATCCATACCCAGGGGTGATCATAGGAGCAGGGCTTCAGGGTTGAAGGACCAGAGGGGCACCCAGTTAATGTATATCTCTCCAGCCTGTGGGAAGTGCGGCAAGAGTCACACCAGGGAGCGCCTGCTCGGTTCAGATGTTTGCTTTGGGTGTAGTAGACCTAGGCACATGTGCCAACCATGTCCATATGCTAGACAGGGTAAGGATAGGTTTTGAGCACAAACCACCAGGACAGCAGCATCTCCAGCCCATTCAGCTCCACAAGGAGCATGTACTAGTGGGGGTAACGGTCTGTGCCAAAACCAATTCTATGCCCTTGCCTCACGCCAGGAGAAGGATACTTCGCCAGACGTGGTCACTAATATGTTGCGTGTCTTTCATATTGATGTTTATGCCTTGTTAGACCTGGGAGCCACATTGTCTTTTGTGACTCCTTACATTGCTAGTAGTTTTGGAGTTAGTCTCGAGACCTTGTCAGAATCGTTTTCAGTTTCTACCTCAATTGGTGATTCAATTGTAGCTAGACGAGTATATAAAGGGTGCTCGATTACTATGTTGCATAATGTTACCTCCGCATATTTGGTAGAGTTATCCATGACTGACTTTGACGTTATTCTTGGTATGGATTGGTTGTTTTCATGTTATGCTTCAATTAATTGTAGGACCTGTACTGTGGAGTTTCATTTTCTGGGTGAATCAATTTTGCAGTGGAAGGGTAGTTTGGCGGTGCCAACAGGTTGGTTTATTTCCTATCTTAAGGCTAGGAAGATGATCTCTAGGGGGTGTTTGTACCACCTAGTTAGGATTAAGGATGTGGAGTCTGAGACCCCGACTATCCAGTTAGTTCTGGTGGTGTGCGAATATCCAGAGGTGTTTCCCAAGGATTTTTCAGGCGTTCCTTCCGAAAGGGAAATTAATTTCGGTATCGATCTATTGCAAAATATGCAACCTATTTCTATCCCTTCTTACAGGATGTCTCCAGTCGAGCTAAAAAAAATTGAAGGATCAATTAAAGGATTTGTTGGATAAGGGATTCATTAGACTTAGCCGGTCTCCATGGGGTGCACCAGTTCTATTTGTTCGGAAGAAGGGCGGTTCCCTTTGCATATGTATTGACTATCGGCAGTTGAACAAGGTTACCGTTAAGAACAGGTACCCCTTACACAGGATCAATGATTTGTTTGACCAGCTTCAGGGTGCCAAGTGTTTCTCCAAGATTGACCTTAGGTCCGGGTATCGCTAGCTCAGAGTGCGGGAGACTGACATCCCAAAAACAGCTTTCAGGACTCGATATGGTCACTATGAATTTGTTGTTATGTCTTTTGGGCTAACCAATGCCCCCGTAGCTTTTATGGATCTAATGAACAGGGTGCTCAAGGCATATTTGGACATGTTCATGATTGTGTTCATTGATGATATCTTGATATACTCTTAGAGCGAGGAGGAGCATGCCACTCATTTGAGGATAGTGCTGCAAACCCTCAAGGATCGTCATCTGTATGCAAAGTTTAGTAAGTGTGAATTTTGGCTACACTCGGTGGCATTTCTAGGTCATGTACTATCAAGCGAAGGCATAAGGGTAGATTTCCAGAAGATAGAGGCAGTGAAGAATTAACCCAGACTGGTGAATCCTTTAGAAATTCAGAGTTTCTTGGGTCTAGCATGTTTTTACCAAAGTTTTGTGGAGGGTTTCTCATCTATTGCAGCACCTTTGACTAAGTTGACTAAGAAAAAGCTGAAATTCCAATGGTTAAATGCTTGTGAGAAAAGCTTCGAAGAGTTGAAGACCCGACTCACTTTAGCACAAGTGTTGACCTTACCCGAGGGTACTGATGGCTTTGTAGTGTATTGTGATGCTTCGAGAGTCGGGTTGGGATGTGTGTTGATGCAACGTGGGAAGGTAAGAGCATATGCCTCAAGACAGGCGAAAGTCCATGAAAATAATTATCCGACCCATGATCTTGAGTTGGCTGCGGTGGTTTTTGTATTGAATATATGGCGGCATTACTTGTATGTGGTCCACATGGATGTATTTACGGATCAAAAGAGCTTGCAATATGTGTTCACACAGAAGGATCTCAATCTTTGGCAAAGGAGGTGGTTGGAATTACTTAAGGACTATGAGATGAGTGTCCTTTACCACCCGGGCAAGGCTAATGTGGTTGCGGATGCGCTTAGTATACTCCCATATAAAGTGTGTACCACGTGGATGAGGGAAAGAAGGAGTTGGTGAAGGATGTCCACTGACTCGCAAGGCTGGGAGTTAGATTGATTGATTCGACCGATGGCGGTGTTGTTGTGCATAACGGGTTAGAATCGTCCTTGGTAGTTGATGTTAAAACCAGGCAAGATGAGGACCCAATATTGAGGAAGCTTAAGGAGGCGGTGTGGAGTCATAAGGTAGAGGTTCTTCTCCCAAGAGAGAGATGGTGTGCTACGATACCAAGGTCGACTATGTGTTCCGCACGTCGAGAATTTGAGAGTTCAGATATTGCATGAGGCACATGGTACCAGATATTCTATTCATCCAGGATCCACGAAAATGTATTGGGATTTGCGAGAAATCTCTTGGTGGGATGGTATGAAGAAAGATATTGCGGAGTTCGTAGAAAAATGTCCAAACTGCCAGCAAGTGAAAGTCGAACATCAAATGTCGGGAGGCGTACTTCAGGATATCAGCATCCCCACTTGCAAGCGGGAAGAAAATATGGATTTTGTTATAGGCCTACCTCGTACTCGCCGGCAATATGACTCCATTTAGGTGGTGGTTGACAGGTTAACCAAGGATGCACATTTCCTACCGGTCAAGACCACGGATTCAGCGAATGATTATGCTAAGTTGTATATTCGGGAGTTGGTTTGACTTCATAGAGTGCCCTTGTCTATTATCTCAGACCAAGGTACTCAGTTTACCTCTCAATTCTGGCGTTCTTTTCAAAAAGGACTTGGGACGTAGGTTAAGCTCAGTACAGCCTTCCATCCGCAAATAGACGGCCAGGCAGAACAAACCATTCAGACCCTTGAGGATATGTTGAGGGCATGTGTTACAGATTTTAAAGGTAGCTGGGATGATCATTTTCCCTTGATCGAGTTTGCTTATAATAACAGTTACCACTCCAGTATCCAGATGGCACCATTCG
>JACEIK010000235.1:3477-60584 GCA_018107945.1 Datura stramonium | reverse complement strand
ATTCCTGGAATGCGATTTATAAGTCGCATTCCTGGAATGCGATTTATAAGTCGCATTTTTGCCTTGCGATGCGCCGACTTGGCGCTTGTCCGATCTTTCCTAGGCCTTTTTCTAGCATGTATGGCATTCAAATACGCTTAACCAACACGCGAATAGGCCATCTATGTGCCGGGAATTTTCGGGGTGTAACAAAGTGCTTGGGTGATTCAGCCTTGGTAGTTCCAGTAGACAACATTAGAGTGAAGGACAACCTCAAATTTGAAGAAATTCCCGTACAAATCTTGGATCGTCAGGTTCGGAGGCTGAGGAACACAGAAGTAGCTTCAATTAAAGTATTATGGAGAAATCAGCATGTTGAGGGAGCAAGGAGGGAAGCCGAAGAAGATATGATAGCTAAATACCCTCATTTATTCCCTACCATCAGTTTTTCCCTAAACGTTTAATTACCTTTTTCCCATTCAGTTCATGTATGAAAGTTTTTTTTATGATATGGTAAATGTATGCAATGTTTGAATTCAATTTAGCTATGTAGTTCCTTTTAGAGATAGTCATTCCATTAGTTTTCGACTTAAATGATTGGTAATCGTATATGGTGATAGCTTGTTTCTGAGTTTTCTGCATGTTTCTAACATTCGAGAACGAATGTTCCCAAGGGGGAGATATTGTTATACCCCGGGAACCCAAGGATCAGACCCAGAAATGAAAATGGAGAAAAATTGAAAATTCACACCAAGTCACAAAACGATTCGTGGGGTGAGTAATGAAGAGTGACCATGATTCCCTGTGTGAGTCATGGTCAGCTTGGGTTTGCAAAGTCTGAGTGACGAGGCCACGGGCCTAACCATGAGTCGTGGTCAGACCTCACGACTCGTGAGGTCACCCGTGGTGAACCCTGGAGGATTGGCAAAATTGGGATGGGCAGTGTATGCCACGGAAGGTGACCATGAGTCGTGGTCTGACCTCATGACTTGTGAAGTCACCCGTGGGGTTCCCTTAGATTTTTGGGCAGTGGACTCAACGGATCAAGGCCACGAGTCTTGCCCTGTGGCAACGACCTGTTAGGTTCCTCATGAGAACTGGCGACCAGAGATTTCTTGCGTTTTAATGAGGGTGTTTCCGTAATTTTCTAAGTCCCTAAGGCCTAAACTACATCGTTTTGGATATTTTCTGAGTATGAGAACAGGAGTTAAGTCCCTATTGCATTCCCATTCTCATGCAAGGATTTTAGAGAGGTTTTTGGGAGATTCAAGGCCTTCTTCCCCAAATTTTCATCAAATACTTGGTGGGTGTTCAAGGAACTTTAAGTCCATCTATTCCCAAGTATGTAGGGTTTTAAAATGGGTGGAATTCTTTCTCACCCATGCCCAATTTCAAGTCAATTCATGAATTCTCTTACTCAAATTCCATGGGGTTTTATCCAAAGCATGAAGATATGATTTCTCTTTATGGATATGATTTACTTGAGTTTTAATTATTGAATTATGCATGTTGAGCAGGTTTTTTGTTATTTTATTCAAAATCATATTTTTAATCATTTTAAATCCAAATTTCCCATTTATGGAAGTTTATGGAAGTTTATGAAAGTTATGATTTATGATGAATATTCATTATTTTAAGTTTATTGATTATGAAAATGCATGAATCCAAGTTACCCATGTTTATTAGCATATTTTTAAAGAATTGAGTATGATGAAGCATTGGGAAATTCCCATATGATGAAGAATGATTTAAGATTTATGAAAAGAATTTCATGATTTATCAATTTTTGATGTTGGCCGATAAAAGGGCCTTGATTCTTGGCTAAGCATGTTTTTAAGGGGTTCAATAATGATAAGTGTTATATCTTAGCCAATGAATTTTATGCATGATGTTAATAATTTATGTATGAGCCTATATGCATGTTTTTGGGAGCCGTGTCTAGCACCGAGCAACTCGGTGTTCAAAGGACTACGTCGGTGTCTCATAACCACGTGCCACCATGGGTTGTAAATGTTATGATGTATTGATAATGATCCCCTCAAATGTGATATCACGCCTTATGCACGACCCTCGCTTGGCAAGCCAAGGTCGGCTCTGCCCACTTGAGCGAGATATTGGGGCATCATGAAAGGCTCTACCATGATGGTGTTTGTTATGATGAGTTGTCCCATTGTTCTGCATGTTTTATGCATTGTTATTTTTATGTTATTTTCTCAAGTTATATTATGATAAAGTTATTTACGATTATGATAATGAATTATTATGAATGATTTAAAAGTTTTTAGCCCTATGTTTTATTACGAAGACTTTGATGCAAACATGATGTCCTTCTACTATGTCTATTTATGAGTTTACTATACTTTAAAAATGTCCGTTTTACTTACCTTGCATACTCAGTATATTTCACGTACTGACCGCATACTTTTTATGCTGTATCATTCCAAGATATAGTGTCAAGATCTCAGGCTCATCCTCATCCTTAGTCCATTCCAGCCTACGATATTAGCTTGTTGGTGAGTCCTCATGTTCCGAGGGCCGTTTGATAAACTTTCCTATTGATTATGTTTCAGTATTGCTCGGGTTAACTGGGGATGTTGTCCCATCAACCCATCTTGCGTATTAGAGGTTTTCAAACAAATGAGTAGTATTCATCTTATGTAAATGTTGGTATTCCCTGAAGTTATGTCATAGTTACCTTTCCGCGATGTTTTATGCTTAGTATTCTGTTTATTTAAATGAGATAAGTTGAATGCATGAGCCATGGGTTGACTTGAGGTCTCTCGGGGTCCCTTGTGCCATGTCTACGATCCGGGTGTACGTTCGGGTCGTGACAATAAACTAAGTAGCTAGGTTCATTTTTATATGAATGTTTATTGTGACCAGAATATTCAGTAGTACTTCATGAATTTGTACTCTTCTTTCCATACAACTCTTCATATGATTTGTTGCTCTTCTTTATTGGTATTTTAGGAGGTCTTTTATATTTAGATGGAAGTACTATTTCTTCCAAAATATAGGTAAATTTCATTCAGTTTTATCCGATATAGTGTATACTGAAACCTCATATATCTTCAACACCATTTTTGGCACGTATTAAGTCTGAGCAATATTCATCTGGTTCAATATTTTTTCTTTTCGATACAACGCAGGCATGTGGGCATGGAATTTTGTCCACTTGAATGCTTCTACAACTACAAGTTTTCTTTACAAGACAAACTACAAATTGTTTTTCTTCATCATTACTCTATTCACATAATCAGTCGATGGTATGACCTATAGTGTACATAAAAATACAATCACATAGTGAATAAAGAATACAACAAATACAACTAAATCTTTGAATAGAAAAAATACAAATATATATCAAATAACGACTTAACTTTATGAGACTCTAATAATATACAATTAAATCAAAACATACCATTATATGTGTATAATTTGCTTTATTAAGGCTTAATACGTCTTGCAATTTCCCTCCAAGTGGTGCACGTGAAGGGATATTCTGCTAGTTGGTGCGATTACATCTTGCAAACATCATCCTAACTTCCTCTAGAAAATAAAAATTGGCAATTCTTTTGTAGATACAAATGTCGAATTAATGGACTCTGCGATGTTTGACGTCATTGTCTATACCCGATGAATTAGTGCATACAGCCTAGCCCACTTAACGTATCTTGCCAACTGCAAATAATCATTTACCCTAACATCAACCTTCTCAACTTTCTCCATCAACCTATCGAAATCAACCTTTGTGTATGCTTTTGTCATGGCATAGAATACCTTGATTAAATGCTTATATGACTTCCTATATTTGTTTTACACATTATTCACAGGCTCCATATGTAATCATAGTACGACAAGACATTTTATACTCTCCTTTGTATCAAATACAACAGACATGTGCTCCCTTTCCCCATAAGCTTCTTTGAAATGTTCAAAGAACCAAATCCAAAAAGCATCATTTTCTGAATCAAGAAACCTATAAGTTAGTGGTAATATATTTTTTGAACATACAAGTGGATTTATAAACAAGGATAATTTCATGGTTATTGTATTTCATTAGGGGGAAATCATAATGTATCTAAGTGTATTCATTTATTCGAATAACCTGCTCCATCTAAAGTGCTGGCTAAAATAAATGTCTTAGCATATGGTGCTATAAGGTGACTGACATCTACTACCACGACTAATCTACAATAATTAAATCCTTTAATAAAAGAATACAATGATACGAACAGATATATAAATTCATTTTTAGCTATTTCTTCATTCGAATATGTGAACTAGGATATATATTATCCAAAACATATATCTGAACAATTTATTGTATAATTAATATGGTTCCTCCTTAACGACTTGAAAGCCTTTTCTTTAGCCCACTATACCAACACGTATGGCAATTCTCCCTGACGTCCAATTTCACATCATTCTTGATATCCATTGGGCTGTATTTACTCGTATGATTGGAAAATTTAGGTTTAACTATAACTCCAACCCAACTACTAGTTTCTTGTTGTTGCAAAAAAAATGTTGTCCTTCAAGTAACATGTATGCTCAAAGTCAAATTCTCTAATTATGAAAATATTTGATTTGTTAATACTTGAAGCCTTCATTAACCACATACATTCTTCAAACATATATACGAGAGTTTAAGTAAATTAAGAATACATTAGGATTCATTAATAAATATAATATGATAAGAAAATACGTTCAATAATCACAAAATACACAGAAACACATATTCAAACAACTGGTTCATCAATGTATTTCAAACAAAGATAGTAACTATGTATCATTCTATCAATTGAATACAAATGTATACATATAAACCATGCAAGAAACCCATAAATGTATTCTTATGTATACACTCTGTATTCAGTAAAAAATACAATAATATACAAATATGTCACGACCCAGTGGTCATGATTGACACCCACACTAACTCCTCCGATAGGCAAACCAATGAATTCCTAGCTAATTACTCAATGTCCATAAAAAGCGTAAGTAATTCGCAATAAAACGATAAGTAACGGGAGCTTTAATTAAAAGAAATGAAAATAACATGAACTTGTTTATAAAATCCCCATAACTTGAAAGTCATTGTATTAATGGAAATCTACCTAAAAAAATCTAGAGGAAAATAACTAAGAAAATCCAAAACAAAATAATGTCTGGAAAAGAAAGACATCTCCATCGGTAGAATTAAAGTATCACATCTGAGTCCGCTCACCTTCCACTAGCTCACTGCTTCTCTAAAGATAGGGTCGAGATGAACTCACTGGATCGAGGTCTGCACCCAGAAAAAAAGTGCAGGAGTATCATCATTACAACACCAAGTACCGATAGGCATCATCGGTCGTCCTTAAATGATAACACATAAACAAAGAAACCACAACATGCAATTATCCAAAATACAAGTTCATTAAATAATACTCATTCAAGAATCAATCTGTGAAGAGTATTCGGCTGGCTTGCTCACTGGATTGGGTCTTGCTGCAGTGGTTACTTAACTGCTGCCACGGTCTCATCACGACGATCAAGGTACTGCTGCAGCGGTACAACCTTGATAGTAACTCGACTTAGTTGCACACCTACAATTTTATTTTAAATCTTTTTTCAATATTTAATTCATTAGAACCACAAAAGTTATTTCATAGCCGTCAGTCCAACAACCAATGTACCATAACCACATCGATTATACCATGGACTACTCACTACAAATTCTGCAACTCATCACAAACTGTTACGTGACTTTACATTTAATGTCAAATCATCATAAACACATCAACATTGCCAACACATAGACTATACAACAAGGAATTTAGTTTCATTCAAGTTTCTCACATTTTCGAACCAATCGTATTTCTTTAAACTCAATTAAGTATCGTAAAAATTGATGATGTGCTGGGCACACACCTCTTTCATATCACCATAATCACTCAATATCTAATCATTATTGTACAGACATGCTAGAGGGTCTTATTTCTTCCCTTCTAGTCATGAACTGCAGGGGACTCTAGAAATCAATATACTATATCAGCATGATACCCGCTCCCTCTTATCTGCTCATCTGGATGCTCCCCTTGAACACGAGCCGCTCAACCATAATCGCTCGCGCGGATGCTCCCCTTGGCACGAGCCACTTATCTCAGGAAAAAAATATGTTATTCATTTTCATTCTCATATCTCGGTACTTTACCATTGAGATAATTTACTTGACCTTCAAGAGGCCTTATCTTACCTCTCTCCACTCGAATATTCAAATAATTCATTGATCACTTACAAGAAAATATGAAAGAACATGTACAACATCATATCCGATTCATCCAGCATTTAAATTCAACAAGGGAATTATTATAAAAATTAGCGTTCAGATACCAATACAACACATTATCATTCTACACATATACATGCAATTATATAAAGTGTAACTCCTTCTAAACCATAGCCTACCTCGATTGGAGGATTAGAACGTCAATTACTCTACTGGAATCTTTCCTTTCCTTAGAGCCTCGGAACATTTGAAGTCTACTACAACAATCATGGAGTAATCTATTATTTACTCTTCAAATAAGGGTCTAGGAAATCTAAGCCGACCCCCAATACTACCAGATCATACGGTCTTCCTAATTACCCACTAAGTAATTCATTTCGTTCTATTCACATAGTAACCATTCCTAACCCGATTCATGGAGTTCCCAGTCCTTATCCCCTCATTAGGACTTTACTAGGCCTATGTAATACCCCGGAAGCCCTAAGATCCGACTCAGGAGTTGAAATAGAGAAAATAGGATTTTCTGCACCAGGTCATAGGATGAGTCGTCTAGTGACCTGTCAGGAATCCAACAAGTCGTTAAGTGACTCATGGGGAAGGACTTGAACTTGGTTGAAAAATTTCATAATTTAAGTGATCATGGGTGTGACCATGAGTCGTCATGTGAGTTGTGGTCAAGGTTGGATGAAAGTTGGAAAATTTAGGTAGTGTACCTAACAGATTGGTCACCATAACTCATCGGGTACACCATGAGTCATCGTGTCCCTCGTGGTGACTCTCGGAGGAATTATGGCAGTGAAGGTGACGACTGGTGACCAAGAGTCATAGTCACTGGTAATAATCTGTCTATTCCCTCGTTGGGACTTGTAGTCTATTTTTTCTTGCGAGTTTATTAAGGGTTTTTTCGTAATTTATAAGTTCCTATGGCCCAAACTACATCATTTTACACACAGAATAAAGTGTTTTAAGAAGGTTTAAGTCATTCTAAGCCTATCCTAATTCATGCATGCAAGCTTAGAGGTTTGAGAGGTGATCAAGGCTAGTTCTTCAAAGTTCTTCCTCAATTCTCTTTGGGAAATCAAGGAAGTGTGAAAATTAGATCCCTTAAGGTATGTAAGACTATGAATGGGTGCAATAGTCCACACTCATGCTAAATTCCCTCTCAATTCATGATGTTCTAATTGATGATTCTATGGGATTTTTACCCAATGCAAGAATTCCTAAGTTTCAATCATGGGTATGATTTAAGAATGTTTTAAATGATGAATTATGATTAATGAGCAGATTTTACAATGTTTTAATTTATAATTATGTTTTCAAGTTCTCTAAACAATGATGCCCATCCATGAAAGTTCATGAAAGGTTATATCTATGAAGTATGTGTACAAGCATGATGAGATGTTACGAAGAAAGTATGATTTCGAAATACCCATGTTTATGTTCATGTTTTCAATGTGAATGAAGTTGATTTCAAGAATGTTTAAGTATTGCGAAAGCCCATATGATCAAGTATGTTGTATGATTTCATGAATTAGCTTACCACATAGTTTTGGAGTCAAGACTTCCATTATTTTCAGCTTGTGGTATGATTTGAGCCAAGTCTCCTCATGCTATGATTTTAGATTTATGTATGTATTTTGTTATTCAGCTTTGTCATTAGACAATGGTCAGCTTCGTTTAAAAATGACCGACAACATGTGCATGTTTTTAAGAGTACTGTCTAGCACCGAGTAGGCTAAGGGTTAGTCAACCCTATGCCTTAGAACTACGCACCAGCATAGGTATAATCAAATTATTTGGGACCTTCTTTGGAGCTTTCCCCTGCCCCCAAGGGGCCTTCATCTTGATATCGATATTATGGTAGCGCCCTTAGCCCTGGCAAGACTTTGGACGGCTCTTCCCACTTGAGTGTGATAGACGGGACAACGTAAGCTCTATCGTGATTATATCAGTTATATGAAGAGTCTCCCATTGTTCCTCATAATTGTAGTTATGCATGTACATCAATCATGATATTATGTTTTCAGTAGGTTTTACCCAATATTCAATTTTACTTATGATTATCAGTTTTCATCTTTGGGTTATTCGATTCAATTATGATGTTTAGCTATGTTCAAATCATGATTTCAGAAAATAGCATGCAATCCCTACTCTCAGAATCTTATCTTGATTATGTTTTATGTTATGCATGCTTAATGATTTTATTACTTAGCGGTTTTACTTACCTTGCATACTCGGTACATTCCACGTACTAACTGCATACTATATGTTGTACCATTTTATGATACAAGCTTCGATATCCAGACTCAGTCCCGCTGCTACTCAGATTTCTGGAGTTAGCTTTTCCCGATCAGATTTGGTGAGTCCTCATCTTGCGAGGGCCTTTTTTTATTCAGATATGTTCTATATTTTTACTTTTTAGACTATAGTGAGTTAGTTGGGGTCTTGTCCCATCAACTCGTTAGTATTAGAGGCTTTTCGTACATAGATGTATTCAACTTTAGGCTTATGTCATGTACTCAGATGTTATGTTTTGTTTAGACTTCCTCTATGTTATCCATGATGATCTTCCACTTATCTATGATTGAGTTAGATATTATGTTCATGCCATGGGTCAACTTGGAGCCTCTCGGGGTTACTTGTCCCATGTCTCAATTTGGGCCTATGTTCGGGTCATGACAAACTTTATATCAGAGCATTAGGTTTTTAAATGTCCTAGGGTGTCCAAGAGCCGGTTTAAGTAGAGTCTTTTTCATGGCTGTGAAGCGCGCCACACTTATGACGAAGAGGCTACGAGATGTTTAGGAAATGTTCCCTTCTTTCATGGTCTATGTCATGCGGTGACGTATCTCTCTGTCCTTCTAACTCGTGCTATATGCATTTTAGAATCATGCCTCCCCGTAGAGTTATTGAAAGGAGAAACGGAAACGGGAATGGCCATGAGAATGGAAATGGAGACGTGCACCAGCAGGCACCACTAGCCCATGAAGAGCACGTACCTGATTCGGTTGCCCACGCAGAGTTTAGGGCACGGATTTAGATGTTAGCCCATGCCCTGACTGCCCAGGTCAATTAGCAAGCGGTAGTGCATGTCCCCCCGAATAGGAATTCAGCAGCGGCAAGCGTTAGGGACTTTCTAAGGATGAACCCTCTCATGTACCTTTGATCAAAGGTGGACGAGGATCCACATGAGTTTATTGAGGAGGTTTTGAAGATCACCCAGATTATGAGGGTGACTGGGGAGGAGTGCGCTGATTTAGCCTCATACCAGTTGAAGGGGGTCACATACATTTTGTTCAAGCAATGCAAGGATAGTAGGGCAGATGGAGCAGGCCCTATCAGTTGGGATGAGTTGCATACCGCTTTTCTGGATCGATTCTTCCCTCGGGAGATGAAGGAGATCAAGGCGACCAAGTTTGTGAATCTAAAGCAAGGAAATATGATATTACAGGAGTATGGATTGGAGTTCACACGCTTGTCTAGGTATGCACCTTAGGTGGTGTCAGATCAGAGGGTCCGAGTGAGCTGATTCGTGCATGGGGTAGCGGACTATCTAGTCAAGGGTTGCTGGAACGTGATGCTTCCTCAGGATATTGATTTCTTGGATAGCCCTTTAATCCCAACAGATGGAGGCAATACAGATGAGTGGGCGGGAGAGGGGGGCCAAGAGGGTTAGGACCGATAGCTTCGAATTCTCCCAACAGAAGTCTAGTGGGCACCTTCAGTAGTCTCATTAGAGATCTTCAGCCCCAGTGCCTTCGTCTATGAGTGTGCCATCCAGGTCCAGGCGTAATTAGAGGGGACGAACATTATCCTAGAGAGGTCATAGTAGCAGACCCACAGAGATCATCCCTTCATAGTGTAGAAGATGTGGCTAGAGACACACCAGGTAGTGTTTGGGGGTAAAGGTGCTTGCTTCGTGTGTGGAAAGCCCGGACATATGGTTATAGATTGCCTAGAAGTCAGACAGGGTCATGATAGGGGTCGAGGCCCAGCTTTTAGTTGAGCAGCTCCACTAGAACGCCCAGCTCAACAAGGGGCATCTGCTAGTACAAGTGGCGAACAACACCAAAATAGATTTTATGCCTTAGTGTCCCGTCAGGAGCAGGAGGTCTCCCCAGACATATTCACTGATATATTATGAGTATTCCACTGTAATGCATAAGCATTGTTATATCCAGGGGCTACTTTATCTTTTGTGACGCCCTATGTTGCTAGTAGTTTCGGAGTTAGTCCCGAAATATTATCAGAACCCTTCTTAGTCTCTACTCTAGTTTGTGATTTAGTTTTAGCTAGATGGGTATATAGAAATTGCCCTGTCACAGTCCTTCATAAAATCACCTCAACAAATTTAGTAGAGTTAGCCATGACCAATTTTGATGTTATCCTCGGCATGGATTGCTATTTTCATGCTATGCCTCAGTGAATTTTAGAATCTGTGCAGTAGAACAGATTTACGAGTGAACTAGTCTTAGAATGGAAGGGTAGTTTAGCTATACTTGTAGGTCGTTTCATTTCCTACCTTAAGGCCAGAAAGATGATTTTCAAGGATTTCATGTACAATCAAGTTAGGGTTAAGGATGCTAATCCGAGACCCCGACTATCCAGTATGTTCTAGTAGTATGTGAATATCCAGAAGTGTTTCCAGATGATCTACCGAGAATTCCTCCTGAGTGGGAGATTGATTTTGGTATTGACCTTCTTCACAATATGTAGCCTATATCTATTCCTCCTTACAGAATGCCTCCAATCGAGCTAAAGGAGTTGAAGGAGCAGTTGAAAGACCTTTTAGATAAGGGTTTCATTAGACCTAGCAAATCCCCATGGGGTGCACTAGTTCTCTTTATCTGCAAGAAAGATGATTCTCTTCTTATGTTCATTTATTATCGACAATTGAACAAGGTCACCATCAAGAACAGGTATCCTCTCCCTTGGATTAATAATTTGTTTGACCAGCTTCAGGGTGCTATGTGCTTTTCGAAGATAGATCTCATATCCGGATACCATTAGCTCAGGGTTCGAGAGAGTGACATCCCACAGACAGCGTTCAAAACATGGTATGGTCACTATGAGTTTGTAGTTATGTCTTTTGGACTAACAAATGTTCCTACAGCTTTTATGAATTTTATGAATAGGGTGTTCAAGCCATATCTAGACATGTTCATGATTGTGTTCATACATGACATCCTTATATACTCTCGGAGCGAAGAGGAGCATGCCGCTCATTTGAGGGTGGTGCTACAGACATTGAAGGATCGTCAGTTATATGCTAAATTTAGTAAATGTGATTTTTGGTTGAACTCGGTGGAATTTTTGGGCAATGTGGTGTCAAGTTAGGGTGTACAGGTAGACTCTCAAAAGATAGAAGCGGTGAAGAATTGGCCTAGACTGGTGAATCCTTCAGATATCAGGAGTTTCTTGGGCTTAGCTGGTTATTTTCGGAGATTTGTTGAGGTGTTTTCATCTATTGCAACCTCATTGACTAAGTTGACCCAAAAGAAAGTGAAGTTTCAATAGTTAGAGGCTTGTGAGAGGAGCTTCCTAGAGTTTAATACTCGACTCAGCTTAGCACCAGTGTTAACCCTACCCGAGGGCACTGATGGGTTTGTGGTATATTGTTATGCTTCGAGGATCGACCTTGGTTGTATATTGATTCAGCATTTAAGATATATCATATGCTTTCAGGCAGCTGAAGGTTCATGAAAAGAATTACCCGACTCATGACCTTGAATTGGCGGCAGTAGTATTTTCCATGAAGATTATGAGACACTATTTGTATGGGGTTCATGTAGATGTGTTTACGGACCACAAAAGCGTACAATATGTGTTTGCTTAGAAGGGTCTAAATCTACGTCAAAGAAGGTGGTTGGAGCTACTCAAGGATTATGATATGAGTTTCCTTTACCATCCAAGCAAGGCTAATATGGTAGAAGACGCTCTTTGTAGGCTTTGTAAAGAGTTTGTCCCATGTAGATGAGGGGAGGAAGGAGCTGGTGAAGGATGTGCATCAGCTGGCACGGTTGGAGTTTTTTTTGTTGACTCAACCGATGGTGGTGTTATTGTTCAGAATGGATTAGAATCGTCCTTGGTGACTGATGTAAAATATTGAAAAGATGATGATCTTATTTTGGTTATGTTAAAGGAAGCGGTTCAGAACCATAAGGTGGAGGTCTTCTCCAACGGGGGAGATGGTGTACTTCGATATCAGGGTCGTTTGTGTGTTCCGTATGTTGATGATTTGAGAGATTGGATGTTGCCGAGGCTCATGGTTCTAGGTATTCTATCCATACAAGTTCAACCAAGATGTACCATGATCTATGGGA
Organism: Datura stramonium; assembly: GCA_018107945.1. Classification (NCBI taxonomy): domain Eukaryota; kingdom Viridiplantae; phylum Streptophyta; class Magnoliopsida; order Solanales; family Solanaceae; genus Datura; species Datura stramonium. The sequence goes on along the minus strand of JACEIK010000235.1, from coordinate 48,008 downwards.
AATCTATTGGTGGAATGGCATGAAGAAGGACATTGCAGAATTTGTGGCTAAGTGTCCGAATTGTCAACAGGTGAAAGTGGAGCATCAAAGACCGGGAGGTGTGCTTCAAGAAATCAGTATCCCTACTTGGAAGTGGGAGGAAATTAATATGCACTTCATCACAGGGTTGCCTCGCACTCGTCGATAGTATGACTCCATTTGGGTGGCTGTGGACAGGTGACCAAAGCAGCTCACTTCCTACCGGTCAAAACTACTGATTCAGCAGAGGATTATGCTAATTTGTACATTCAGGAGTTAGTTCATTTGCATGGGTTCCATTGTCCATCATATCAGATAGAGGAACTCAATTTTAGCTCACAGTTTTGGATATCTTTTCAAAAGGGACTTGTACGTAGGTCAAGCTTAGTACAACATTTCACCCGCAAAGAGATGGTCAGCCGGAGTGGACTATTTAGACTCTCGAGAACATATTGAGAGCGTGTGTAATTGATTTCAAGGATAGTTGGGATTATCATTTGTCTCTCATTGAGTTTGCATATAACAACAACTACCATTCCAGCATTCAAATGGCCCCATTTGAGTCTCTCTACGGGTGGAGATGTAGAGCGCCTATTGGTTGGTTTGAAGTCGGTGAAGCCATGGTGATAGGTCCAGATTCAATCCATGAGGCTGTGGGGAAGGTTCAGTTTATAAGGGACAGGTTGAAAACAGCTCAGAGTCGCCAAAAGTCCTATGCAGATGTAATGAGGAGAGAACTTGAGTTTGAAGTCAATGATTAGGTGTTTCTGAAGGTATCTCCTATGAAGGGAGTGATGAGGTTCGAAAAGAGAGGGAACTTAGCCCCTGTTATGTTGGCCCGTACTGAATTGTGAAACTGGTTCGCAAGGTAGCATATGAGTTGGAGTTGCCCTTGGAATTAGCTTTAGTCCATCCAATTTTCCGTGTATCGCTCTTAAAGAAGTGTTTGGGTGATCCAGCTCTAGTTGTTCTGGTGGATAGTGTCAGTGTGAAAGACAGCCTTAGTTATGAGGAGGTTCTCGTGGAAATCAGGATCATCAGGTTCATAAGCTAAGAAACAAAGAAGTAGCTTCAGTCAAGGTTTTATGGAGGAATCAACATGTTGAGGGAGCTTCGTGGGAAGCCGAACAGATGTGATGGATAAATACCTGCATCTATTCCCTTCTCGCTTAGTTTCAGTTTGAGGTATCAATTTTCCTCCTTAGTACCCTATTTAGTTTCATTTTCATCTCATGTACCCCAATTTCTTTTATCTAAATAGATGTATGTATGGTTCAGGAACTCAGTTAAGTCATGTAGTTTAGTTCGGAGGTAGTCGTTCTATCAGTTTTCAGCATGTATGTTTAGTATTTGTGTATGATGATTGCATTTCTCTATTTTAAGTATTTTTTTTCCACATTCGAGGACGAATGCTTCCAAGGGGGGATATTGTAATACCCCGGAAGCCCTAAGATCAAACCCGAGAGTTGAAATGGAGAAAACAAAATTTTCTGCACCAGGTCATAGGACGAGTCATCCAGTGATCCATCAGGAATCCCACAAGTCGTTAATTGACTCATGGGGAAGGATTTGAACTTAGTCGAAAATTTTGGAATTTAAGTGACCACGAGTCGTCATGTGAGTTGTGGTCAAGGGTTGGACAAAAATTGGAAAATTTAGGCAGTATACCCAATGGATTGGACCACAACTCGTCGGGTACACCATGAATCGTGTTGTCCCTCGGGTGACTCTCGGAGTAATTTTGGCAGTGAAGGTGATGATTGGTGACCATGAGTCGTTGTCACTAGTAACGATCCGTCTAGTCCCTCGTTAGGACTTGCAGTCTATTTTTTCCTGCGAGTTTTTTAAGGGCTTTTCTGTAATTCCTAAGTTCCAAACCCCTAAACTACGTCGTTTTAAGCTCAGAATAGAGTGTTTTAAGAAGGGTTAAGTCATTCTAAGCCTATCCTAATTCATGCATGCAAGCTTGGAGGTTTAAGAGATGATCAATGCTAGTTCCTCAAAGTTCTTTCTTAATTCTCTTTGGGAAATCAAGGAAGTGTGAAAATCAGATCCCTTCAGGTATGTAAGGCTATGAATAGGTGCAATAGTCCACACCCATGCTCAATTCCCTCTCAATTCATGATGTTCTAATCGATGATTCCATGGGGTATTTACCCTATGCATAAATTCTTAGGTTTCAATCATGGGTATGATCAAACCTTTTTTAAATGATGAATTACGATTAATTGGTAGATTTTACAATGTTTTAAATTATAAATTATATTTTCATGTTCTATAAACTATGATGTCCATCCATGAAAGTTCATAAAAGTTGAGATATCTGAAGTATATGTGCAAGCATGATGAGATGTTACGAAGAAAGTATGATTTCAAAATATCCATGTTTAAGTTCATGTTTTCAAAGTGAATCAAGTTGATTTCAAGCATGTTTAAGTATTGGACAAGCCCATATGATCAAGTATGTCTTATGATTTCATGAATTAGCTTACCACATGGTTTTGGAGTCAAGACTCCCATTATTTTCAGCTTGTGATATGGTTTGAGCCCAGTCTCCTCATGTTATGATTTCGGATTTATGTATGCATGTTATTATTCAGCTTCATCATTAGACGATGGGCAGCTTTGTTGAAAAATGATGGAGAGAATATGCATATTTTTGGGAGTAATGTCTACCACCGAGTATGCTAAGGGTCAGTCAACCCTATTCCTTAGAACTACGCACCAACGTAGGTATGATCAGATTATTTGCGACCTCCTTTGGCGCTTTCCCCTGGCCTAGGGGGCCTTCAGCTTGATATCGATATCATGGTAGCTCCCTTAGCCCTGACAAGGGTTTGGACGGCTCTGCCCACTTGATTGTGATAGTCGGGACCATGTAAGCTCTATCATGGTAATGTCGGTTACATGACGAGTCTCCCCTTATTTCTCATGATTTCAATTATGCATGTACATCAGTCATGATATTATGTTTTCAGCAGGTTTGACCCAATGTTCTGTTTTACTTATGATTATATGTTTTCAAATTTGGGTCATTCGATTCAGTTATGATGTTCAACTATGTTTTATCATGATTTTAGAAAATAGCATGCATGCCCTACTCTCAGAATCTTATCTTGATTATGTTTTATGTAATGCATGTTTAATGATTTTCTTACTTAGAGGTTTTACTTACCTTGAATACTCGGTACATTCCATGTACTGACCGCATACTCTATGCTGCATCATTTTATGATACAGGCTCCGATATCCAGACTTAGTCCTGCCGCTAGTCAAATTTCTGAAGTTAGCTTTTCCCGATTAGAGTTGGTGAGTTGTCATCTTGCAAGGTTCTTTCTATTCAGATATGTTCTGTATTTTCAGTTTTCGGACTATAGTGAGTTAGTTGGGACTTGTCCCATCAGCTCATCAGTATTAGAGGCTTTTCGTACATAGATGTATTCAACTTTAGGCTTATGTCATGTACTCAGATGTTATGTTTTGTTTAGACTTCCTCTATGTTATCCATAATGATCTTCCGCTTATCTATGATTGAGTTAGATATTATATTTATGCCATGGGTCGACTTGGAGCCTCTTGGGGTTCCTTGTCCCGTGACTCAATTCGAGCCAATGTTCGGGTCGTAACAGGCTATTAGTATTACTTTATTGAGTTGGGGGTCCCCATTACCCTACCCATATGCATATGCATTCACAATCTCCAAAAAGGTGCTTATTACTCCCTTCTAGACCTAGGTACCAACATCCTCTAGTTCTTCATTAATTAGCCATATTTTCACCATTTTAGGGTTCTTCAATGAGGAATTTAACTAATAGAGGTCCCCCTTTCAATTCAACAGGGTTAGGGAGTCAAAAGTAGAGAGAATTGATTGAAGTTCTTACCTTGGGGAAGGAGAATTACTCATCTCTTGGAAAATCACCCTTAGTTTCTTAGAAGGTCGTGCATTGAATAATGGGGTAAATACCCTGAAATCCCATTTAAAACCCACTTACTAACCCCTGTCGTGTGCTGCAGCAGACCCGCTATAGCGATCATATTTCCACTACAATAGACCCACTATAGCACTCAGGATGCTGCCACACTAGATCTGATAGTTATTATCTTAGTCGTTATCATGGGCCTTCAATCGTGGTAATGGCCTCACTACAGTCATTTTCCTCCCCACTGCAGTGGTACCCTGGTAACTAGTAGCTCCCATTCCCTACACACAGACCATTACTCAATTTGAATTTTTATCTAACACTTACCCAACACCTTCCCACCAATAACCTAGCCTAAGAGGGTGTTCTGGACTTATTCCCCCCGTAACAACGAACGGGTCATTACATCAAATACCAATTAAAATACCATTCATCCTCGAACGGCCTACAACAGCGATAAAAGAGACATACCAGATTCTATAAACATCTGGGGGTATCTGTTCCGCATGTCAGTCTCTATCTCCTAGGTGGCTTCCTCTATGGGATGATTCTTCCACTTGACCTTTACAATTTCTATCTCTTTTGACCTCAACTTGCGGACCTCTTTATCTAGTATAGCCATTAGCTCCGCTTCATAAGATCGGTTCTCATCAAGTAGAACGGAATCCCACCAGATTAAATTAGTCCCATCCACATGGTATTTCTTCAACATGTAGAAATAGAATGTCGGATGCACTCCTGATAGCCCTGGCGGCAAAGCTAGCTCATAAGCTACCTCCCCTACACACTGAAGAATCTCGAATGGCCCAATGTACCTCGGGCTAAGGTTGCCCCACTTACCAAGCCTCATCACTCCCTTTATGGGGGAAACCTTGAGCAATACTTGCTCTCCCACCATGAAATCAATATCCCTCAACTTTTTGTTTGCATATTGTGTCTTCCTGCTTTGAGTAACCACCAATCACTTCTGAATCCCCCTCACCTTCTCTAAGGACTCTTTAAGGAAGTCAATACCCCAAGGTCTCACCTCGAATGCATCAAACCAACCGATTTGTGACCTATATTTTCTCCCATACAGAGCTTCAAGTGGAACCATACCAATGCTTGAGTGATAGCTAGTATTGTAAGAAAATTCTTTAGAGGTAAAAACTTATCCTAATGGCCACCAAAATCGGTCACACAGTCCTGATGTTTGTGTACATGATGTTCATCTGAGTTTGTGATGTGATGTGATAGAGGTATGTGTCCAGCATATTACCAATGGTATGATACTGATAGAGAGCTTAAGAGTGAGTTTTGGGTTCAACGTTATAAGAATCTGATGAATTGAGATATTTGAATGTGTAATTGATTGGAAATTTAATGTTGATTTGTTGGTCATAACTTGCTTCATAATTGTAAGGATTAGTGGTTAATCTGTGAGGAGTTGATGAATTGATTATTGAGGATTCATGTGTATATCCAATGTGATAAGATGATGAACTGATCATTGATATTCTATGATGCATTAATTTGTTGGAGTTGATGGACTGGTTATAGGGAATTGCTAAGTTAGAAATCTAAGGTTGGTAGTTTGGTCGAGTTGCTGCCTATGCAGTACCACCACTGCGATGGTCATACCACCGCTGCAGCTAGACCTAATGTCACGACCTGAGTCTACACTCTGAATGCGACACGGTTCCTAGAGCCATAATTGACCCCAGGATAACCTACGACATAACATAATTCTAATATACTTACACTTATAAGAAATCTTAAGCGGAAGCTATCTAGGAATAAAACATTCTTTTAAGAGAATAAGATAATAGTTGATAAATACTTCAGTCTGAACAACACTGAGGATATAAAGTTAAGACAAATAAACTTGGTCTGAAAGCCTTCTAAAAATTGATGAGCTACTGGGACAAGTCCCCATCTAACTCCAAAGTCTGAAACTAAAATAGTACTGAACTAAAGAAACATAAATCCCATCCTCGGAAGATGAGGACTCACGACTGCCAGCTGATAGAGTCTAGAATATTTCTAACTGTGGGGTTGAGCCTAAATACCTGGATTTATATCATAAAATGATATAGAACATAGAGTATGTGGTTAGTACTTCAAATATACTAAGTATATGGGAAACACAACTAAAATCGAGAACATGCGGTAAATTTGAGGAAGAACTATACATAAATCATGGATGAATACATAAACTAAGATTTAGTACAATGCCCCTATATGAGATGCATGATTACTGACATGGTATGCTAGTCTGAAAACATTTGATGAAATACAAGTAAAACTGGTGTAATACCCTGAAAAATCCCTTAGATTGGACCCGAGACTTACAACAGAAAATAGTAGGAAAATAAACCCAGAACAAACAACGAACCTCAGTACGGTTCATTGAAGGAACCAATGGATCAATGGTTATGCCTGTTGTTGAGTTCTAGTGAGCTACGAAAAATTGGCCCAAAATTGACGAGGGGATTTGTACGGACCCTTTTTTTTATTATACTGCTTATTTTCTGGATTCGTTGAATCATATTTATAGAAGTTTCTAGGATTTGTTTATAGACCGAGTATCAGTACGAATCACAGTGAGGTGGCACGAGCCATAGTACCGTCCGTGGTATGAAGATTAGAGAATGACTTATATGGCTTGGGATGTATGAGCAGTATGTAACAAATCATAAGATCATGGTATGGTTTGTACCATCTGTCCCTAAGATGAGATATTATAACACCTCAGACTTTTGGGCGAAGTTTGGAATAGTTCTAGGAATGTAGATACACCCGAACTTGATGAATTTTATGGAAACAAGGTATTAAGATCAATTCTTAAGTTTGAGAAGTGGACTGGATACAAATTAAGGTCATAAGGAACCTTTAGCACAAAGTTGAGTTGAGAGCCTTCTTACTGATTGAGTTTTCATATAAGTTTTTACAAAGGTAAACTTAAAATGATCACAACTCCCATTTTACAAAGCGTTTTTGGTTATTCAACATATCAAATCAAAGCTCTTTGAGTCTTCTTTCCAATGCATTTGACCATGCATTAATCGTAACTTGGAGTTAAAAGTTACGAGCATTTTAGTGAAATAACACCAGGCATTAGACGAACCTTAGGACGGTTCATCCTATCAACCAATGACTCCCTTTGGTCATTGGTTCTTCAAGTTTTAGGTTTTTTCTTGTAGTTTGGGGCTATTATTGTAAATTTCTATGATTTTAACTCCTAAATGACATCGTTTAGGCTTTCTAAGGGTCAGATTAAAGGGTTTAACCTAGCCTAAATCTTCATTCCCGTCAAAGACTGTAGGTGGGATTTTCTCTCAAGAATGGAGCTAGGGTTCTTCTTCAAGCTCTTCCAAATCTTCCTTGGGTCTTCAAGAAAAGTCAAGGCCTCATCTACCTAGGTATGTAGGGCTATTAATAAGGGATTTCTTCCACCCTCATGCCCTTTCCAAGTTGAATTCATGATTCCCACCTCCCATGCCCTAATTTTTGAAATTTCTAGGGTTAAGCTTATTGTGGGTGAATTCTTTCATGTTCTTCAAGTCTCATTGAAATTCAAATTATGTTTATAGGATTATGAAAACATGTCCATTATCAAATATCTCATGAATCTATAAATTTCAAGTATCCAAATGTCACAACCCGAACATAGACCCTGATCGAGACATGGGACAAAGAACCTCGAGCGGCTCCAAGTCAACCCATAGCATGAACATAGTGGCTAAGAGCATACAAAAAACGGAAACTGATATAATACAACATGCTTAAGCGTAATTCTGAGTGCATATCAATCTAAAATAGTTAATACTAACAAGGTGATATTCTACAAACCATCTGAAAAGCCTCTAACATAATTGATGAGCTGATGGGCAGCATCCCCAACTAGCTCGATAAAAGTCTGTAACTGAAATAACATAATGATGATCAAACTGAATTTTCTCGAAGGATGAGAACTCACCACCACTAGCTAAAACAGGACTGAGGGGAAAGCAGGAGTAATGATGCAGCTGAGACTGATCCCTCAGGCCTGCATCATGAAATGATACAACATAGAGTATGTGGTCAGTACTTTGAATGTACTAAGTAAGCAAGATAAGTAAAAATGGACAGTTAAAAATATATACGAGTTCATATGAGTAGGATAGTATGAACACGAAGTGAATATCATAATGTAAACATGAGGGCTCAAGGTTTTCAAACCATTCATAGTCTAGTTATAATCATAGTCATAAGAGAAACCTTATACAAACATAACTCGATCCAAAGTAACATAAACATGACAATTCATAAATCATGAGGAACAATGGGGAACTCATCTTAACCGACACGATCATGATAGAGCTTACATGATGCCCCAATTATTTCACTTAAGTGGCCAGAGCCGTCCTTGGCTTGCCAGGAAAGCGACGTGTATGACGTGATATCAAAAAGGGATCCAAAATATATATATACACCTATGGTGGCACGTAGTTCTGAGAACACGGGCTTTACCTGAACGCCGAGTCTACTCGGTGCTAGACACTGCTCCCAAAAAGACGCACATGTGGGCTCATGTAGAAATCATGGAATCATTCATAAAGTTCATGGAAAATAAATCATAACATGTTTGATGATACTTGAAATACATGATTAGCAATGAATAAGGGCCGTGAGTCGGCCAAAAGTCATAAATTCATAAATCATGATGAACATGCATATTTGTGAAAATTCGTATACTTGAGATTCATAAACCCATGAAGACTACTTTAAGAGAAATCATATCATAAATAATAAATCATAATTTAGGGCCTAGGGAGATCCAAATCATAATAGAATTATAACTTGACTTTTCATGAGATCTTGGATAATTGGGCATAGATTGATCGAGATTTGAAACCATAAAATAAATAATCAAATTAAGTATAAAATCTGCCCATAGGTCTTAAAACAACATTAGAAACATGAATAGAATTTACCCATGATAGACACTTATAAAATTTCTCAAGTTGGGTTAAAAACGCATAGGCTCATCAACTTAGAATTCCATGAATTTGAAGAGAATTTGGGCATGGAAGTGAAGGAATGCTCCCATTCATAACCCTACATACTTGGAAATTTGAATTCAACAACAAGTCTTGAAATCCCCAATTGATTCTTTGAAGAAACTTGAGAAAGAACTCTAAAAGCTTGAGGACCTCGTCCCTTCTACGGTTACAACCCATGACTCGGTGTTTCCCACCAAGCATCGTGAAACCACTTGGGACCATACTTTCGTACCCAGGAGACCAGGACCAACCTCACGATTCATTGTCGCCACTACGAGTCATTCCTTGACCCGTTATTTCTAGATCCTCCGACTTTAGCTGTTAACCACGACTCATGAAAATGAGTTATCACATCGAGCCACGAGTCATGACATGAATCATTAGGCTAGATCTTGCCGCTAAGACTCCTCCCCACGTCTTTGATCATGACCCATCAGGACGACCCACGACTCGTTACGTGGGTCATTTTGAGAGAGATTCTGTAGATTCTCCTGCTGATTTAATTTCCAAATCCCGAACCTAGTCTTAGGAACTTTTGGGGTATTAAAATATCTCCCCCTTGGAAACATTCATCCTCAAATGTGGATAAACGTACCGAAAAGCTGGGAAATAGAACTAACATCCCAAATATTGAACATCTAAAGCTGAAAATTGACGGAATGATTGACTCCAGACTGAAATACATGACTGAACTGAATTCATGAATCACACATGCACGTGCTAACATGAAAGAGACTGGGACACATGAATTGAGTATGGAAATGAATAGAGTACTAAGGAGGGAAACTGATACCTCAAGTTGGAACAGAGTCAGAAGGGAAAAGATGTGTGTATTTATCCATCATATCTGCTCTAGCTTCCCATGTAGCTCCCTTAACATGCTGATTTCTCCACAAAACCTTTGCTGAAGCTACTTCCTTGTTTCTTAGCTTCCGAACCTGACAATCAAGTATTTCAACCGGAACCTCTTCCTAGCTAAGGCTATCCTTCACACCTACGCTCTCCATCAAAATAACCAAAGGCAGATCATCTGTGTACTTCTTTAAAAGTGATACGTGGAAAACTGGATGTATTGAAACAAATTTTGAGGGCAACTCCAACTCCTAAGCCACCTTGCCAACACGTCTCACAATCCTGTAGGGGGCAACATAATTGGGACTAAGTTTCCCCTTCTTTCTGAATCTCATCACTCCCTTCATGGGATACACCTTCAAAAACACCCAATCATCAACTTTTAACTCAAGTTCTCTCCTCCTCATATCCTCATAGGACTTTATGCTACTCTGAGTTGTTTTCAACCTTTCCCTTATAATATGAACTTTCTCCATAGCCTCATGAACTAAATCTAGTCCTATCAACATAGCTTCACTGACTTTGAACCAACCAATAGGTGATCTAAACCTCCGCCCATAAAGAGCCTTAAATGGAACCATCTAAATGCTGGAATGGTAACTATTGTTATATGCAGCTCGATGAGAGGTAAATGGTCATTCCAACCACCTTTGGAATCAATCACACACGCTCTCAAAATATCCTCAAGAGTCTGAATGGTTTGTTCAGCCTGACCATCTGCCTGCAGGTGAAAAGCTGTACTAAGTTTGACCTGAGTACCGAGTCCCTTCTGAAATGATCTCCAAAACTGGGAGGTAAACTGAGTACCTCTATATGATATGATGGATAGGGGAACTCCATGAAACCGATATAACTCCAAATCGGTAGAAATGAGCTGCTTTGGTCAAGTTATCCTCAGTCACCCATATGGAGTCATATTGTCGTTAAGTACAAGGAAACCCTGTAATGAAGTCCTTATTGATTTCACCTCACTTCCAAGTAGTGATACAAATGTCTTCAAGCACCCTCCAGGTCTTTGATGCTCCACTTTTACTTGTTGGCAATTCGAACACCTAGTCACGAATGCCACTATGTCCTTCTTCATACCGCTCCACCAACAGACTTTTTGTAGGTAATGGTACATCTTGTGGCACCTGGATGTATAGAATATTGAGAACCATGAGCCTTATGCAATAACCTCTCTCTAAAATCACCAACACCCGGAACACGCAAACGACCCTGATATCATAGTACACCCTCTCCCCATAGTAGGATCTTTGTCTTTCCTAGCCTTGACCTCGACACCAAAGAAGATTCTGGTACATTCTGAACAATGACACCACCATCTGTAAAATTCCAACAAAGAAGTCACTAGTCACACCCTGTCATAGTTTACCTGGACCTCCTCATACAAGCCTATCACTTATGATTATCCCATGGCTACTTGACACTGACGCTTCTCAAGAATTCTCCTATCTCCCCATCTTGGCTAATGACCGTGCTTCATGAACTTCTATATACCTGGCACCTATGGCATCAATAGAGAGTTATCCTGAACGTAGACGTTGAAGCCATCATTTCCATTATTAGGGAACCTACATAAGGCTTAGACTAAAGAAAATCGTAAGCATGATTTATTCAAGAGATCTAAGCTGAGCATATACCTGATGTGGGACGATCTTATGAGTCGGACATATTGAGAGACATGAGTTAACATACATAGTGAGTTCATGACATGAAGTCAAGACTCATAAATTTGTAGAGTAATACCGTGATCGCTATCTGAAGCAGTTATTTAAAACCTTGGGGGTCTATACATAAGATTGGATAGAGCGCAACTTTAATTGAGCATAAGAGAAATCATCTGAACCTATGGAGATTTGCATTCAATAGCTATTATTGCTGAGAGTCCTCTATTAGGACACTCAAAATCTGACTTTTCTCATTGACTTATCATCTCCCCCATAACTTAAATCCATCATTTTAACGCTCTTGAATCTTTCTTAAGGTCCTGCTAAACCACTAACTCATGACTTTCCTTTCAAGGCTATCACTAAAGGCTTCATACTTATAACAATTCCATACCCTCCACAAAATAAATCTCATACTAAAATGCAAAAAAAGGGATCTTGTACCTTATACAGTAGTTCTTAGGACTAGCATCATACAAGCTTCGAAATGAAAACTCATAGCATACCTGCGATTACATCTGGAGTTGGTTGCCACCTGCAATAGGTAAGCTGCTTTGTCGAGATGGGTAATCTACTAGAGTTGCTGATCTTGTGGTTGGAGTACTGGCTTTACCACTGCCCTGCTTAGCCGATGGGTAATCCCTGCACGTGTGTCCGGGCTTTTCACACCCATAACAAACACCCGAACCAACCAAACAGTTTCCCGAGTGTTTTCTACAACATTTCAGGCATGCTGACAGACTAGATAGGGTTGCTGGAGGGATGGCCGGGGCATGTCCTCTCTGGTCACTATGTTTTGCTGATGGGAAATCTTTGAGCTTATGACCGGGCTGGCCACACCAAAAGCAATGTTATGAGCCCAACAAGCACTTCCCTAGATGGTTCTTCCCACATCTTCTACACGCTGGGTATGTAATCTCCCTTAACTAGGCTTGCTCCCCCAAATCGGAGCCAAAGAATTTTGCGGGGTTGAGAGTGACTCCCACTACTTGACCTTGCTGGGAACTCTCAAAGTCTCGATCCTGGTCCTTTTGTTTCCATCCCCCTTGAACTCTCCATCCATACTCCAATCCCCAATCTCAAACGGACTTTTTCCCATGAAGTCCCAAACCCAAGTGGCCCCCGTATTTTCAATAGGATCTGTGGATGCGATTGCTGGATGATTAACATTAAACTGAGTGGTTGCGGCCTGTATCAACATTTTAAAAGCGGCCCCGAGCTCTGCATCCATAACTTGCCCAAATGTGGGATCTGCTGGAGTGGTGGGGCTGGCTGACTCCCGTTGGTTCTTTGAGAAGACATGTTTCTACACACGCGTATAGAACTATTTAGAGGAATGGAGAGAGTTGAACTCAGAGCACGAGGTAGAATCATGAAAGAAGGGAAATCTCATAAAACATTTTGTAGCCTTTTCCTCATAAGTGTGGCGCGCTTCACACCCATGAAAAAATACTCTACTTAATGCGACATTTAGACACCCTAGGACACTTCAAAGACTAATGCTCTGATACAAAGTTTGTCATGTCCCGAACACAGGCCCGAATCGAGACACCGGACAAAGAACCCCGAGAGGCTCAAAGTCGACCCATGGCATGAACATTGTGGCTAAGATCATACAACAAGCAGAAACTAATATCGTAAAGCCTGCTTAAGCCGAAGTTTTAGTGCATATCAATCTAAAATAGAGTAAACATCGACAAGCTGATATTTAAAAAATTGTCTGAAAGGCCTCTAACATAAATGACGAGCTGATGGGACAACATTCCCAACTAGCTTGACAAAAGTTTTTAAATGAAATAACATGAAGACAATCAAACTAAATGTCCTAAAAGGGTGAGAACCCACCACCACTAGCTAAAATAGGACTGAGGGGAAAGCAGGACTAATGGTGCGGCTAAGACTGATCCCTCAGACCTCTATCATGAAACGATATATCATAGAGTATGCGGGTAGTACTTGGAATGTAATGAGTATGCAATGTAAGTAAAAATTGACAGTTAAAAATACATAATAGCTCTTAAGAGTAGGACAGTATAAACATGAAGTGAATATCATAATATAAACATGAGGGCTCAAGGTTTTCAAACCATTCATAGTTTAATCATAATCATAGTCATAAGAGAAAACTTATGAATACATAACTTGATCCAAAGTAACATAAACATGACAATGCATAAATCATGAGGAACAATGGGAGAACTCATCTTAACTGACACCATCATGATAGAGTTGGCACGATTCCCCAACTATTTTGCTCAAGTGGGCAAAGCTGTCCCAGGATTTCCAGACAAGGGACGTGCATGACGTGATATTGCAAAGGGATCCAAAAGTATATACATACCTATGGTGGCACGTAGTTCTGCGACCACGGGCTTTACCTGAACCCCGAGTCTACTCGGTGCTGGACACTGCTCCCAAAAACATGCACACATGGGCTCATGTAGAAATCGTGGAATCATTCATGAAGTTCATGGCCAATATATCATAACATGTTTGATCATATTGGAAACACATGATTAGCAATGAATAAGGGTTGTGAGTCTGCCAAAAGTCATAAATTCATACATCATGAAGAACATGCATATTTGTGAAAATTCATATACTTGAGATTCATAAACCCATGAAGAGTACTTGAAGATAAACCATATTATAAATCATAAATCATAATTTAGGGCTTAGAAAGATCCAAATTATAATATAATCATAACTTGACAATATAATCATAACTTGACTTCATGAGTCTCCATGAAACTTTGGATGATTGGGCATAGATTGATCGAGATTTGAAACCATAAAATAAGTAATCAAATTAAGTATAAAATCTGTCCATATGTCTTAAAACAAATTTGGAAACATGAAAAGAATTTACCCATGATAGATACTTAAAAGATTTCTCAAGTTGGATTAAAACCCCATAGATTCATCAACTTAGAATTCCATGAATTTGAAGAGATTTTGGGCATGGAAGTGAAGGAATACTCCCATTCATAACCCTACATACATGTAAATTGGAATTCAACAACAAGTCTTGAAATCCCCAAATGATTCTTAGAAGAAACATGAGCAAGAACTCTTAAAGCTTGATAGAACTTTGAGGAACTTGATCTTCTAATGAGGGTGTTAGGAAGAGAATGAATAGGCTAGGGTTGATTATCCCTCTAAAACACCCTTTTCTAGGCTTAAAACAACGTAGTTTAGGACCTAGGGGCTTAGAATTTATGAAAATGCCCAAACTAAAAGGCCGGGAAAAATCATGCTACCAGGGTTCATGACTCACCTCACGAGTTGTGCCCTGATCCTACAACTCATGGAAAGATCCGTCTTCACTACTAGCTTTCTCTTTAATCTAACTTGGAACTTCCCCATGGGTCATGCAATGACTCATGCCATCATCCCACGAGTCGTTGGGACCATCCGTCACCAACACAACCTCGTCCCTCCTACGGTTACAACCCATGACTCGTGGTTTCCCACCATCGGTCGTGAATCCACTCGGGACCATACTTTCATAACCAAGAGACCATGACCAACCTTACGATTCGTTTTCAACACCTATGAGTCGTTCCTTGACTCGTTACTTCCAGACCCTTTGACTGCAGCTGTTAACCATGACTTGTGACAACTCGTTGTCACATCGGCCCACGAGTCGTGACATGACTCATTAGCCTATGGCCTGCTACTAAGCCTCCTCCCTACGATCCTGATCATGACCCGTCAGGCGGCCCATGACTCATTACATGGGTCGTTCTAAGAGAGATTCTGCAGATTCTCCTGCTAATTTCATTTTCAAATCCTGAACCTAGTCTTAGGAACTTTTGGGGTATTACACCAAGCATGATTTATCAAAATTCTAGGGTTAGACCCAATACTTATGAAATCTGTTATGAAATATCTTATGAACTCTTAAAAACTCAAGTTTCTTATGATTAAATTCATTATTTATGATTATGATTACTTATTTTCTTTTAGAATCTCTCATGGATCTATATTTTCAAGTTTGTGGTGACTTTACCCAATTATCTATGATTTTATGAGTTTCAAGTTTATGAACCTATGTTTTCAAGTTGTGATGTTTTATTCAAGTATGATTATGATTTCGTGAATTAGACAAGCCCATGCAAGATAAAGAATGTTTTTATGATGATGATTATCATCCATGTGCATGTTTTTGGGAGTAGTGTCTAGCATCGAGTAGGATAGCGGTTCAAGCAAACCTCAAGCCTCATAACTACATGCCGCTGTAGGTATATATTTTTATTAAAACCCTACTGGGAATCACAAGTGATATCATGCCTTAATTGTTCCTTTTATTGGTAAGCTTGGAACGACTCTACCAACTTAAGCGATATAGTTTGGCATCATGTGAGCTCTCTCATGATGGTGTCAGTTATGATGAGTCTACCACTATTCCTCATGTTTTAAGATATTCATGTTTAGTGTTTATGGTTTTGTGTTTTATAGTATGATTGACCCATTAATCAGTTTATGAGTTTTTCTTATAATTTCAAACATGCTAAACCATATGATTTTTACTTTCAAAAAAGCTAAGTTATTATGGTTCAGTTTATGATAAATATTTCATTCTAATGACTACCTCATGACTATGATTCTAGCATGTTTCCCCTACTCTCATGTTTTAACTTATCTTATACTCATGGTCTTATTTTAATGATTTATGAGCATGTTTTACTACTCTACATACTCTGTATATTTATAGTACTAACCACATAGTCTATGCTATATCGTCTCATGATATAGGTTTGGCTGACTAGTCTCAGTTCCGAGTTAGTCTCGCTGCCATAGCTGTCCAATTTAGCCCCAGTCTGGGTGAGTCCTCCTCTCTCAAGGAAACTTTTCTGTTTTATATTTTGTGTATATGTCTTTCAGTTTCATAATTAGCGAGCTAGTTGGGTGGGGGGGGGTTTCCAATCAACTCATCGCATGATAAGAGATTTTTCAAACAATTATGTAAATGATTTAGTGTTGTATACTTGTTGTCTACGTTTATGCTTTCATGATGTGCATACTTTTGCTTATCTTATGTTATGTTTTATTTCCGCTTTAGATATGATCTTGTTCATGCTATATGTGTGCCATAGGTTAGCTTGGAGCCTTTCATGGCTCTAGGTCCCGTGTCTTGGTTCGGGGTCCATGCTCAGGTTGTGACAATTTTGGTATTAGAGCATTAGGTTTAGTTGAGTCCTGGGGTGTATGAAAGTTGTATTAAGTAGAGTCTTTTCCATGAGTGTGAAGAACGCCACACTTATGGGAAAGAGGCTACAAGACGTTTTAGGAAATTTTCCTTCTTGTATGATTTTATAACGTGTTGTGAATTCCAAATCTCTTATTCTTCTAACTCGTACTATATGGGTTCGTAGAAAATGCCTCCTAAAAGAGCCAGGGAAAGAGGAATCGACGACAGTAATTGATCTTGGGCATAATTGAATGCCCAAGTGCTACTTTATAACTCAAATTAGTCTTGTTTATCTAATTATTAATATACATTTTCATGTGATTTTATATAAATGTGAATATATGTACTAACCAACATGATTAGTACTTATTTTGTAGGTTTAAAATGAATTTGAGGAACTAAGTTATGAGTTGGTGAAGTAGAGGAATAGAGTCGGAAGCGAATTACAAAAGTCGGCAAGGAACCATGCTGAGTAGGCCAGCACTCTGATTTTCTCCCCTGTCAGTGGATGGACCTGTTCTAACCAACTCCGGCTGCACCTCCTTTTTCTTCTCTTTTGGCAGTGCATCAGCTAATTGCTTGTCGCTTCTCAGACTGATGGCATTGACCTGTCGGGGGTTAGGATCTGTGTCGCTTGATAATCCCCCCTGTGATCTCATGTTTTGAGCAGCTGCTATCTGACCCATTTGTTTTTCTAGATTGCGGGCGGACACTTGCTGATTCTTTAAGTCTGCTGTCATCCTCGCCTGATTTTCTGCTAACTAAGTCTGGGTCTCCAGATTTTCTGCAACGTTTCCTCAATGCTGCTGCTCAACTGACCATCATTCTGCCTATTCTGCTAATACTGCTGTTGTTGAGGTTGCTGATAACTTTGCTTTTGGTTTCCACCCCAAGAAAAACCACGCCAGGCAGCGTGCCACTCTAATGCCAAGCGCGATAGGAAGGCAGCAAGCAGGAAGGTGCCCTGCGCACTAGCGCCGTGCCACGCCAGGCGACCTGCACGCCAGCTCCGTGTCACGCATGCCATCGCGCTGCACAGGCAGCGTGCCACGCCGGCCATCGCGGCAAGCCTAGGCCTATTGTCATCCTTAGGATATTTCCAGTGTGCATCCGCGTTACCTGCATGTCACGGAGGCAGTGCTCCGCGATACACTCCGTGACATGGAGCCATTCCACGACAGGCATAATTTTGTACAATTTTCATTTACTATAAATAGGTCCCTTAGCTCCTAAAATCATTTTGTCACGATTTTATTCTGAAAAACCACCTAGGAATGAAGGGAGAAGTGGGAGAATTCACCTAGGGTTAATCAATTTCATCTTCTCCTCTACCAATTCTTGTATGTATGTTACTTTAACAATGTTTTCTTGTAATTTTTTGAACTTGAATGGCTAGAACCCTTCCTCTAGGGTTGACGCCATGAGTTATGAGTGTGTTTTTATGAATTTGCTTTGGAATTAAGTTATTGATTGTTGTTTTGTCTTGCATTCTTAATTATGGTTGTTTTTATGATTGATTTTTAATTTTTTTAATTTTTTTAATTTTTTTAATTTTTTTAATTTTTTTATCTTTGATCACCATGAAAACACGCATGTTAAACTTAGGCAAATGCTTGAGAAAGCAAACCTAGGGAAGAACAAAGAATGTAGAGCAAGTTCTTGTCTTTTGATAAGATTTTTGTGGTTAGGATAGAAATATCTAATACCTTAATTTGGTTGATAAAATGGGAAGATAAAAAGACACCGACTTAGATTTGTTACTCCACCACTCGAAGAAGTATTTCGCTGACCACACAGACTTAATTAGAAACTCTATCGAAAACTACCATAATCAACACTTGTGGCGTTTAATATCACACTTGAACTTGATAGTTAGGTAGAATTGGTCGAGTCCTGTGGGTTCGACATAGAGCTCTTAAAAAGGGCCACTATATTACTTTTATGACAGTACACTTGCGGGAACATCAATGTCAACCAGCCCCACAAACTCCAATAGGTCCCCTTAGTGGGAAGTTATCGATGCGGAGTTTGGGGGCGCCTTTTAAAGTGGTGATGCACGCCATCGACACCCGGCTCAACAATGGCAATAGTACCTATTAACTCCTCTTTGGTGGGATGGCCGGCTACTAGGGTTCCGAACTTCACTAAGAAAGGACCCTGTTTGTTTCCACTATCAAGGCGGATGGGGAGTTTGAAAGATAAGGGAACAAGAGAGCCGGGACAGGGACAAGGGAAAGTGGTGGATACCGTCCATAGCCAGATCCAAAGGTCATTAGCGGAAACAAAGGATTGACGGGCAATGTTCAATCTAGATCTAGGGTAAGGAGATTACATATCCAATTGTTGGAAATATGGAAGGAACCATCCCAAAAAATTGCTTGATCGAAGGGATGTACGCTTTGGATGTGGGGAAGCCTAACCATAGAATTTGAGACTTTTCATCGACCTAGCAAAGCGGCGTCGATTAGTCGCCACTTTGATCCAACTTGCGAAGATATGAGAAGAATCACTTAGGAAAGTTCTTGGTGGGTTCCAATGCTAGCACTAGTTAATGGCAAGCGATCATATAAGCATAGAGATTATCCAGCTGACCAAGCGGGGTGAAGGTATTACCCGTCCACCTCGTTTGTAGCTCAGATAGCTTGCCCACCTTAGTAGAGACGCGTCAGTTGGTGTAGGTAGTGGACAACGTCAGGATCGAGAGAGCTCGCCAGATCTAGTCACATGTCTTTTATAAGCTTTTCATGTTGAATCTTGCATACTTCTACGCTCAAGAACTACAGTATAAGGCATATGATTCCTTTAAGTGTCTTGGTATGAGTTTATTTGGTATATTGTGTTGTATGGTTAGAGGATTGAATGAATGGAGGGATACGACAAGTATGATGCCTCTAAGGTAACCTTAGAGTCAAATGAGTAGTCAAGAGCTAGTGATGAAAGCTAGCCTTAGAGAAAGGATCAAAGAGCCTTAGAATGATGACATTAAGCTAAAGGGGAGATGATAATTCGAAGGGCTAAGACAAATCTTGAGTTGTTTCTAGTAAGGAAATTCCAAAAATAGTCTCTAGGGGATGTCGACCTATTCAGATGTTTTCCCTTATGTTTCAGTCAACACTACGCTCTACTCATGCTTGTGTTCAGAGATACCCGAGATGATATGTAACAACTTGATCGGCGACCTCGGTCTTACTTCATTAATGTATATCTCAACCTCCACGTCAAGAAACTTATTATGTATGTAAACTCATGTCTCTCAACATGCTCCCTGTTGTATGAACTCATTCCGTATGATTTGCCTTGGCTCATAAGATCATGTTATATCGAGCATATGCCCAACATAGATTTCTTGAATGATTCATGCTCATGATTTACTTACTCTAAGCCCTATGTATGTTCCCCCATGATGGAAATGATATGGTTTTGTGTACGTTTAGGATAACTCTCTATTCATGCGATATGTGCTAGGTATGTAGAAGTTCATGAAGTGCAGTTATTAGCCAAGCCTAGGAGATAAGGGAATTCTTGAATAGTGTTGGCTACAAGAAGACATAGGATGATCGCAAGTAATAGGGTTGAATGAGGTGGTGATGTACCGGTAGACCATAGTATGGTGTGACTAGTGATTTCTTGATTAGAGCTCCAACTTGTGTGAATTTCTTGTTAAGGGGAAGTAATGTTATTAGTTTATAACTCACAGGTTTCGAGTTGTGGTCGGGGGATTAGGTTGAACGTGGTTGAGGTATGCCGTTGGATTCATACTTTAGTACAACTAGGGGCTCGGGAAAGGTGTAGGCTAGAAGGTTGAGCATCGGGCGGCTGGGAGGTATGCTATAGGGTATCAATATTCCTACTTGGAAGTGGGAGGAGATCAAAGTAGATTTCATTCTGAGGGTCACCTCGTACACGCCAACAACATGATCAATCTAGGTGATTATAGACCATATGACCAAGTTAGCGAAGGACTAAACTAGACTTTATATTCGGGAGTTGGTCAGGTTTCATGGAGTTCCATGTCCATCACCCCCGGATGGGGTACTCGAGTTCATCTCTCAATTTTAAAGATCGATTTAGAAGGGTCTTGTACTCAAGTGAAGCTTAGCACAACTTTCGACCATAGACGGATGGTCGGGACGAGCAGACCATTTAGATCTTGGAGGATATGTTGATAGCTCATGCAATTTATTTTAAAGGTATTTGGGATGGTCATTTGCCTCTCATCGAGTTGGCTTATAATAACATCTCTAGTTCCGAGACCGAGATGGCTTAGTTTGAGGCTCTTTATGGGAGGAGGTGTAGTTCACCTATCAGTCGATTCAAGGAAAGTGAGGCCATATTGATACAACTAGGTTCAGTTCATGAGGCTATGGATAAATTTCAACTTATTAGGGATAGGATAAAAAAATAGCACGAGCGACAAAATCACCCATGCACATGTTTGAAAGAGGGCTTGAGTACGTCGTTGATGATTGGGTGTATTACGAAGGTGTCTCCCATAAAGGGGATTATGAGTTTGAAACAAGGGGAAAGCTTAGTCCCTAATATATTGGTCATATAGGATTTTGAGGCATTTTAGCAATGTAGCCTATGAGTTGGAGTTCTTGCGAGTTAGCTTCGGTAAATTCGGTTTTCATGTTTCCTCATTGAAAAAGTGCATGAGAGATCCAACTCTAGTTATTTTTAGTAGATAGAGTTAGTGTGAAGGATAGTATTACCTATGGAGGGGTTTCGTTTGAGATCCTTGATCATCGGATTTATTAAGTTGAGGAACAAGGGAGTAGCTTCGGTGAAGGTTTTGTGGAGGAATCGGCTAGTCCCGGGGAGCTACGTGGGAAGTTGCGGCGGACATGATGGCTAAATACCAGCATTTTTTCCCTTACTGACTCGGTTCCAACATGAGGTACCGGTTTCCTTCTTAGTACTCCATTCATTTTCATGTCATGATCATGTATCTTAGTTCCTTTCATGTATTAGCATGCATGTATGGTTCATGAATTGGTACGGTTGTGTGTTTCATGTTCGGAGCCAATCCTTGCCTTAGTTCTTTGTATAGCTATTCACTTTTGGAATTACAACTCTTTCCCTAGACTTTCATCTTAGTTTTCCCATATTCCAGGATGAATGCTCCCATGGGGGAGATATTGTAATACCCCAAAAAGTATCTTAGATTGGACCCGAAGACTTCTGTTTGAGAAAACAATAGGGAAAACAACACTAGAAAAAACCTTGACCTCCGGTATGGTTCGTTGTGGAACCAACGGGTTGTGGTTGTGCCCATTGTTAGTCCCAGTGAGCTGTTAAAAATTGTCCTAGGAGTAACAAGGGGATATGTATGGACCATTTTTTGATTATTCGGTCATTATCAGGGTCATTGAATTAGATAAAGTATCCAGAGATTTATTCAGAGACCCGCGAGTCTTAGTATGAATATTAGTGGTGGTACAAGACAGTATCCGTCATGGTATGAAGATCATAGAATGACTTATATGGCTTGGGAGGTATGAGCAACATGTAACGGATTATAGGATCATGAATACCGATTAGTACCATGTTTACGTATGATGAGATACAATAACGCCTCGAACTTTTGCCCTAAGTTTGGAACATTCTAGGTATTTGATAGACCGAACCCGATGAATTTTATGAAAACAAGGTTTTAAAATCAATTCTTAAGTGTGAGAAGTGCATTGGATACAAATTCAGGTCATAAGGAACCTCTAGCATAGAGTTAAGTTAAGAGCTTTCCTACCAATTAAGTTTTCATATAAGTTCTTATAAGGGTCAGCGAAAATGACTATAGCTCTCAATTTACAAAGTTTCTTTGGGTTATTCAACATATCAAATTGGATTCCTTTGATTATTCTTTCCAACACATCAGAACTTCATCAATCGGAGTTTAGAGTAAAAAGTTATGGCTTGATTTAGTGAAACAACACCGGGCATTGGACGGAACCTTGGTACGGAATTCGTCCTATAAACTAGCGACCCGTCCCTTTGGTCATTGGTTACGCCATTTCGAGGTTATTTTCGGATGTTTGGGAGTATTTTGGTAAAATCTATGATTTTAACTCCTATGACGTCATTTTAGGCTTCTTAAGGTCAGATTAAAGGGTTAAACTTAGCCTAAATCTTCATTTCCCTTCAAAAAGATCGTAGGTGGGATTTTCTCTAATGAGAAAAAGACTGGGGTTTTCTTGAAGCTCTTCCAAATCTTCCTTGGGTCTTCAAGACAAGTCAAGGGATCATCAACCCAGATATGTAGTGCTATGAATGAACGATTTCTTCCACCGTCATGCCCTTCCCAAGTTGATTCATGAGTCCGCCTCCATGCCCTAGATTCAGAATTTCTTGGGTTAAGCTTATTGCGGGTGAATCCTTTCATGTTCTACCATAAAATCAGTCTTTTTGCAATTAAAATTATGTTTCTATGATTATGACTACATGTCCCTTATCAAATCTCTCATGATCGATAAGAATTCATGTGTCTCCAAGCATGATTTATGGAAATTCTAAGGTTAGACACAATTCTAAATGTGAAATCTCTAATGAACTCAACTTTCTTATGATTAGATTCATGCTTTATGATTATGATTACTTATTTTCTATTATAATCTCTCATGGATCTATATTTTTTCAAGTTTATGGTGACTTTATCCAATTATGCATGATTTTATGAGTTTCAAACTTATGAACATATGATTTCAAGTTATGATGTTTTATTCAAATCTGATTATGATTTCATGAATTAGACACTCCCATGAAAAATTAAGAATGTTTTACGTTGATGATTGTAAGGATTCATGTGCATATTTTGGGAGTAGTGTGTCTAGCGATATAAGTAGGCTAGGAGTTTAAGCAAACTAGAGCCTGTAACTAAGTGCCACTGTGGGTATATATTCATGTTCAAACCCTACTAGGATCCACAAGTGATATCACAACTTAATCATTCCTTAAGGCTTGGAAAGCTTGGAGCGACTTTGCTAACTTGAGCGAGATAGTTGGGCATCATATAAACTCTCTCATGATGGTGTCGGTTATGATGAGTCTCCTTTTGTTCCTCATGATTTAAGATATTCATGTTTAGTTTTTATGGTATTATGTTTTATAGTATAACCGACCGTTGGTCGGTTATGAATTTAATTATGATTTCAAACATATAAACCATATGATTTTTACCTTAAAAAAACCTTGAATCACATTATGCTTAGGTTTATGATGAATATTTCATGCTTATGACTACCTCACGACTATGATTCTATCATGTTACCTCTACTCTCATATTTTAGCTTATCCTATACTCATGGTCTTATTGTACTAATTTACGAGCATCTTTTATTTACTCTATATACTGGGGAGTACATTCAAGTGCGGCGGTATCTACTTATGCTATAATGTCTCGTGATATAGGTTCGGGTGACCAGTCTGAGATCCCGTGTTAGTCTCTGTCATGCTCCACCTTGGGAGGCATGAGCGGCACTAGTGCCACCGCAGGATCTGGACTAACCTAGTGGCATGGTGCAATGCGGGTGACACACTTGTAACTTAATTCAAGAAAATGACGAGCTATATCTCGAATGTAAGCTCTTAGCCTCACGGACGATAGGCCACTATAAAGAAAGGCGCTAACCAACAACACAATATGAGGAATCCCTGCGGGCCGACAAGACCACCATGTTGTCTAGTCATAAGCGAAATGAAACCGGGGAAACTAAACTATGCTATAGCCAACAAAGTGCATAGCGACTGACTATACAATGCCCACCTGACCATCACGTAGTAAAACCTTGCATAGGACCACCCACGTCCAACAACAAAAGCTAATTACTTAAATCTATAGCCTACAAGCCTCCTAAAAAGTGAAATAATGGTCGAGACAAGGCCCCAACCAACCCATGGCTTGTACAACACAAGAACAAACCTCTTCCAACTATCAACTCTGGTGGAAAGGAGGCGAATGAACTACTAACTCCAACTAATGGCTAAGAATTCCCCCAGGCAACGTCTATACGCACTTGTAGGCAAGTAATGCAATGCCTTGAGGATGGGTGTCGGTACAATATATACCCGAATATGTAAGAGGGCGAGAAGAGTAATAGCGGGATGAAAGCTGAATAAGGAAGCGAAGTAAATAGGAAGGAGACGGTAAGTTATCTGAGAAATATCATAGATGAGATATCTAACTAACAAATATATAAGTACAAACAAGAACCTAATCGGGCTCCCATAAGAGTGCAGGAAGGTAAAAACGACACAGAATAACATACTTGGGCCCCCATGGCCACATTAAGTTCAAACAATGTACACTTACGCTATCTCGCTACTAAAGGTTTGTAAACATACTATAACTCGAATGCTTGCTCTCTGAAGCGTATCGAGCACGATAGGCTCCTATAGGCCCAAATAATCGGTCAATGCGAGTTGTCTGGTACAGTAATTTGACCCGAGCTTGGCCGGCTATGGGTCATAATGTGGCTGTTGCAGCTAGATCCCGAGCCTTGGATCGACTATGGATCATGCGTAGCGGACCCCAGACCTTGGCTCAGCCTGGGCCGTAATATAGCTGTTGTATTGGACCCCGATCCTTGGCTCGACTATTTGTCATAGTGTAAGCTTTGAAGAATTGGATATGGCCCTCAAGGCCTCACTACGGTCCATCTGGACATCTTTGCTCTAGAAAGCATAAACCTATAGGCAACAACACCCAGGCCTCAGGCTATCGTATACAAAACTTAAAGCTAGCTAGGGTTATCTCGGTAGGGGTTATTATATCATTGCTATCGTCCAATTCAATTCATAACAATTTGGCCACAATAGGTTTTAATGCGAGTGCTTTATTACCTTTTCAAGTCACACTACTTTACGATGAGCATAACTTGTCGAAAATAATAGGCTTACTTACCTGATATAGACTTTTGTTTTAGCTGGAGAGTTTTGACTTGTAAAGATGGTTCTTTTCAGCGCCCAGCCTTTATATTGAGAGAATAGGACTAATTTCAATACTAAACTCGGAAAAATGATAAATTTCAATAATAATATCAGCTATAATTCAAATCTAAATAACTTCGGTGGCTTGCAATTTCGAGAGCTTATAAGGGAGGAGTGCTAACCTAACTCTTTGTGGCCGATTAGGATTCAATTTGGAGTGATTCTAACAACTTTTAATCAAGGCAGGGATTTTGACTATTACCAGTGAATTTTCAAAAATAACTCCTTAATTCTTCTGTAGGCACAGAACTGTTACCCAAAGTTAATTTACGTTTGGACGACGTTTGATAGCATAATTAGTGAAAATATATTGAAAATTGCATGTTCTCTCTGTTTATAGAGGAATATTTTTTAAATGAGATAAAAATTGAACTAAGGGAGTATATATACAAGTATGGGCGGTGGACTTGGGGGTGCCTCGGGCCGGCCATCACGCCATGCGCTTGGCGCGTCGCCTCAGGTGCCGGTGTGCTTGACGTGTCGCTTGCCCTTGCGGCCACCTCGCGACCCTTCTTACGAGTCTCTTTCCACATGCATCAAGCTTACTTTGCTCAATACAGCAGCGTGTATGCCTACTAACCCTCAGCATTTTGTAAGGGTGTAACACTCCCCCCTTAGGAGTTCGTCCTCGAGAAAGCCAACTTCGAGCTTGAAGAGTTAACTCTTTTAACTAGTACTTAAAAAAATTTTGGTAGAGTCTCCCTATAATATGGACTATGTCAAAAATTCCGAAATGCATAGGCGTCTCACGGACGCTACAACCAGCATAGCCACGCCTTTGTAAAGTAGATATGAATAGTACCATTAACATTAGTAATAAAGAAATATCTAAATAACGATCTACCCTCAACTACATATTTTGGGTCAATCCTGGTATAAGTGAGGGTATCTAGATATACGTATCGTCTAAGCTTCGCGAGTCATCTTTTCCTTTATTTTGTTCCTCCCTGACACTTTAGCAGGCTACATCTTTATTTCTCGGTCTACGAACTTGTCTATCAAATATTGCAACTAGAATTTCTTCATAGGCCAACTCCTCGGTAACCTGAACTTAAACGCGAGGCACAACTTGGGACGGGTCCCCTATACACTTTTCGCAACATAGAAACGTGAAATACCGAGGTGAACAAACTCTAACTCACGAAGGTAACTCTGATTCATATGCCACTCGGCTATCCTGACCCGGATGATCCGATACGGCCTAATGAACCTCGGGCTAAGCATTCCTTTCTTGCCAAATCTCATCACGCCCTTAAATCAATGACACTTTAAGGAATACCTAATCATTAACATCAAATTCCAGTCTTATGCAGCACATCGAGTAGGATTTGTGACAACTCTAGGCCATCGATTTACCGCTCTCTAATAAACTTCCCACTTTTTCTTCGGTGAATCATATGTTTGGTGGATTAACTACGCACTCTCCTACATCAAACCATACGATTGAGGACCTACACTTGCCAAATATAACGCCTCGCCAAGGCGCAATTTGAGCCAATATAATGGTATTTGTTATTATATGCAAATTCAATAAGGGGTAAATACTCATCCCTGACTTCCCTAAAATCTAGGACACACGCTGTAACATATCCTTGAGTGTCTAAATGGTGCGCTCTATCGACCGATGTGTTTGGGGTGGAAGGCGTACTCAAATTAACTGTGTCCCAAACCTTCATGAAATAATTGCCAAAAATCTCGCTATAAACTATGCCCCTCTATCTAAAACGATAGATCTTTGGGATATACGTGCAATCGAGACTATCTCTTTAATATATAGCTCGGCAATCTTCTGGCGAGGATATAGTCAGGATGGTGAGTGAGTTGATTTTCAACCTATCAACAATCACCCAAATAGAGTCAAATTTGCGTGCAGTGCGGGGGTGATCTGTCACAAAGTCCATATTGCTTGCCTCCCATTTCCACATAGGTATAGCCATCTTGAGTTAGCCCGCTAGGTTTTGATGTTTAACTTTCAATTGTTGGCAATTGGAGCACTTTGCTACGAATTTGCCTGCCTTTCATTATTCCCGAGGACACAAATATATATTTGTTATCTGCAATGGTACATCGCCGTAGAACCTGGATGAAGAAATGCCCGAGTAGTGTACCTCCACCATAATCTACTAGCGGGCCCAACTGCATTTGGGCACGAGAGGCAACCTGCATTGCACAGAAAACCCTATCTACGGTTAACTCGAAGGCGATAATTCACCTTCTTGAACCTTATCTCTAAGTTGTGTAAATGAGAATCCTCATACCTCCGCTTCCAGCTCTTTTACCTCACAGCACCATGGACGATATTCTTTGTATTATGAATTATAGCCCCATTATCCTCTAAATCCACCACCCAAGCGCTAGCGGCCGGCGGTGCAATTCTCGGGCCATTTCAGTTTGTTACGGTGCGAGATGTGCTAAACTACCCATGGTCTGCGGCGAGGGCATCGGCTGCGAGTGGCCTTTGGGTGATACAAAATGTTCACATCATAGTATTTCAATAACTCTGGCAATGAGCGGCGTAGTAAATTCGGCTCATTACGTGTGAAAATGTATTGGAGGATTTTATGATCAATAAATTTGTCCACATGTACACACTAGTGATACCTCCATATTTTTGAGGAGTGAACCTCTGCCGGCTAACTCCGAATCGTGGGTGGGATAATTCCTTTCATGTTTTCTCAATTGCGTTGAAGCATACTTAATTATCTTCCCGTGTTGCATCATAACTCTCACCCTAACTTAGATGCCTAAAGCATCGCAATATACAACGTAACCTTCTAAACCTTCTAGCAAAGCTAAAACTAGTGCTGATGTCAATTTATTTTTCAATTCTGGAAACTCGGCGCACGAGGCCTCGGTCCCTTGGCCCAAATCACTTTTTGAGTTAATATATAGTCAAAGGCGGCGACGGGTGAAAATCCTTCCACAAACCTTACGTAATACCACGGTTAATCCTAGGAAGCGTGAACCTCTGTGGGTTGTAGGCCTAGACCATGTCTTCACTACCTTAATTTTCAATGAATCAACCTAAATACCAACCTTTGTTACTATGTGGCTGGCCCATAATTTAACCCAGAACTCATATTTAGAAAACTTTGCATATAGCTAGCAGTCTCTGAGGATCTAAAGTGCGTTCGCAAATGATCTACGGTGATTGCCTTACGGCCGAGGAGTATACAAGAATATTGTCAATGAATACTATCACAAGCGGTCTAAAAATGGCACGAAGATACTATCATTATGTCCATGAATCTTTCTTTGGTGCATTTGTCAACCAAAGGACATAACTAGGAACTCAAAATGACCATATCTTATCACATGAAAAGTTTGTCTTCGGGATATCCTTCTCTTGAACTCAGAACTTTGGTGGTACCTGGATCTCAAATCTATTTTAGAGAAATATTTCTCCCCTTCTGGCGATAGAATAAATCATCTATTCTTGGAATAGGGTATTTATTCTTGGTAGTGACTTTATTCAACTCTTAGATAATCTATACAGTGTTATAGGGAACATCTTTCTTTCTTATCTTTCTTTCTTAAAAACAAAACTGGTGCACCCCACGGTGTAGTACTTGGCCTGATAAAACCCTTATCTAACAAATCTTTCAACTGTTCATTCAATTCTTTTAACTCAGCAGGGGAAATTCGGTATCGGGGAATGGATATAGGCTGAGTATCTAGTAGCAAGTCTATAGAGAAATCTATTTCCCGCTCTGGGGAATACCAAGAAGTTCGTCTGGGAAAACATTTGGGAACTCATTAACCACTGGAATAGACTGGAGAGTCGGGGATTCTTCTTGTATATCCCCAACCCTAACAATATGGTAGATACAACCTTTTGTTATCAACTTTTTCGCCCGAAGATAGGATATGAACTTACATTTTTGTGTAGCTGTATTACCTCTCCACTCTCGCACAACCTCTCCTGGGAAATGAAATCGGACAATTTTGGTCCAACACTCTACAGTGGAGTAATATGGTGCCAACCAATCTATACCAATAATTACATCAAAATCAATCATCTCTAGTTCTACTAGATCTGTTAAGGTTTGACGACCAACAATCTCTACTATAAAACCTCGGTAAATTCTTTTTGCAATAATAGAGTCACCGACAGGTGTAGACATTAAGAACGGTCGCTGAAGCAATTGTGGCACTATATCAAACTTCTGGGCCACTAATGGAGTGACATATGATAAAGTGGAGCCTGGATCTATCAAAGCATAAACTTAGTGAGAGCAAACATCTAATATACCTGTCACAACATCTAGTGACGATTCTAACTCCTAGCACCCCTGTAGTGCATATGTGCGATCCTGACCGCTGCCTGAACTAGATGCCCCTAATCTACCTTGGCCTCTACCGGCTAGAGCAGAGGGCCTATGCGCTGCAAAAGGTGCTAGGGGATATAAACCTGCTGAGGATCTATTCTGCTGGTCATAACTGCCCTAGCGTCTAGTCAGGCAATCTCTCATTATGTGTCCCTCCTGTCCATAGGAATAACAGGTTGTGGAACCATACCTGCATCTCTGCGGATGCAGTCTATGACAGGTACTGCAACGTGGCACTACTTGTCCCATCTAATCTGGCCCTCTTAGCTGTTGTGAGCCTGACGCTCGTGAACTCTCATCGGGACCTGACTACCTGCGATGATCTGATTTTCTACCCTGCTACTGCTAGAACGGGGACCTAGGTGGCCTACCTGATAAATGGAGCCTAGGACCACCCTGAAAATCTGCTAGTCTAGCTCTTCAACGCTGCACCTAACCTGCCCTTTCCATTGTGTACTGATGCTGTCTGAGCTCTTCTATATTCTGAGCAAAGGCCTGAATTTGTGAGTTATCCATATCCTCTCGCAGTGTTGCTGTAATGCAAGACTCCACATATTCTGGCGCAAGTCCCATAATATATCATTACACCCTAGCTGGCATAGTGTCGACAAATGAGGGCACATATCTGGCTAAGGAATCAAATCTCAATGCATATTCTTTAACACTCATTCCTCCATGCTCCAGATGCAAAAACTGCTCTACTCTGGCCTGTCGGACCTCTCAGGAAAAATATTGGTTTATAAAATCCTCAAAGAAGCTAGGCCACGTAGGTAGAGGTGCATCTCTGCCTCGAGATCTTTCCCAACTCTCATACCAAAAAACTACTACCTCTCGTAATCGGAATACTACTAACTCAACTTATTCTGTAGATGAGGCATGCATGACCCTAAATATTCTCTGTAGCTGATCTATGAAATTTTGGGCGTCCTCTCTATAATCTGTCACGACCCGAACAGAGGCTTGGATCATAGACACGGGACAACGGACCCCGAGAGACCCCAAGTCGACCCATGGCATAAGCATTCAACTAACTCATTCAATAAACATGAAGAAAAATAATTATAAACTCAGCGAAAGTCTCATACAATGGCACATCAGAATAATATCGAAGCTTTACATACATAAGTCTAAAAGCCTCTTGGCTAGATGAGTTGATGCGATAAGACCCCAACTAACTCCACAAAACATGAAACTGAAAGTCTAGTCCTCAAAAGATGAGGACTCACCATTCACACAGATGCTAATTCTGAACAATGATAGCGAACGGGGCTGAACCTGAGAACCGGATCCTGCATAATGAGACAAAGCAACATAGAAAGTATGCGATCTGTACGTGGAATGTACCGAGAATGCAAGGTAAGTAAAACCTCTTAAGTAAAATAAATCATTTAAAACATTCCGTAACATATCAGAAGCTTTTAAATGTATGTAGAAGACTACATGTATTCATTCTGAAATCGTACTCTTATCATAACATGACCATGCATAGCTTTAGAACATCATGACTGACTCAAATGACTCAAAGCTGAAACATACATTTATATCAAAAGCTGAACAATGAGTCAAACCTTTCTTTTTGAACATGCATGCATAAGTAATCATCATGAGTAATGAATATGCAAATTTTGAATGATATAGACAGTGGGGGACTCGTCACTTAACCGACATACCACGATAGAGCTTATGCGGTCCCAACTATCACACTCAAGTGGGTAGAGCTATCCATAACCATGCCAGTGCGATGGACGATACCATGATATTAATATCAAGCTAAAAGGCCAATTGGGCCGGGGATAGCTCTCAAGGGAGGTTCCAATAATATAATAGTATCAACCTACGTTGGCGTGTAATTCTAGGGCATATGGTAATCGACCCTTAACCAGCTCAGTTATAGACACTTCTCCCAAACACATGCAATGCTCTACATTGTATATAACGAAGCTCAACATTGTCTATTGACGAAGCTCAACATGAAATCATGCATAACTCAACATCATATGAAATGATGCTCAACATGAAATCATGCACAACTCAACATCATATGAAACGAAGCTCAACATTGTCTATTGACAAAGCTCAATAATGACCTACATCTCAATTATTAATTTATGCATATAAGAAGCTTTAGTTCAAAATATACCACAAGCTCAATCATAGGTGGGAGCATATACTCCAAATCATGTGGTAAGCTATGTATAGAAATATTTACTCAACATACCACAAGCTAGAATTTATATTAAAAATTGGGAAATTTCACTTCAAACAATGTGGTAAGCTTATGTCGGGAAACTCATCATTTTAAATCGACACGTGGGCATCACCCAAATCCTTATAATACTTTGATCTAATCAATTCATTTTGAAAACAACAACGTAGATCATGGGCAGTTTTAGAAACATGCTTTTCATTGCCAACCGCATCATTATCACACGTTTGTCATAAATCACTTCTTTTATGAACTCATCATCCATGGGCGTTTAGATTCAATTTTTGGAAAAACAAATTTTATAAAGAAAAACAATTTAGAATCCACATGTCTGAGTGACATGACGACTCGTGGTGAAAACGAAATACCACATGAAACTGAAAATCTAGTCCTCGAAATACGAGGACTCACTACTCACACAGATGTTAACTCTAAACAACGACTATGAACGAGGCTGAACCTGAGAACCAGATCCTGCACCATGAGGCGATGTAACATAGAAAGTATGCGGTCAGTACGTGGAATGTACCGAGCATGCAAGGTAAGTAAAACCACTTAAGTAAAATAAATTATTTAAATAACATTTCATAACATATCATAAGATTTTAAGTGTAAGTAGAAGGCTATATGTATTCCTTCTGAAATCGTACTTTTATCATAACATGACCATGCATATCTTTAGAACATCATGACTGACTCGAATGACTCAAAGCTGAAACATACATTTATATCAAAAGCTGAACAATGAGTCAAACCTTACTTTTTGAACATGCATGCATAAGTAATCATCATGAGTAATGAATATGCATATTTTTAATGATATAGACAGTGGGAGACTTGTCACTTAACTGACATACCACGATAGAACTTAAGCGGTCCCAACTATCATACTCAAGTAGGTAGAGCTGTCCATAACCATGCCAGGGCGATGGATGATACCATGATATCAATATCAAGCTAAAGGGCCAATCGGGCCGGGGATAGCTCACAAGGGAGGTTCCAATAATATAATAGTATCAACCTACATTGGCGCGTAATTCTGGGGCATAGGGTAATCGACCCTTAACCCGCTCGGTTCTAGACACTTCTCCCAAACACATGCAACGCTCTGCATTGTATATAACGAAGCTCAACATTGTCTATTGATGAAACTCAACATGAAATCATGTATAACTAAACATCATATGAAATGATGCTCAACATGAAATCATACATAAATCAACATCATATGAAACGAAGCTCAACATTGTCTATTGACAAAGCTCAATAATGACCTACATCTCAATTATGAATTCATGCATATGAAAAGCTTTATTTCGAAACCTACCACAAGCTCAATCATAGGTTGGAGCATCTACTCCAAATCATGTGGTAAGATACGTATAGAAATATTTACTCAACATACCACAAGCTAGAATTTATAACAAAAATTGGGAAATTTCACTTCAAACAATGTGGTAAGCTTATGTCGGGAAAATCATTACTTTAAATCAATATGTGGGCATCACCCAAAGATTTATCATACTTGGATCTAATCAATTCATTTTGAAAATAACAACATAGATCATGGATAGTTTTAGAAACATACTTTTCATCGCCAACCTCATCGTCATCACACATTTTTCATAAATCACTTCTTTTATGAACTCATCATCCATGGGCATTTAGATTCAATTTTTGGAAAAATTTTTTATCAGGAAAAACAATTTAGAATCTGCCCAAGCTTCATAAATCACCAATATAAACAAAATCTAATCATACCCATGTATAGAGATTGAAGAATCAGGCAATTGGGTAAAACCCCATACTTGATCATAGATAGTTTATCACATTTTTATAGGAATTAGGCATGGGTGTGGAAGAAGACACCCACTCATAGCCTTACATACCCGGGAAATATGAATTTCTAACACCCTCTAATTTCCCAGCTAAGAATCCAATTGAAACCTTGAGATTTAGCCTTGAATCTCCCCTTCAAACTTACCTGCATGAGAATAATGGCTTAGGATAGGTTTTCCCCTGCTAAAAATACACTAAAACGAGCCTTAAACGACATAGTATAGGCCCCTAGAACTTAGCAATTACAGAAAAACCCTTACTAAAATCACTAAAAATAACTGTCAGGGGGTCCTAATGGATGACCTGACGACTCGTTACCACGGCCAACGATCCGTTAGGTTGCTCGTCAAGTACGCTGGATGACATGTCTACTGGGGATCGTAACATATGACTAAATGACTCATCCACCGTGACCACGACTCGTAGTCACCTCCAGTCGGGTACACTACCTTAACATTTATGAAAAACTATTTTGCTTGATCACGACTCACCTCACGAGTCATTGGCCACAACTCATGGGGTCCCACCCATTAGGTACACTAATTACCTCTTCCAACTTAATTCCAGCATCATCCCACGAGGTACATGACGACTCGTGGTGGTTGACCATGAGTCGTTCTCTCCCTCATGGGGACCTTGATTCTTTATTTCACCCAGGCCTCCCTACGATCCACCTAACGACTCATGGGATCTCCTTACGAGTCGTCCCATGACTCGTCCTATGCCTGAAACATCAATTTCACAATTTTCCCATTTCAACTTTTGGGTCCAATCTTTGAGCTCCCAGGAAATAACACAATCTGTCCCTATAAACTATGGGGGACTCAAAGCAAGGAACTCACGGACTCTCGAACTACCAGGACCCTCAACGAGCTCAATGGTAACTGGTACTTTTGGCTGAGGCTGGCGCTGGGCAGCCATCATCTGAACTAACATATAGAATGCACCCCTGAGCTCTTGATCCGATGGCGCAGGAATGGCTGGGGGTTGTACTGGTATATCTACTACCCTAGAGGACACTGAGTACGTCAGTAAGTGCTGGGGAGATCAAGGTGATGTCTCCCTATCACCCACAGATCGGGCTGACTCTGACTGGGGCCCCCTACTAGTGCCCTCTCCTGCTACCACATCCAATTCTCGACCAATCGCAGTCCATCATGCATCAGACATTTCTCTATAAATAAGTAGAATAACATAAGATTAGAGAGTTACCCTATACAACACAGCTCTATAGCACGATTGGAGGAGAAAGAAGAGTAACCACACTATTATGTCTCGTAGCCTCTTGTCTATAAAATGTGGTGCACAACACATCATAGACAAGACTCTACTTTACATGGCTTGCAGACTCCATGAGATATGACCTACTCTGATACCATGTTTTTCATGCCCCACCTTGGGAGGCATGACTGACACCTAGTGCCATACTGGGATCTAGACTAATCTGACTGGCCTGGTGCACTACTAGTGCATGCTTGTAACTTAGTTCAAGAAAACGATGAGTTATATCTCGAATTTAAATACAAACTTTGGCCGATAAGGCAACCTTTAAAGAAGACAACTAACCAACAAACAACACAATAACAGGGATCCTATGCGGGGCTACAAGACCACCATGCTGTCTAGTCATAACTGAAATGAAATCAGGCAACTAAACTATGCTATAACCAACAAGGTTGTTAATGCAGCCAAACAAGTCCCCAAACAACCATCACGTGAAATAAAACATACATAGGCCTCATATGGCCAACAACAAAAGCTAACTACTAGAAATCTATAGCCTGCAAGCCTCTAAGAGTGGAATAATGATCGAGACAGGGCCCCAACCTACCCATAAACTGTACAACAATAGAACAAACCTCTTCTAGCTATTAACTCCAGAGGAAAGGAGCTGAATGAACTGCTAACTCCAACTGATGTCTAAGAATGCCCTGAACTGTATCTATCCGCACCTAGAGGCCAGTAATGCAACACCCCAAGGATGGGCATCAGTATAATATATACCTAATATGTAAGGTAGAATAGTAATAAATGAATAAAACTGAATATGCCAAAGTAAATAGGAAGATAGGTAAGAAGTTATCCTGAAAAATATCACTGCCTAAGATATCTAACTAACAAATATATATGTGCAAACAAGAACCTAACCGGACCCCCATAATCCTAGAAGGTACAAACAACATAGAATAACCTACCTAGGCCCCAATAAGCCCCAGCAAGTACAAACAATTTACACTTCTGCTACCTGGCCACTAAAGGTTCGTAAACATACTGTAACTCAGGAATGCTCGCTCTTTGAACCTATATCCGAGCCCGATAGGCTCTCGTAGCTGTGTCAGTGTCTGAGTCGTCTAGGCTATGGAATTGGACCTCGAGCCTTGGCTTGACTATGGATGGTAATGTGACTACTGTAACTAGAACCCAAGCCTTGGCTCGACTATGGATCATATTGTAACTGCTATAACTGGATCCCGAGCCTTGGCTCGACTATGGGTCATAGAATAAGCTCTGAAAACTGGATATGTCCCTCATAGCCTCACTATGGTCCCTCCAAAAATCATACTACTCTTGTGAGAATAACCATATAGGGAACAATACCCAAACCCCAACTATCGTATACAACGATCAAGTTGGCTAGGCTTATCTCTGATGAGGGTTACTATATCATTGTTATCATCTCAATTCAATTCATAATAGCTAACCGCAATAGGTTTACTCTGAGGTACTGTACATACACAAGTTGTACTAACTTTACGATGAATATAACTTGCCGAAAAGAATAGCCTTGCATAGCTCGAGGGCCGACTTTTCATTTAACTGGCAAGTTTCAACTTGTAAATGGCGGTTTGTTTCAGCTGTAACCTTGATGCTGAGAGAATAGGACTAATTTCAATACTAAATTTGGCAAATAATGATAACTTTCGATAATAATATCAAATATAATTCAACTCTGAATAACTTAGCGAAAACTCACAATTTCTCGAGAGT
This sequence comes from Datura stramonium, assembly GCA_018107945.1. NCBI lineage: Eukaryota > Viridiplantae > Streptophyta > Magnoliopsida > Solanales > Solanaceae > Datura > Datura stramonium. The sequence goes on along the minus strand of JACEIK010000235.1, from coordinate 10,987 downwards.
TCAGAAGGGAGGAGTGCCTATCTAACTCCTGTGGCCGACTAGGATTCAATTTGGAGTGATTTTGACAACTTTTACTCGACGGAGTTCCGATATTCCGAGCGAATTATCGAGAAATAACTCCATAGTAATTCTTCTTGTTGGCCTAGAACTTGTTACCCGAAGTTAATTTACGTTTAGACGACATTTGGTAGCGTAATCAAGCGAAAATATATGGAAAATTGCTTGTTCTCTCTATTTAGCCGAGGGAATATTTTTGTAATGAGATAAAATTGAACTAAGTGAGTATATATACTAGTATGGGCGGTGGACTGGGGGTGCCTCGCATCGGCCATCGCGCCAGTGTGCTTGGCGCGCCTCGCCTCCCAGGGCGCCAGTGTGCTTGGCGTGTCGCATTGGCCCTTGATGCCTGGCCTCACCCGACCCTGCTTCTGATTCTCTTCCCACATGCGTAAAGCTTTCTCTACTCGATACAACCCATGTGTATGCCTACTAACCCTCAACTTTTTACGGGGTGTAACAATCTCGCTCCTATAGCAGTCCAGCTTATCCCTAGTCTAGGTGAGTCCTTATCTCTTCTGAGGACACTTTATCAGTTTTATGTTTTATGTCTATGCCTTCCAGTTTCATACTTAGTGAGCTAGTTGGGGGGGGGGGTTTCCCATCAGCTCATCATATTATTAGAGACTTTTTAGAGAGTTATGTAAATGATTCAGTGTTGTAGACTTGTTATCTCCGTTTATGATTTCATGACGGGTAGACTTCCGCTTATCATATGTTATGTTCCATTTCCACTTTAGATATGCTCTTTTTCATGCTATGTATGTGCCATGGTTTAGCTTGGAAACATTCGTGGTTCTAGGTCCCGTGCCTCGGTCCGGGGTCCATGATCGGGGCTTGATAACTAATTCTTAGGGTCATGTATCTCTATTTAAAATAGAATCTGTAATCATAAAATGAAAACTATAACTAATACAAACTGTACTAAACCGAATCTGAAATTGTACTGTGGGAGAGCCTATTAATGGACATATAATCATGTCAGCTAGATGTGGAATTTGATATATACACCCCATCGAATATAGCCCACTGTACCTTGTTAGGGTGTAGTGCTTGATCTGTGTGATCACTAACCGAGGCTCATTCGGGCTAATAACCTACGATGACACGTAGTTTTGAGAATATAAGTGCAATGAACCCTGGCCTGCTTGGTGCTAAGTACTTCTCCCAATCGAAAACATAATTATATCTAACTGTACTGAGTACTACTCCTGATCGAAAACCTAATTATATCTAACTGTACTGATAGCTCAAACTGATTTCCTAAGACTAAGTAAGAACTACCTATCTAGAAGTGTCCTAAGAGTCTAAAGGACATGAAAGAAGTTGGTGTTCTAAGACTTGTAAGAGCTTCTTTATTTGAAAGTGTCGTGATAGTCTAAGGAACACTAGACAAGCTGATTATACTAATGTCATGCCCCAAAATTGGGGTAAGGCGCAACTAGTACTCGATTCTTGAGTGATAAAAAAGCTGACTATATAGAATATGAACTGCAACCCTTAGGCCTACAGGACTACCTGCCACAGTCAACTATAACATAGAATTGGACCGACTAGGTCTCAACAAACATAACAAAGATAGTAAGCCGACAAGGCCACAGTGGAAACTGAAAAGAATTGCGGAAATCCAGCTAGGCCACAAACTGAAAAACTGTACAACTAGTGCACAAAAGCCTCTAAAAAAGTAAAATAACACTAAATGCACAGGACAGAGACCCAACCTACACATCAGTACATCAAAACTCAGAATGACCAAACCAAACATAAGACTCCTGAAAGAAAGGAGCATGCCAACTCTGTGTTGGATCTGGGCTTCTATTGTATCAGTCAATTTGAGCTCCTGTCTACACCTACAACATGATTGTAGGGGTCCCCAAGAGAAGGGATGTCAGTACAAAGAAATGTACTAGTATGTAAGACGGAAAGCTATAAATAAAGCAATGCCACAGATAAACTGAATTAGAAATGGGAATAGCAACAACCTAATACGCTGGAACCTATCAACATAACAATGACAAATAATAGTTGATCAAAACTCAATAGATAGGCTATTGAGAGACACTCTATAACTCTATAACTGGCTACCCTATATGCAGAATCTTTGCATGAAATAGAAGACTCATATGCTTACACTTCTTATACTTGGACTGGAGTTTATGAGAATCGACTCTGTGGCTACCTGATACTTGGACTAGGATTTTAGTAAGGTTGCCTGATACTCGACCAGGACTTTATGAGTTGGATGATACTTGGGTCAAGACTTTATACGGTCGACCTGATACTTGGATCAGGATTTTCATACATATTCCTTTGTACATTCAGCTATCTAATACTTGAACCAGAGAGGGCACGCAATATCTCTCCCATGACATTACACAATTAGCCATCCAATACATGGACTAGAGAGGGGATGTGGTAATCAATGCAAATCTTGCCAATGAATAAACTGATATTGAGACCAGCAACTGAACAACACAATATATATATATATATATATGACATAGATAACGGGTCCAACTCAGAGGACTAACTAGAAAATGCAAAGTAACTAACTTGGGTAACGGGTCCAACTCGGAGGACCAACTGAACATCATACCCCTAGGAACTTACAAAAGGGAACATAAGACATAACTTAACTTGGAAGCATAACATGAACATAAGACTCGAGGAACATGACACTGGACCTCGCTTATGGGTTCTTAAAAAAACTCTGGATACTTAGACCCACTTTGGAATACTTGGATTAAACTCAAAAATCTTAGACTCAACTTAAACTCTAGTGGAAGTACTCTGACTCAATTATGGATACTTAACGTCAACACTTTCTACTTTAGCACCGATAACTCGATAACTTGCCAAGAGCTTATGGAATAGGAGTTATGGAATTCCTTTTAACCTTTAAGAACATTAAAACATATGTAAATAAATATAGGTGATCATATTAATAAGATGCTGCATTGGTACCCTCGTTTAGCCTTACTAGCTAGACATTCATTCTTAGCATATGTAATTCTTACGTCGCCATCTTAGCTTCATTTCTAATTTCATAAGGTGACCATAACCTCATACATGATCAAAATAATATATATCACATAATGTAAAGGACCAGCTAACAATTCCCACACGGAGAGGTCTCCAACTCGATGTACAACTACAATAACAATCGACACAACATTACACTTTAAGTGCCTCTTTGGGATAGAAATAATCTAAACATTTAGCCTAAACAAAACATTAATCTTTAAAGATTAAATGGATCTTAATATACTGACTCAAGATATGTAAATAGTTTTCTGGCTCATTCAACTCACAATGCATGAATCTTGCCTTAAAGAACGACAGACGGGGCTTCTTACATACCTTTTTTCGACGAACTTTTATTTAGCTGATTTCCTATTTCAATGACCAGCCTTAAACCTCCTTAATCCATTGGATTTATAGGCCAACAATAAGCTTCATCTGTAGCACAAAATACAGCCCAAAATAACTTACAAAGGCAGTCACAATAGCAACAACAACACATGACAACATCGACAACATTTAGCCATTTTCTCTATTTGTTTCCATTAGCTTTTAAGGGGTAAAATAAGAGGAAAAATTACCTAAATTATGATGTATTAATTCCCCTTAATATAAGGTATATTTACATACCACGAAGCTCCCAAAAATCCTTAAAAAATGAGCAAGAACTCAGCTCAAAACAGTCCAATCGGCAGCTCACTTAGCTGCCCAATTCCAGCCCTTTTCCTTGCAATTTGACGGGTTTAAAGAGGGAGAAATCCTTACCTTTTCTCTTGGTTTTAATCCCTACTTCAAGGTGGATATATAATAAGTAGAATCAGCTCTTAAAACGCATCAAATTCTCCCAAAACAGCTACCAAAAACTAGCTCCAAAACACACCTTACACACTTGGAAATGAACTCTCTTCTTTTGTCTTTTATTTGGATGGAATTTAACTTGATGTTTCCTCTCTAATTTACCTTTTTTCCTACTGGAAATATACAAAGAATTGAAGAGTATAAGTAGGAAGCTCGAAATCTAGAAAGGTGAAAGTGATTTCATAATACAAAACTCAAAATATAAAGGGGTTTGGGCAATGGCCGGTTTTAGGGAGGTGGACACATCACTGCTCGATAGTGCCACCGTAAAATGCCTATAAAATTTTTACTCAAGGAGTTCGATTGACAAGTGGTTTGATGTTCTGAAAACTATACTCAAAGTCCTTTGATTTAATAGGTTGTCGGGCTTCTAAATCATTATTAATTGAGAGATATGGTCATTTAAAATTGACCCTTACTTATGAACTTCACAAGCTCTTCGTTTTTCCCTTCATACATGTTTCTCTCCTCACCTACGACCAATATACAGTCCGCACTTCTCTTAACATAGCATACAAACATCAAATAATCATCAAAAAAAATTTGGGGTGTAACTCCTCCCCCCCCCCCCCAGGAACATTCATCCTCGAATGAGAATTAACTTCGCTTAACATACTCATTAACTTAAGAAACAAACACATACCTTAATATCACATTGACATCGTAAACAAGTGATGATACTTCTTCTTAATTTCTTCCTTAGCCTCCCAAGTTACTTCTTCAACATTGTTACTTTTCCATAAAACTAACTTATCGATCAAGGATTGAAACTGGGACCTCTATATAGGTCATCTCCTCAGAAATCTGGACATCATCAATAGGTATAACATGGGTTGTGTCATGCCCCTCCGTGGGAGGAATGATTGGAACCTAGTGCCGCACTGGAATCTAACCGATTTGGCTAGTCTTATGCACATCTAGTGCATGCCCGCAACTCGATTTCAAGAAAACAACGAGCTATATCTCGGCTGTAAATACAGCCTCCGGCCGACAAGGCTATATAGCCACCTGTAACGAAAACAACTAACACATAACAAATTATAAAAGGGAATCTTACGCGGGCCGAAAAGACCTCCATGCTGTCTAGTTTTAACTTAAATGAAAACCAAGCAACTATAACTATACTATAGCTTACAAGGCCACTATCTAACAACTAAACAAGGCCCCACAAGGCCATCACACGAAATAAAGCATATATAGGCCCTGCATGACCAACACCAAACTAATCACAGGGAAACTATAAATCTGCAAGCCTCTAAGAGTAGAATATTGGTCGAGGCAGGGCCCCGACCTACCCATACTGTACGATCAAAAGAACAAACCTTCTAACTAATCAGCTCCAGAGGAGGGTAGCTAACTGTACTACTAACTCGGGTTGGAAGCTAAGAGGGTCCTAATCTGCATCTATCTGCACCTGCAGGCAAGTAATGCAGCACCCTAAGATGGGCGTCAATATAATATGTACCAAATATGTAAGGAAATAGCTAAAAATATAAAACTTAAGATGAAACTGAAAGTAACTTAGTGAAAGAGATAGAGGTATAAACTGAATAAGTTAATTTCCTGCTGTCTAATCTAATAGTGAATAGTAAAATAAGAACCTTACCTGGCCCCCATAAGCCGGAAGGTACAAAAAATACGGAATAACCCACTCGGGGGCCCTATAAGCCCTGGCGAGCCCACTTCAATCAATATACCCCTAACAAGGTCAAAATGAGTCAATTATAACTATAGCCAACTTGCCAGTCCCCTAGGTCTTCAACTGAGCCCACTCAACCCCTGAAATGTAGCTGTGTCTGAGTTCGGTGGACTCCTGCTATCTGTGCCCCGAGCACCAGGCTCAATTGGGTTGTAGTGTCGATATGGCATATAAATAGTCCAGCAATTGAATGGACTGTATAAGGTCCAAGGACCTCATCTTCGTCCCTCGCGGACGACATACCACTACTTAGAGTGATGTCATCTAGACCCTGGCGGGCAACGACACATCTAGTAACCCTGGGTTGGTCATGAAAGTCTATACAGGGCAAAGTCAATCCCAAACTAAACATATTTACTAATCTCAGCTAACAACAATAGCTATTCACAACAACAAGACTTCTGGCTTTCTTACTAGGATTCAAACTGTATTATAATATTATAGAAACTAACTTGCTAAAGGAATTCGCCTTAACATACCTCGATTGTCGTTTCCCGATTATCTAGTGAGTTTCAACTTGTATTCGACAACTCTTTTAAACTATAACCATAATACTGGGAGAAATAGACTAATTTCAATACAAAAATTGGCTTAACATGATAACTTTTGATATTAATAGTGACTATAATTCAACTACGTAAAATAGAGCTGAAAACCTATAATTTCCCTGGGGTTCAGAAGGGAGAAATGCTTTCTTAATGCCTATGATCATTTAGGAATCCGTTTGGAGCAATTCTGACAACTTTTGCTCGATGGGGTTACGATTTGCGTGGAGAATTTTGAGAAAATAACTTTGTATTAATGCTCCCTGCAGGCTTAGACTTCGATACCTAAGGTTAATTTGAATTTGGACGACGTTTAATAGCGTAATCGGATTAAAGTTAACTGAAACCTTCATTTTCCTCCTTCTTTGGCCGAATATTGTCATGACCCGAACGGAGGCCCAAATCGTAACACGAGACAAGGAGCCTTAAGAGACCCCAAGTCAACCCATGACATAAGCATATATCTAACTCAAACAAGAAACTGAATAATCAACAATACAATCATAGCAAAATTCTAACTTGAATGTAACATCAGAATATAAAATCCAAAGTTGAATACATACATATGTCTGAATAGCCTCTAAACATGACGAGTTGATGGGACAAGACCCCAACTATCTCAATAAGCTGAAACTGAACTCCATAAAGAAAAGATGAATAGTCTAGTCCTCGAAAGATGAGGACTCACCAACAAGGCAGCACTAACTCTGACGGGATGACTAAGAACGGGGCTGAAACTGAGAGTCGGGTCTTGTATCATGAAATGATACAACATAGAAAGTATGCGGTCAGTACGTGGAATGTACCAAGTATACATGGTAAGTAAAACTGCTAAAGTAAATAAAATCCTTTAAAGACATTGCATAATGTAAGCGTAAACATAAGAATATGAGAGTAGGGCTTGCATGCATTCTATATGAAATCATGATCTCTTCATAACATAACATCATATAACTTCATAACATCATAACTGAATCGATTGAATCAAAGCTGAACATTGAGTGAACCTACTTCAGAACATGCATTTACATAAATCTCATATGTAATGAATATGCAGATCTGAAATCAGGAAGAACAATGGGAGACTCATCTTTTAACCGACATACCACGATAGAGCTTACGTGGTCCCGACTATTACACTCAATTGGGTAGAGCCGTCCAAAATAATGCTAGGGCTAAGGACGCTACCATGATATTCATGTCAAGATGAAGGCCCATTTAGGAAAGGGAAGCTCACAAGGGAGGTCCCAAATCATATAATAGTATAAACCTACGTTGGTGCGTAGTTTTGAGGCATAGGGTGATCGACCCATAGCCTACTCGGTGCTAG